>VZRV01005707.1:1819104-2241339 GCA_013398115.1 Falcunculus frontatus | reverse complement strand
CAGAAATGTAAATCAGAGTGTTAGAAATTACTAAGAAAGGAAATGATAAATAGAAAAAAAATATTATGCTATCATGTTGATCTCTGATGTAGTCTTGCTTTGATCACTGCACAAAGGGTATAGCACAACTGAAAAAGATAAAGGAAAGTGTCACAAGCATGCTAATATATATGGAGTTGCTTCTGGGCGGTGAAAAACTGCTGGGAAAAAAAGATCAGAGAAAATGCTTCTCTACTTGGAAAAGGAAAGAAGAAGAGGGCTGCAAGACAGAAATATAAAATCATAACTAATATGGAGGATATGGAAAAAAGGAAAATATTCACCTTTTTTCACATGAACTTTAGAGGCACTCTGAAAAATTTGAATCACAGAATCACAGAATTAATTAGGTTGGAAAACACCTCTGAGATCATCAACATATGACTGAACACTAGCATGTCAACTAGACCATGGCACTGAGTGCCACAGCCAGTCTTTCCTTAAACACCTCTAGGGACAGTGACTCCACCACCTGAAGGTAAGTTTTAAATTAAAAAATATAAATTTTTACGCAGCTCAGAATACAACACAGAATTTTTTCTGTCAGAGGGTGTCAAGGAAAAATGTACACATGGGTTCAAATGGAATTCTTTAAATTATTCAGAAATAAATCTCTTGATAGCTATTAACTGTAACACCTTGAATGCAACCTTAATGCAGAAAGGCCCCTAACCGTCAACATCCAGCAACTGGGAAGGATCACCATGTACTTGCTCTGTGTCTTTTACTCTCTCATTTTTTTAACCCTGGGAAAGACTAGAGAGACAGAAAGATATGCATAGCTTTAAGAAAAGATCGCATTGAGTTATGTTCCTACATTTATTGTACTTCCTTGGCAGAAAAGTGGGAGCTGAAAGGATGGAAAATTCCTTTCAAGATGCAGGTGTTTGAAGAGATTCTTTGGGCCAAGTTTGACCTCAGGGATTCCTTCAGTCTTATCATGGTCCAGATGTCAGGGGGATGAGGGTGTCTCCCCCCTCACTTCTAGCGCTGCAGATCATCCCCAAGTAAGTATTATCTCTGAAATTTCAGAGCCATTGGTGACTTAAAAGCACAAACCCATTGACAACTAAGTGTGACTTAGTGATTTACCACCTGCATGTCACGCTCAGATATCTGTTGCAACAAGTCTGCCACTGACACAAAGTGAAATCTGTAAAGAGCTGCTTTCCTCCATAAAAATCTCGGTTTTGTTTCTTCTGTCAATCGGCACCAAAAGCAGCTAATCCCCACCCCACAACATCACGTGCTTGCCCACGGCTTTATTGCATATCCCACATAAATTGATAGCGGTTTCCTTATTGCAGACAAAACATTTACAATTATCTCATTTGTCCTAGCAACAAAAATAATGATGTACATTCAACCTGTCATGCAAAATGGTCTGAAAATGCTTTATAGATACTAAAAAAAAAAATAAATCCAGAAGGGCTGTATGAAAAGACAAAAGAAAACAAATAGGTCTTCTTTGGTTTTTCAGCTGGAATTTCAAAGCATACCACACTTCTTTCCAAACCACATTTTATTCTTTTCAAAGTATTTGGAAGACCCAAAATGACATGTTTCTTCTGGATGTGATATTGCTTTTATAAGGATTTACTTGCTATCATTTTTTCTTTTCCCTGATCTTTTAAGGTTTGGAAATTCACCCCACTTACCCTACACCGAATTATAATGAAAACCTAATATGATAAAAAATTGTAAGAGCCTGGAATACTCAGTCACATTTTTAGAACATTTTTAATGCCAACTTTTTTCTGATACTGTACTTTTAAAAAGTTTTGGTGCACAGATGGTAGGGATATACAGACTGTCTTTGTGAAATCAACTACATAAATTCATTTATCAATACAGAATATCAATACAGGTGCAGAAATACAGAATGTGAATATGGAAAAATGTGCTTATTTCATACGTAACTTTTGACTGCTGTAATTTTAAGGTTTTTTCCCCTCGAGGAGCTCATGAGACCATTAAGGCAGCCTGTATTTCAAATAATTGCTACCTTACTCTCTCATATTTGCTTATGGCTTTACGCACATCCTATAGCAAGGACCATTTATGCGTGTCCTGTAGCAAGGATTGCTGGGGAGCTGCTATGTCTCAAAGATCTGCTGTTAGTGGCATGGAGCAGAGCCAAATATGTGCCTGTCTCTGTTCTGCATCACCACTCCTTACCCCTGATATTTCCATACATCACTTGGAAAGAGGTCCTGCCAAATGCCATGGGCAGGGCAATGGGGAGAGGTGGGCAGGAGGCTTCCCAGGCTCTGCTCACCTACACAGGCTAAGACTCAGCGCCCTTTTCCTGAACTGGAGAGTGCTTTCTTGCTTGTTCAAACATTTTTTATTCTATCTTGTCATTTGCAGCTGTGTTACACATTCCTGTTTACCTTCATGACATTCCTCTCCTGCTCTAGCAAATCCTCTTTTTCTGTAATTGAGAAAACAAAAAAAAATTAATTTCACTGTTTTGAATAAAGTCCTCAGATAATTTAAAATTACTGAAATAAAAATGATTTAAACTAGTTCAAAACTTTTTCCTTTTCATCCAGAACTGGCTGTTGAATTTCCTGAAATTTAGAAATACTTTTGGTCTTCTCCAACAGCCAGTATTTGCTGTATTTACTGTGGAAAAAACCCATGCTAATCTCACCCTTAGCACTGATTATGCATGGCATGACAGGTGCCTTCTTAAAATGGAAATACACTTCACTTACCTAAAGTACTGGTAGAAATGGAATAGTTTAAAAATCTAATCTCTTCTCCCTTTAGCCTGGTAAATGTCCCAGTCTCTTCAGAGGGCTCTGAACTAAAGCCTTGCATATTTCTTTCCTTTTGCTGTGAGTCTTTCAACTGAAAAGACGAATAAAGGTCAAATTGATTCCAATAGTATACAGATTATGTGTCTTGTACGTACCACATATTTTCAGTATGTTTAATGTATTTCTTATACAACCGGATTGTCTTGGTTTTTGATCTTCTTCCTACTCAAAAAGAAAAAAAATCCAGAAGGGTTAAGAGAGACACAATTTGCATCTTTCAATTAACAGTGAAAACATGTACTGCTGTAAAAATTTAATTCTATGTCCTCCATTTCATACAGTAACATTCAGATATGTTCGTTCAGAACTAACTCAGAAAACAGAAGATAAAAAATTTATGTTGTAAGCGTTGTGAACAGACAATCAGGGAGGGGGGAAAGTAGTTCAAACAAAACAAATTTCTCATAAAATATACCTATGGTGACATAAGGATCTTAGACTGTTGTTGGAAAAACTGAGTTGCAAACCCGTAAATATTTTCTGCTTTGATGGGAAGCCAAAACCTTTTTGTGCAGGAACGTCCATGCAATGTGGTAACTGCAGATCAAACACTTCATCTCTTTAACAGATGCCTTCCAACTTAGCTTATTCTATGATTCTATGGTCTTGTATAGTCTGGTCTCACCAGCTAGACTGCATCCTCCCATGACTTGAAATAATTTTGTTTTCTTATTTCCTGTCAGCAAAGGATTATAAATGCTTTCTAATCCTAATTTCAAGTAATCAGATAACAGACAGAGTAGAATCAATATGAGGCATAAGAAATTCTATTTCCCTTATGATCACAAAATTACTGGTTTTATTATTTAAATGTGAGGTTTTGATTAAATATAATCCAAAATCTATTCAAGATAAAAAGACTTTTTCAACTGTCTTTTTTTGCATCACAGTTTTAGCAACATTATACCGTTGCTTCTGGCTTTTCACAGTATTTTATCATTCTAGCAATGTATGATATCTTGTTCAGTTCTTTGCCCACACCAGAGAAAATGTACAAGAAAGTCCGAAAGTCTGGAAAACATGGAAAATTTAATTAAGCTTTTATGTGAGAATTGGTTCATTTAGAGATGAGTGGATCATGACCTGAAATTTCAAGAGAAAGAAACTTCGCATTAAAAAAAATATCAAAGGGTTATTAATAAGAAGTGTATTTTTAGCTGTAAAAGTAACTGAACCTTGGAAGAACTTACTTTCAAAAGGGATTTGGTCTTTTGGAAGTCTGTATTTCATAGAATCCTAGAATGGTTTGGGTCAGAGGATACCTTAGTGATTATTTCTTTCCAGCTCCACTGCCACGGGGAGAAACACTAACCACTTGATCAGGTTGTTTAAACCCCCAACCAACCTGGCCTTGAACACTTCCAGGGATGGGGCATTCACAGCTTCTCCGGGCAGCCTGTTCTCAGTGTCTCACCACCCTCACAGTAAAGAATATCTTCACAACATCAAATCTAAATCTTTCCGTTTGAAGCCATTCCTCTTGTCCTGTCATTGCATGCCTACATGAAAAGTGCCTCTCCCTCTCTCTTGTAGTCCCCTTCAGGTACTGGAAGGCTGCTCTAAGGTCTCCCCAGAGTCTTCTCTTTGTCAAGATTGAACAACCCCAGCTCTCTCAGCCTGTCTTCATAGTAGCCCTCCTTTGGACTAGCTCTAAAAGGTCAGTCTTTTTGTTTTGTTGAGAGCCCCAGAGCTGGATGCAGTACTTCAGGTGGGGTCTCAGCAGAGCAGAGGGAGCTCAATGGAGCTCAAGGGAGCAGAATCCCCTCCCTCACCCTGCTGCCCACGCTGCTTTGGATGTAGCCCAGGACGTCACTGGCTTTCTTGGCTGCAGGCACACACTGACAGGTCGCATTGAGCTTCTCATCAACCAACACCCCCAAGTCTTTCTCCTCAGTGCTGCTCTCAATCCATTCTCCACCCAGCCTATATTTGTGCTTCGGATTATTCCAGCCCAGGTGCAGGTCGTTGTACTTGGCCTTGTTGGATATCATGACCTTCACAGGGACCCACCTCTCAAGCCTGTCCTGTGGAAGGCATCCCTTCCCTCCAGCATGTTGACAGCACCACACAGCTTGGTGTCAGCAAATTTGCTGAGGGTGCACTCAGTCCAAATGTCCATGTCACTGACAAAGAGGCTGAATGGCCCTGGTTCCCATACTGATCCCTGAGGAACACCAATCCTCACTGTTCTTCACTTGGACATCGAGCCACAGCTCTTTGAGTACACCGTATGGTCAGACAAGGATGTCCTGTGGGACAGTGTCAAATAATTTGCAGAAGTCCAGGTATGTGACACCAGTTGCTCTTCCCTTATCCACCAACTCTGTCACCTCATTGCAGAAGGCCACCAGATTTGTTATGCGCATTTTGCCCTTAGTAAAGCCATGTTGGCTGTCACCAGTCACCTCGTTAATTTTCATGTGCATTAGCATAGTTTCCAGGACAACTTGCTCCATGATCTTTCTGGGCACTCAGGTGAGACTGAGTGGCCTGTAGTTCCCCGGGTTGTCCTTTTTTTCCTTTTTAAAAGTGGGGGTTGAATTTCCCTTTTTTCAGTCAGTGGGAACTTCACTGGACTGTCACGATACGATGGATAGGGGCTTAGCCACTTCTTTTGCCAGCTATCTCAGGATTCACAGATGCACCTCATCAGGCCTCATGGTCACCTTCAGGTTCCTTAGATGTCCTTGAACCTGATCTTTTCCCACAGCAGGAGGTTCTTCTTTCTCCCAATACCTGCCTTTGCCTTCTGATACTTGGATGGTGTGGCTGGAGCACCTGTCAGTGAAGACCAAGGCAAAAAAATTGTTGAGTACGTCAATCTTCTTTGTATCCCAGGTAATCAGGTCTCTCTTTTGGAGGGGCCCTATATTTTCCCTAGTCTTCCTTTTATCAGCAATGTTCCTATAAAAGCTTTTCTTGTTGCCCTTGATGTCCCTGGCCAGACTGAATTCTGTCAGGGTGTTAGCTTTCCTAACCTAATCCTTTAATGCTCTGACAATTCCTCTGATTCCTCCCAGGCTACCTGTCCTCACTTCTACCTTCTGTAGACTTCTTTTCTTTTGGTGTCTTTGCTTGTCCAGGAGCTCCTTTTTCATCCTTGCAGATCTCCTGGCATTTTTGCCTGACTTCCTCTTTGCTGGGGTGCATTGCTCCTCAGTTTGGAGAATGCAGGTGAGGGTCTGTGGTGTGTAATGGGAGCATATGACTAAGTGATGACTGAATGGGGAGGGCTGTGAGGAAGAGGAGAAATGCCTGGGTTGATCCTGCATACACTTGATTTACTCATAAGGCAGAATACCAATGTGCATTCATTACCAGTGATGCTGCCTCCCAAGTTATACAGAGTTGTTTTTTTTTTTAAGGGTGGAAAAAATATGAGGAAAAGAGATCAATTCAGAGTTTCACGAGCACTGGAAAGGTTGGGAACAGTCCAGATTTCAAAGAGATGCTTAACTGCATTCTTCAAATATCTCTGTGAAACCCAGTTACACATGACACAGAAATGGTATACTCATTGTGCTGGGATGATTTCTAACTGGAATTCGGCCAGACCTTTTTAAGCAGAAAAGCGGGCAGGGGCGCAGTCCTGTCATTAAATGTCCTTGTCATTTTATCTTCATTCCTCTGATTCATTGCAGATGGTGCTTTGGAAAGTGTTTTAGTGCCTTTCTCGCTTCAATTACCATCAGTTCACACTCAGTTCATAATGGCAGAATAATTGAGCAGGGGACTGGTTCACCATCCTTGTGGATCTTTTTGACATTTACTTGTGGGTCTTCTAGTCTTTCTCTTGCAGCATATTTTTCCTTAGAAAATTAAATTTGAAAATATTTGAAGGTTTGAGAAAAGTACAAAGATTGATTACTTTGGTAACTTTATTTCATCCTTAGATTAACTTTTTATGGATTAAAATGACATGTCCTAAGCAAAAAGTTATACTAACTATGAGACGTACGACTCAATATGAAGTTAGCACAGTGTAATTCACAAATTTTTTTCTTTATAGCAAAGTCAAGTTAATAAAACACAATAACAATATCCCGATACCATTATAACAGTGCCATTAGAGAAATTCTAGGTGCATAAATTTTAGTGAATAGTAAAGTCAACCAAGCATTTATAGCTTGTGTTTCCTTGTCCATCATTCACTGATTAATTTATTATTTATACATTAATACAAATAATAGAGAAGTTTCTTCTGTTATAAGTATTGTAATTGTAATTAAAGAATGATGAGTTAAGAATTAAAGAATGATGATCTGTATCATACTTTTCAGACATAGGGGTGGTATCCAGCTAGTGTGATTCTACTGTGAAATGTAATTCACTGACCATGATAACATATTAGATTAGCTATGCCAATAAATTTAAATGTTCATAATCATTGAAAATTAAGTTAGAGAAAAGGTGTTATCAAGACATTTTTAGCAGCATTGTATATGTTCTTCTATGACAATATTTCTAAATAGTCACCAAAATGTTGGTTTCTGTTGCGAATCGGAAATAATAATTGCACAGTATGGTGATCTGGCAGTCTGTCTGGAAACAAATCAAGAGAGAAATAATTATACAAGACTTCAGAGCTACAGTGTTAAAACCTGAACTCATCTCTGAATCTGGCAGACATTTATTTGCCAGCCTAAGGAAATAACAAGGTTTTTTCTGTGTTTAGTTTTAAATAATCTAGACTGTTTGATTTGTTATGTCCATATGTTTGCAAACACAAATATTATTCCTCCTAAAAGTAAGCAAGAAAAATCACCAAAACATTCCAGATCAGCCATCAGTAAAGACAAATGTTCAAACACAATGTAAGTTTTTTTGAAGACAGTTCAGGTAAGCTTTTCCTAAACTTTGCTACACAGATTTATAAATGGATACCTGGATACCTTTTTCAGTGTCAAGCTTGCTCTTCAGAGCAGAATGAGATGGTGTGGCCTATTAGGTGCTTGATTCTTATAACATCAAGGAATTCACTTACCATTGTTCCTGTTCTTCTTCTCACTACCCCTCGGCAAAAAACCTCAGGATAGTTAGAGAAACAGGATTTTTTCTTACTTGGGTTATGCAATCCTCTTAGGACTGAACAGACTGTTCTGACAACATTTGCATTGGCAGTGGATGGAAAGAGAGCTCTTCTGCCCAAGAAATAGTCTGAATACCATGTATTCATGGTGTTCTCTTTGCATTCAGTGTCACAGACAAGACAACCAACCTCGCCTGAACCCTTCTATCCTTTCCCTCCTTTGACTGGGGAGAACATGGGCTGTCTTCTGTTCCTCTTGAAACTCTGCCTGATCCACAGGCCTAGCAGTGGTATCCTGCTAAGAAGATGCTCTTCACACATCTTGAAGGGTCTTCCCAACATTACATATTTCCTCTAGTGTCCTCACCCAATCCCAAGGAAAAAGGAGTCTGCCAGGCTCCTGATACCAAGCTGTGCCATCACAACTCTGGCATTCCCATGGTCCTGAAGGACAGAGAGGCCTTTTCCTAACCCCATTAATGTGACACCAGGTGTTAAGTTAGCAGGTGTTAAGTACTGTGGCACTGAAAGGCACAACATCCTGGCACCACTGACAAACAAATCCATTTGTTGCATTTAGCTTTATTACGTTTGTGAACGTAGGAACCATCACCCAGCCAAATCTTGAGACAACGCCTTAAGGGTTCAGGCTCTCATTCTGCTTTCTCGGCATTACTTCCATTTCCTCTCAAGGCATCCATTCTTGCACAGGCACTTGCCCCCTAATCTTTTAAATCCACTTCTAGGGTGCTTTTCCATACTGTCTCTATTGTCTCAGCCCCTGTAGGATTTCACACCCAGGTGTTTTGTAGAGAATTCAGCTTTCCCCTGAGTTTTCTTGATTTGTTTTTACTCCTGAGGAATTTGGGGTAGCTCAGTTATCCTCTCTAGGTAAAAGACACAGAAATACTCTTCCCAGACAGGAGACAGGACATCAGCTGAAGTCACATAACCCCACTGCTTAATATTTTCAACTGGTTTTAGTTATCTCATATCTTGGAGTCTAAAGCTGCTCTCATACCTGTGGAGATTTTTTGCATGAAGCAATCAGATTTCAAACTGAGTTCCTTTTCTGCAGCATTCACTACATCATCATCAGGCTCCTTGTTGTCTGGACTGCAAGTTGGATGAGACTGGATTTCTTTTCTTTTCTGTTTTCATTTCCCTGCCTCATACTTATGCCTAAAAATTCTCCAGGGGCAGAAAGCATCTACAAGACTTTAAAGAGGAGAGTAGTCTTGGATGGGGCAAACTTTTCCTAACCTAATGTTTAAATGTTGAACCTAATGCTCAAAATTAGGTGGAGAATTGCTGAACAAATGTGGCTCTATAAACTAAAAGTATTGCAGTCTCATTCCCTTTGCACCGCAGTGAGAACATCAAGAGGGATTCATCAGAGGAAAAGGCCTTTTTTTACCATGGTCAAAAGGCCATGAGTGTATTTTGTGTTAATTCTCTTTGTTCCAAAAATTAATTTTACAGGAAATCTGATAAGATGTTTTAATTCTATAGTTATCTGAGCTTAATGTTTTGCAATAGATTGTAGTCCTAATCCTGAGAATTTGCTCACACTTTTAGCTATTGTTTACATATTATCTTGTTCTGTGTGTGTTTTACTCAAAGTGTTTATTATTTTAACATGAGTTGAGCTGGCTTTTTTTCCCTTCAGCTGTATAATATGGGTGTATATATATATAAATACTCTGAATATACATGAATAATTTTTTAAAAAATAATCTCAGAGACAATTTTGAATGCCTTTGCTTGAGTTTTGAACAAAGGAAAAAAGATATATATAGAAAAACAGTGCTACACCCTTTACCAAAAGGTAAAGGTACAAAGGGGCTCTGTGTTGAATGTGTAAAAGCATTGTGGTGAAGGAACCAACACCGAAGAAATATTCATATTCTCCATGCAGTGAAACTGCCTGTGCCACTGAGAATGCCATGGAAAATATGGTGATTCGGTTACTGGCCCAGTCCATAGCTTTGCAAAAGAACGATTTTACTCATGTGAATGTTCTCAGAGAAGATCCTTGTACAACACACCTGCCTAAAGCTGCTCCCACGCAGAAATACTCGAGTGATTACGCCCGCAGTTTTTAATGAGATATTCATAGAAAAACTCCCAGCTGAAATATGAGGTTTAAACGTTTTGCTGCTCTTTGAAGGAACCCAAATTCTTCTAAAAGCTCCTTGGCCAGTGTATAGAATTACCTATAGGAAAAAAGGAAGGTGGTAGATACATTATGCACAGATTTTTCAGAAGAGTACTCCATTCACATATAGAGAATATACTGACTGAGCCTTCTCATACAGTGAGAAAAAATTGTTTCCCTGTGACTTTTTGTATTTATTATCAGCTTCACCTTGGGAGTCCAAGTTATGTTTTAATGCTTCTCTAATTTGCTTCCTTTCAAGGGTGGGGTAAGGATGGAATGAAGGAGATTACTTTGGATATTTATATTATTTTTGCTGCGCATGTGATTGTGTCAAGCTGTAAATTCCTTGCTAAATTTTTTAAATCCCTCTGATGTCTGACAGGGAGCTGGAAAAATATAAATGTTAAATTTTATGGGTTTTTTCCGTGTTACTATAGTCTGCAGTTCTATTATAAACTGTCATCTGTAATATAATCAAAGGAAAATTGGTAGGAAACCTTATTGTAGTCCAAGGAACATTCCTTTTTACATGAATTCACTGACTTTAATAGGATTTAGACTGTCTGGCTCAATCTGGAACTTTTAGAAAACTTTAGGAAGGATTGAGTCAGAAAAGACCTGTCTTGTTTATGGGATGTCCTCAAAACTTACCTTGATTTACAGTGATATATCATGTCAAAAAAGCTGCTTCCCCATTGAGTCAGAGCCTTTCAGTAATTAAAAATGTGTCTATGTCATCCCTAGTGCAGTGCTTGTACCTTTCTCATTGCTGACTGACACCACCGTCAGTTTCTAACTTTAAAAATTAGTAGCAAATTAAGAGTTGGAAGGGATTGCTTGGCTTCCTTTTTTCTCTATGCTTTCCTGTCACTGGTTGGTTTTTGGACACTGCTTGCTATTCATATTTGTACTGACAACAGCATGAAGAGAGTGTCTGCCCCCGGCCAGGCAAGACACGATGGGAGGGAGACACGGTTCAAATACAGAATGAAGATGTTCTTTCTGCCCCAGGGAGTGTGCATTTTCCAGTGGGAAAGGACTTCCTTACCCAATAGCTGTGCCCTGCTCTGGCAAGACCAGCCTCTGCCTTCCCCAACTGGACAGTGTGGGACATCAGGACTTGCTTTTCCCAGGAGTGCTGGGACTTGAACTTCTGCCAAGGGCCCGAACCCAACCAGATCATAGACCCCATTACTGAGGAAGGTGCTCGCTCCTGATCTCGCTGTGAGCCAATACATGGCCACCCATACAAGAAGCAGAGATATTGGAAATGGATGAGTTTTAAGGACCCTTCCAACCCAAATGATGATTCTACGACACAGCAAGGTGTTCCAGGATCTGCTGCCTTGAATGCACATGTGTCATTATGGACTAAAACAAAGAGTTTTTAAATACTGGAGAGTAGAGGGAAAAGCTGTGTTCTGCCTTATCCATCTGAATGACCTGAGCATTCCTCTTGCTTGCAAGCTGGTTGGCTTCAAAATGCAACATTGTGAAGACATGCTAGAAGGACCTGCTCAGGGATGTTGGGGAGGTGAGTCCAGGCCTGGAGCAATGCCCTAGCTACAGGGCTATCATGTCAGCAGTGGGTGCTGTGTTTATGATCCATACGTTCCGTATCTGGCGGGACAAGCGAGATCAGTGAGATAGATGTAAGAGACCACAGAATTACAGAATGAGAGAGGTTGGAAGGGAGCTTGTAAGGTCAGCTAGTGCAACCCCCCTGCTCAAGCAGGGTCAGCTAGAGCCAGTTGTGCACGACCGTGTCCAGATGGACTTGAAATATCTCCAAGGACAGAGACTCCACAATCTCTTTGGGCAACCTACCCCATTGCCTGATCACACTCCCAGGAAAATTGTCTCCTGATGTTGAGACAGAATCTCCCATGTTTAAGTTTGTACCAATAGCCCCTTTGTTCTCTGGTCACTGGGTTCCAGTGACAAGAGCTTGGCTCCCTCATCTTCATTGCCTCCCTTCAGGTACTTGTATACGCTGATAAAATGCACCTGAGTCTTCTCTTCTCTAGGCTGGAAAGTTCTAGCTCTCACAACCTCTTCTGCTATGAAATATCCTCCCAGTCCCTTAATCAACTTTGTGGTCCTTTGCTGGATTTGCTCCAGTAAATCCCATTCCCATTAGGTCCCTAGGCTTTCAGCCAGAGAGACAGAAACATGACTTCATGGACTACTCACCTTCTGAATGGGCCTGAATTTCTCATACTGTCATGAAGAGAAATCCTGAAGTCTGCCTGGCTGAAACTTTCGTGGGTTTTCAAAGGTACTGGAAGTCTCTCTCCGGTTTCAAGAAACTTTGGTTATTTTAGGCTGATGAAATCGTTCCACTTTTTTTTTGCCCACCCAGTGCTTTTCATTTCTGTGAGCCGTTGCTGAAGTACCTAACTAGAGAATTAGACTTGGTGGGCTGTGTTTCATTCAAAGTACGAAACAATAGATAACAGATACCAGCCCACAGAGGAGAAGCAGAGAGATTATATTGGTCTGCCAGTTTGGTCTGACAGTGTCTGAGCTCTTTCATGTCTGGGTCACTCCCTGAAACTTAGACAGGTTCAGCAGTAGCCAGAGAACACTATTATCAGGTGCTGTGTTGGTTGCTTTCAGAAGTCAGCAAAGTCCTGACCCTTAAAATGTTTCTCCATAAACTGAGCTCTGCATTTACAGTTGCTGTAGTAGTACAATGAGATTGAGGTCTTTACAACGTCACTCTGGTTTCTAACAAAAAAAATTCTTTAAAAATCCACTTATTAGCATAAAGCCAGTGAACAAGGATATTTAAGACAGCAGCATTTTTTAAACTTACTTTCTAAACATATTATCAGTGGGACTGAAACTTAATACCATTTTTATGGATTAGCATACTTTTAGCCAATCCCCCCAAAACTCATATGTGCTTTTATATTCGCTTTTCCTATGTATTTTTACTCTCAATATTTTCTTTTCTTGCACTTTGAATTATTGCGTTTCCATTTTTCTTTTAACTAAACATCCTTTGCTTTTCTATTATCACTTGGCTTTCAGTCTCATTCCCATTAATTTATTGCATTGCTTCCTTAATTTTTTAGTTCTTCTACAACAGCTAGAGTTTCCCACAGATTTCTGTAGTGTGTCCTTTTCAGAGACACAGGCTTTAAAAGGATTATTGGAGCAGAGTTCCCAAGAGGTGTGTTCAGGTACTGGTTCTGTAGCTGTTCAAAGTGGGTCCACAATACTTCTCTAGTAAACTTTTTGTGACAAGGGAGAACAGTGATCCACTTCAGTTCCACATTCCTTTTCCATCACCTCTACCATATCAATGAGAAGATGTGGTGTAGCACTGCCAGCAACATCTGCAAAAAAAAAAAAAATTGCAACAACTCACACTTCATGAAACATTATAGTGGAAAAGAAAATGTGTTCCAAACCACCTTGAGGTTCTGGAGTTAATTCATCATTAAGCATGAGAGACATGGGCACTGCAGACTTCTACATTGTTTCCATCATGGAAAGCCCTAAATTTTGCAGTCTACCAGCATGGAAAGCCATATAATCAGACATCAGTGTGTATATTTTAGCTTGTGCATTTACTAAGTATTCATCACCTACTGAAAATCAAGCAAACTAAAATAAAAGACAGCTCAGGGCATTAATTTTAAAGTGGGCTGTTAACCAAAGACATGCCATACTTCTAAGATTCCCTTTCTGCAAATGGCTCAGCACAAGCAAGTTTTGCCACTCATATCAGTCAAACTACAGGATCCACACCTGAAATGGGAAAGATAATTATGCTGGCTGCACTGCAGCTGTTCTAGTGGTTCTTAATGAGAGGAGTGAGGTTTGAATCGTAGAAACTAAGACAAGGGTACAAAATCCAATTTTTTAAAAAAGCTCTGAGATGACCCAATTACATTCCAGACCACTGGGAAGAAAGAAATGAAAGAAAAGAATTGGGCACTTCAGTTTTAGCCAAGCCTACTAGACAGCATTATTTTTCTCATGGTGTCACAGAATAGTCCTTAAAAGAATATGGCAACTCTCTGTTACCTTAATAATAGCAAGAAATCCCCCAAAAATTCCTATTGCTTGGACAATAAATGATGGGGAAAAAAATGGGAGAAAGGGAACACGTGCAGAAACAAAGCAGTCACAGGTGCAGGGCACAAATCTGTGGTTGGCAGTCTGTCTGAGGTGGCTGCTCCTGGGGACACTGGTCCTGCACAGAGTAGATGTGAGAGATCCACACAAATGGCTCAGAGGGCCATGATCTGGTCCCTGCTGCAGGGTGACATGAGAGCTTGTGTATGACCCGAGTTTCTTACAGCTCGAGCTCTCACTGGCTGAGTAAAGTTTTAGCTGATCTTTGTTCTCAACAGATTGCAGAACTTTCTCTTTTTTTTATCCTCCGTAGTATCTTATACTCTGGTTCACTTTTAGTTCTGTACAAACTTCTACGCTTGTAAATGGAAGACTACCTGTCAATAAGCTACATTTCTGCTTTCTGTAATTTTTCTAATTTATAATAACCCCTCTTCAATCAGGCACCCTAGCAATGGTCCAATACTGGCACTCAGAAACCGGAGATTCAAATCTTCTCAGTTATTTATCACTTAATGTTATAACAGCAGTGGGTGTGTTTTTGAACAGTTCCTCTCATTGAAACATTTAATACAGTGAATAATCTCCTCTAAAGAGACTGGAACATCGTGGCAGTTATTTGACAACTGAGGGGCTGTAGCAACATTCAAAGCATATGTTAAACCTTGCTGTTCAATTAGTATGCCAAATGGCAGCTCAAAATTTAACATGAGTTTAGTGCTTAGTCTGGGGATTGACCGGGAAAATATGGTTTGGAAATGTCCACAGATAGGAGGAATACAAGGAAGTTCCAAAAAAAACAAGAAGCAGATGGTGTCCAGAGAGGTCTGGATTTTTCTGTTGTAATAAAAGATGGACAGCTCCCTTGACCACATGGTAGCCATTGGATATGGAAACTCAGGATTTTTGTAATTGAATTACTGGCAAAGAATTACTCAAAGACCTGGGAATTTAAGACAAGATATCCAACCCTTAGATTCTCTCCCTTCCTGCAAACAGTCATTCCTGTGAGAAACAGCATGCCTGCAATTCCACTGGGTTCTATGAAACCTCCATTCTCCCAGGCGCAATAGGAATGAACCTTTTTCTTTATTACTAGAGCACTGTTCAAATGTGATTATAATAAATTCATACTAAAATACAACTAATTAATGCAAAGTGCCTACCAAAAGGTAACTGCATGCATTTAAATCCAGATCTGAATAAACAGGATTCAACAAGAAAACTTCTTTGGATATCAGTAATATTGAAATTTCACCCTCCTCTATTTCTTCAGTAAGTCTCCTTTAAGTGTTTGCTAAAATAAAAACATGCCTTTTTTGTTCTAGGTTTGTTTCCTGAAAATCACAGAATCACAGAATCATAGAATATCTTGAGTTGGAAGAGACTCATCAGGATCATTGAGTTCAACTACTGGCTCTCTGAAGGACACCCCGAGAATCACATCACATGCCTGAAAGCACTGTCCAAGCGCTTCTTGAGCTCTGTAAGGCTCGGTGCAGTGACCACTTCCCTGGGGAGCCTGTTCCAGTGCCCAACCACCCTCTGGGTGAAGAACTGTTCCCTAATACCCAACCTAAACCTCCCCTGACACAGCTTCAGGCCATTCCCTTTGGATCCTGTCACTGGTCACCACAGACATGAGATCAGTGCCTGCCCCTCCTCTTCCCCTCACACAGAAGTTGCAGACTGCAATGAGCTCTCCCCTCAGTCTCCTCTTCTCTAGGCTGAACACACCAAGTGTCCTCAGCCGCTCCTCATATGGAATTAAATTGTTCAAATCAACTTTTTAAATAATTCAGAATATCTTTCCTACCTGGTTATTCCCTTTGAAACGAATGGAACTCTTTGTATATTTGAAGCACTATCTTGTCTGAGTAAGGCTGGCAGATATCAGAAAACAAATTATTTCTGGACTGCTGGCATAAATGTTCGGATTTAGTTCTAAAAGGCCTTTCTGCCAAGTTATAAATTCTCAGACATTGTTGTTTATGTTTGAAAAACTGACATACTCTTCAGACCCATGTCTCAAAAGCAATGCTATAATTTCTATAGGTTTAAAGAATAAACTTTATTGATGAAGCACAGTGATTAATCATGCCTCTTTGGTAGATGTAAATGTAGTTGTCACTCATGTCAATGAGCAAGGGGACATTCATGGCTTCAACTGCAGAACAATAGAAACCTGAAAATGACTGTGCTTATTGTCTGTGAAACAATGAAAAGCTGTGGTAGGTACATTTTACAGTCATGTCATAAAACATATCTGAGTAAGAACACATGCTTTTTTGATCATTAGGGTTTTTCCAACTGGATGAGCCAAACTGCACAATACTGTAGAATTTACTTTGATTTCTATAATGAATCACTACAGCAATCCCACAAGGCTATCCAATGTAATAAAAGATTAACTATTTCCTAGTACAGAGTCATGTTTATGGAGATGTGCCAGTAAATTCTCTAATTCAGTCTAGCAGAAATATACCTCTGGCTTTAGAGTAGATATTTGCTCTAATTCCAGCTCTTCCCTTCATGACATGAAGTCCTGAGTGGCTGCAACTTCTATTAGGTTTCCATATATCACTGTCTCCCATGAGACACAGCAAAAATTATATTGAGGCACCAAAAACTGAGCTGAAACCTGCAGGTCCCACTTAGATATTTTGCCACAGATGTAAAATGAGTACATTTTGAAGCAATATACAAAATCTTGTTTATTGCAAGTAAAAATAAAAATATCCTTCCTCACATATATATTCACTGTGTATTTACAAATAAAATCCATTCTCATGAGGTCACAGAATCCTACAGAAACATTTATACAACAGTTTTTGCTTACAATTTAGGAGGAAAAATTTTTCTATAAGAAGAGTGAATTTTACTACTTCATGGATTTATCCATTCTACAGAGTGGCAGCTAAGCTTTCCAAATTACTGTGCAGTTCTGTGACTACTCTGAGCACATTATTTTGAGTTTTCCATCTCCAAAGTGATGTTCTGATGAGAACAATGTTTCCTCTAAGGACCGGATAACATGCTACCTGTGTCTTTGCAGATCAGGAGAGGAAACTGAAGACAGACATGTATGGCAGTTCTCGGGACAGGAGTGTGGTTTCTTCTTGATTTTGTGCTTGTTGCGTTTAAATTATGGCATAAATTTAATGAATTACCACAGAGGGGAAAGAATTAGTGTTAATGATACAAGTGAATACAGTTTTCTTGATAAAACTAGAAGATAAGGCTCGTTGGCTAGAAATTCACTGACAGAGGTTTAACACGTTTTACTCTCTGTTTGCCAGGAATTCTGTTCACCAGCTACAACACAGCAGTCTAAATGCACATGGCAGCTTCCATATATGTTTGTTCCCAATAGACTCCTGAATCAGCTTGAGGAATCATGCATATTTGATTAACTAAGATGTGCTACTGCTAAAATGCATTAAGAAAATATCTTTGTGACATAGTCCAGCAAAATCTGATGGTGTTAGATGTTAGCTCCATTCCCATCAGTGACATTATTTTTCAAGATGGTCTTTGGAGGTCCCTTCCAACCCAAACTATTCTATTATTGTATAATAGATTTTTTCATTTGAAGTATTAATATTGACTTAGCAATGTGCATAAGGAGAGTAGCTGATTTATCATTCAGTCCAGTTTCTCTATTTATACACACCTCCCGGTTCTATTTTTGGATGGTCCTTTCAACCTCTGTGAAAACTAACATCTTTCTTCTAAAATTTGAGAACCAGATGTGGAACATGGCCCTTAGTTTGTGTTTGGCTTGTGTATTTCTAAAATTGCTGTGAAATGAATATGTTAGTTTTAATTGAGGGTTAGCTGGATATTTTCTTAAATTCCAGAATCTGAATGAATGGGAAATTGTGATTAGTCTAAATTCACCAAACAGCTGTTAGTCTGACTGATATAAATACTCTGTGGAAGCTGGTGTTGATGCTGGGAAATTTTTTTGTGTCCTGCTTAATATAAAATAAAAGGAGATTTGAGGTAAGCATCTTTGAAAACCAAAAGAAGTATGACTTCTCAGGAAACCAGAACTGAAAATGAAAAAAACATTCTGCTCTAAAAATGGCAAGGTAATCAAGACCTTATATTGATCTTACATTTTTCCTGTCATTAAAAGATAAATTGTCAAGGATCAAAAGCCCAAATAAAAAAGGAATTATTTTGCCATTTTTCCTGCAGGATCATAGTTGAAAAAATACATATTAGGAAAGAGTAGTTGAAGCCTCAGTATTTATGAGATGGTTGATACGTGATTTTGATGTAATTTTTTGAGAGCAAAATTGGCTAAGATTCAACGGATTTAGGGTCAGCCTCCAAGTTTGTGTCAATACTCCTTGCAGAAATAGCAATTCGGTTGTTGACTACTAGTGCTCCTCTACCTGTACCTGTTCATATTCACCCTATGAGACTGCACCAAAACCAGAGACATATGGTTCCCGTGGCACAGCAAAGCAGCTTTGGGCAGGAGGTTGGCTTGGGACAGGTTTTTTTTTCCCTTAAATTTCCAGGGCAGTATCTGTGAGTGCTACACGCACAAGCAAGTCATAGGGAGGAGAGGACTACCTACGTCAGGGAAATATTGCTCCAGGCAGCTCTTTGTGCCAAAGCTGTGCATGGAGGAAAGTGTGCCTCCTTCAAATGGGACAGTTTTAGAAATATCTTGAAATGGTACTTTCAGGATTTGGGCCAAAATTCAGATGAAAAAACAAAATAATCTTGAGGTAGCCCTGCTTATAGCAAATAGAATTTACCACTGATACAAAGTGTGTAACTTTATAAAATAAAAATAAGGGAATATATTTGGAAATTATTTAACATTCTTTTTCATGGGCTCAGTTTTAATGAAATGTGATCTGGCAGTAGTATCTAAGCAAAGTCAGAGCTGAGGTGTGCTAAGGAATGTCTTCACACAGTCATTTATATCAGAGATAATGCTCAAAAAATAAAAAAGGTGTAAAACAAAAGAGATTCTATTGTGCTGACTTTATGGGGAATGCAATTAGATTAACTGAACATTTTTAGAAACACAACCCTGACTGCTACTGTATGTGTAGTTGCAGAATTATTTTCGCATGTTAATAATTCATTTTTCCCACAATGGTATTACTGATTGTCTGGAAGCATATAACTGATTCATTAAATTGTGTAGTTCCCTACAGTTTGACCTCTATTGACGTCTCTGAATTTGTGGCAAGCTATTTTAAAAGAGCAGAAGCATATCGCAGCCAGCAGCCCTACACCAATATAAATATTTTCTACTGTGCTAATGCTCAGAATTCACTTTCTGGCAGCTGACCAAGAATTTTGCATAGGAATGCACTGAGTTGGAGACCCCTATCTAATAAATTTTATCTGACACGCTCAAACATCCACTTTTATTACCATGTCTGATTTTCCCATGCTCATACAATTTAAAGCTACAGCTTCTCCTTTTCTCTTCTTTGAAGAAAGAGTAATATTTTCAAACAGAATGTCACAGGGGTACATTACCATGAGCACTTTCATCTGTGGAAGCCTTATACAAAGGAATGTATACTATATATTCAAAAAAGCACATTCTCTCACCAATCCCACCATCTTTCCACAAATGCTCCCCAAACAGTGCAGCAAGGGAAAGCATATTTCTGTGACATTTTTACTGTTTATGGGCTGCAAATTTTTTTTTGCACTGGAGAATATTTGAGTCCTCATCCTAATGTTCTCTAACCTATTCATGAAGTGCAATGAATTCTGCAGCATTTCAGGGGACTTTGCTCCTTCAGAACGCTTTTTCCAGGGTCTAATTGCTGAGGATATGTATCTAAAGTGAAAACACTATAGAAGATTCCTACAGCACTGCTATGATGAATTAGCAGCACTAGGGAACTCAGACCTTCGACAGCACTGCCTACATTGTCCCTCAGCTGATGCAGGGGGTCACAATATTTGGAAACTGGATTGATATGAATCTTTTGCTGG
Organism: Falcunculus frontatus; assembly: GCA_013398115.1. Classification (NCBI taxonomy): domain Eukaryota; kingdom Metazoa; phylum Chordata; class Aves; order Passeriformes; genus Falcunculus; species Falcunculus frontatus. The sequence goes on along the minus strand of VZRV01005707.1, from coordinate 2,221,214 downwards.
TATCTTATGTGGAAATCAAGAAATGTCCCAGACAAGATTTTTAATGCAGTGATTAAATTGTTCCCCGTTCCTGTTCTTATCAGTAATTTTCAGCCTTGCCTAATGTTCAAAAAGTTGCTATAATTATATATATTACAAAAAAAAAAAAAAAAAAGCATACAGGAAAGAGGTGCCTGAGTAAAAAGATTTCCTCAGTCAATAATTTTTTCCTCCTGAGACAAATGGAAAGTCAAGGGCACCCTGTACCAAATCCAATGAATCTTGCATTATTATCTCTCCATGATGTAAATTTACGACAAAACAAAAAATTCTGCCCTGAGCTTTTGAAAATGTAATTTAATCTGACATTTTAACTTTGGGGGTTTTTTTCCTCATCAAGAAAATGCGTACTGCTCTTTTTAGATTTTCCATCATGAGAACTGTAGAAAAAGTAAAATAACAAGAAAGAAGAGTTTTATTTTCTTAATTTTTTCACCCAATAATTTTTCCCAAAAATATACAATTTTAAACTGAAATTCAATTACAAGATAAAATCCCCCAAAGCCACCTATATTATGCCATTAAAAATAAGCCTAAAGTAGGTTTTAACAAGAAAAAAGGAGGACTTCAGCTAAGTTCATATACCATCATTCAAATGCAACATTCAGATGCTCACAATTTTGGTGATAGAAAGAGGTATACGTGGGTATTTTTTTTTAAATCTGCGTATTTGTCACTGGCTCAAAGTATCAGCACAATAGATTACCTGAAAATTATTTCTGCAGATCACAGTATACTTGCAAACGATGCCTGAAATACAATGTGAACAAACCCACAGAGGTGTACCCAAAAATCCCTTTATTAATTTCATTTGTTAAATTTCACTGTGATGTAAGACTGGTAGGTTCTCTATAAAGCAGCTAATCTGAATTGACTACAGGCAGCTAAATTACCTGGTAACACAGAGAAAAACCTCCTAAAAAACCCCAACAGAGAGAATTATGTGCAGTCTAAACCACGGTCCTGAAAGGACGCACAGAGGTGTTTGATTCAAAGCGTGACTATTTCCACCGACGTCGGTAGGGCAGCTGAAGTGGGGCACAGGCATGGCAGGATCATCCTCCAGCACCAATCTGCAGAATCACCAGCAGCTTTGGAGCAGCCTGTGAAAGACCTGAAGGTTTGCAGCAGGAAAGGAGCGTGGCTGTGGCTGATGTCCTGCCCCGTGCAGCCGCCTGGGAAAGGCGGTGCCTCTAACACTGGCCCCAGCTCTACCTACGCTCCCTCCCCTGAGCAGCTGGCTACCATCTTGGGTTGTCTTATCTGCTGGGACTTGTCAAGCCAAAATATTTGTTTAAAAAAGGATCAAATATTCATAGCTCATTTATGCATTCTTTTAAAAGGAGAAATGAGGCTTGTCACGGTAGATAAATGCCAAAGTATGTGTGAGGAAAGTACATGCAAGGAAAAGAAAGGAAGAGAAAGGAAGGGGGAGAAAGAGCATTTTTTAACCTGTAGTATTTACAGTTTTCTGCTCCTACTGTCTTCTTTCCTTTGCTCTGTGTCCTGGTCCTGAGAGTTTGATGGCTATAACCATGCAATCCAGATCAGCCCTGTTAACCCAGTCTTGCCACTGGATGTTGCTGGTTTGTATTTTGTTAATTTTGTTGATTTTTAGAAGTGATTCAGGCAAGTTATTTCCTTCCAAGAAACCCCTAAACTAACACTAAACAAGCTTGTCAGTCAACACTTTTATATAAAAGCCAATGTGGAGCGCAAAATGAGGATTTCGTTAAGTAGGGCTTTGTTGACAGATTGGTTATTTTCTATATGAGAACAGTCACAAGACAGATTTCCATTGGTTCTGGGTGAATAGAGAGATATTATAATTTTCCTCCCTCATTTCTGCAACAGCAGTCCAAATATCTGACTTTTCTGAATGCAAAAAGGAAGCATTACAGTTGCTTTCTGCTCATCCCCATCTCCATTCATCTTTGATCTCCACAACTTTTAGTCTGGAGAGAAAAAAAAGCAGTTCAGGATCATTAAGAAACTTTTTAAGGCTCTTATTCCAAATCTCTTCCTGAGAGCAATTAAGCCAAAGTCCCTTTGCTCTGCTACTGCAATGAGCACAATAATAAAATCCTTGGAAACATGTAATAAGCTGGGCATGCAAAAATCAATTTTGACCTAGCTGTAACCGCATGTTAATTTTTAAAAGAAAAATACTGTATTTTCTCCCTAGCAGGCGCTTTTAGTTATATTTTAGACAAATATATTCATGGGAAAAATGTTCCCTGAACCTCTCTTACATGTCTCTCTTTTCTTTTCAGAAGAGACAAAATCCAGTATGAAATCACAAAGGCCTGAAACAATGCATCTGGTGAAACAGGAATCCACGGCATGATCAATGTACATTTTGTCTCTCAAAATATGGGCATTATTAGAGCTGAGATAGCACAAGCTGCCAAGACTGTGAATGTTCCCTCAGAGATCTTAAACAAAAAAACACACAAGAAATCTAATTTTACAAAAATTAAAAAAAAAAAAAGAATGGGAGTTTAATGCTCCAGGTGTTAGACACATTGAACCAAATAACAGATGCAAGACAACAGGCTTTTCTGACCCTACTATGTTGTTGTGCAATACAAGCTTAATTTACTCAAAACTTTGCCATTGATATCTGTTTGTGCTGGGCATCTACACCAGGCTGAAAATTGGTTTGACAGGGTTTGAATTCTACCAAGCCCTTTCTGAAAATAAAGCTAAGGAAAGACATACATTTTCAGCGGAAAATGATCCTGGGGTATTTTCTTCCTGTTTTTTCATTTGATTATTTGGGATTTTTTTTCCAAGCCTGTGCTTAGAAGAAAATACTTAACTTTTGGCAAGGTGATGTCTGAGCTGTAGGGCTGTAGTGCAACCCACCCTCATTTTCCTGGGCCATGAATCACTTTGCATCTGCTCAGCACAGACACAGATCTTGGTAATAAGAGTCTCTGCACAATCTGTGGAGTCTGAGTGCACTTAAATTTCTTGTGGTTGCTATGAATGCCCAGGAAATGCATTCCCAGTTCCCAAGAACACAGTCTTCCCTCACAGCCACAGCTACTTGGAGATGGTTTCTTTTCCTGGGGCTGCTACGTCTGACTAAGCTAGGGAGGTGGAAACTGGGATGGGGAAATTCCAGGGCATCTTCACCATTTTTTAGAACAAATGACTGGGCAAAGTAGGGTTAGGTACCATTTAAAACAAGAGATGCAACCTTCTGATGGGCATGACCAAGGCAAGGGAGCCAAGACATCTGTGATTTCCCCCAGATCCATGGGGCAGATGAAAGGTCCAGAGACAGAAATCAGGATACAAGAAAAATGTTCAAGCAGGTGGCATCAGAAAAAAAACACAAAACCATGTTGAAAAGCATTTGGGAGTTTTCCTCCCCTTTTTAAAAAGATGAGAAGTGACACACACAAGAAGGCATTGAGGCTGATCCCCAGCTAAACTGTTCTGTCAGGCTCCTTTTCATTTAGGAGGTGGTCCACTGCTGGTCTTCTTGAAGTCCAGGTAGTGATGGCATGCTGTCACTTAGGATCCAACTGTGTGGGAAGGACCCCGGAGTGAGGAGCTTCCCCATAGATCTCTTCTCACAAAGTTCCTTTACAGCAGCAGAGAAGTTGTGTTCCATGTTCTGTACAAACCAGTGGCTCTTTATATCAGAAACTACAGGCTTTTTTGCTTCTAAAGGTTCCATGACATGACATTGTTTCTTCTCTGCCTGAGAAGGGTGGGCTACGGATGCCAGAAATTCCACATCTGTATTTAGCCTTTTCACTGCCAAATACACAGAATCCTCTTTTCTAGTGATTATGTTATTGACTTGTTCGACAAAAAAATGAAAACTTTCTATTGTAAATGGCTTTTGTCAGCAACTGTTGGTGCCTTTACAATTTTGCATACTTGTCCTTTATTTTTGTAATATTTTCAAATTTCACTTTAACTTATGATATGGCAAATTGTTCACCAGATGTGAAGGAACCTTGAGGAACAACATCATTTTTATTGTTGTTGTTATTAATCATGACCATGAGTAAAATGAAGAAAAGGAGGCTTCTGTTTTACTTCAGTGGAGAATTTGGGAAGACTATGTCGTAATTCATTCAGTTTAGATCAATCACCCCTTTCCTATCTCTGTTATTCAGCCTATTAGGCAGTGGTTTTGGTTCACTTAAAATATTTCAGGGCCAGATTGAATCTTAGCTTCACAGCTGTGTTCCTAAAATGTGCAAGTATTTGACGTGTCTCAGGTGCACGTTGAGGAACCATAAACCTTTCCATTGCCTGTGTGATTGCTCTACCTTCTCCTGCGGTCTGCTGACCCACCTGCACTCCCCTGTGCAATGTCTTTTGTTCATGTAGGTGAAACTGGGAAGGGGCAGAGGCAGTGCAGGGTAAAACTGATGGGACAGAATCACCTCCTCTCTTGCATCTTTTTTAAATGACTTGCCAAACAGGACATCTCCAGGTACAGAAGTTTTCTGGCATCATTTAGTTAAAGTGGATTCAAGGCTACAAAGCTTGCTATTATACAGATCGTGTGCTTTACTTGATGGTTTCTTGAGTCCCTAAGTTAAAAAAAATGGGATGCCATAAGAAGGGAAGGAGGCAAGTAGTAGGAGAAAAATGTAACAGTAAAGGCATTTATGCTTGGTAATGTACACAAGGCAGTACAGAAATTTAATCCATAAAAGAACCAGCATTTCAGTTAGCATGAGATTTAGCAAGGTATTCTTCAAGTATTTTTTCCAGACCCTTACTCTGGCAGCTTCAGCAACACAGTGGTTCCTTTGGCAGCTCTGCAGTGAGCTGTGTCCTGCTGTGCCATGGTTCTCCACAGGGTCCACTCTCTGTCAGATACCTTTGATGCTCAGTGAGGCATTTCACATGTTTTACATCCTGAGGAGCCAGTAAGCAACTTGTCCCTTATCAAACTAAGAAGTTCACTGAATACTCAGCTGCTGATGCAGAAGTAACCTAAATGCATTCTTTATCCTTGTGTAAAATTCTGGTAGCAACTATCAATGTTCTTGAAAGGTTTGCTTTTGATGCTTCATTTTCTTTTAACATGGAAATATGAACAATACAGATCTTACTGATGTCACTGGACACGTTTTACATTCAATAATCAAGATTCAAGGATCAAGACCACACTGAGGCAAAGAAGTGCTTTATCTTACAAAGGGGAGTTGCAGATTTGGTTTCATGTCTGGCACATGGAATCCCTCAAATGAAAAATTATACTGAAGCAGTATAATGTACATGGACACCCACCAACACCTCACTGGTTAGATAAGTGAGACCAAAGCTAAGTGAGACCAAAGCCAGGCACGACAGATCAACCAGAGAGGTGGATCAAAAGAAATAACATCAGCAGTCATAGTTGACACTAGTGATGACATTCCCCTAATTAAGCCACCTGCATCAGCTCTGCATTGGTGCAACAGAGGTGCTAGTTCTTTGCATTTGGATATGTAGTTTCCCACCACTACCTGGATGGTGTTTAAAACAGTGATTGTCTTCTTCAGAAATGTCTTATTCATAAAATTGCATGTATATCCCAGTTGAAGCTTCTTAGGTAACACGAGACAGAAGAAGTGGTGTACACTACAAACCCTGTACTGCTGATTAGGTTGACTGAGGGTAGGAGGTATACAGACTTGCCAACATGAAACTATGAAATAGAGAAGTGCAGAGGCTTCAGACTCCTGGTCTGTCAGACCGTGCTCAAGTGGGCTTTCTGAACAGTGTTGGTGAACCACTTTCTCCCTGAAGTGCTGGCTGTTGGACAGGTTATGTCCAGGCTTCATCCCAGATGCCTGTGAAGTGAAACCTGGGAGACTTGTCTCGCTCATTCCCCTCACCCTGTGCATCAGGTCTGACGTTTCCGCCACGTATGGTGTACCTTGGTCTCTATGAGTGTTCCTTAGTCTAGCACCATTTGGGGGGATTGGTTCCTCATTTCCTTATGCTGGGAGAATAATGTCCAGGGGCAACATTGTACCATGATGAGTTTGTGTATTCTTTTAAAGTATAATTACAGGTTTGTGGATTACTTTCAAGCTTAGTAGTTTTACTTGGCTAAAGGGTTAGGAATCTGTCTATGAGCCATACCATGTCAAGGACAAATTTATGACAAATCTTTCCCAGTACCAATACTTCCAAGTTTTTTAGGCATTGAAAAGTCAAAAGGAAGAAAAGGAAAGATCCAAAATGGACTCCTGTTCCAGATTGTTTTCTGGGTGCTGTCTTCAGCATCCATCTTTGAGCAAAGTGCTGAGCTGAAATTCCCAGTGACAGTCCCTGCGTAGCACCGGTACAGACATCAAAGAGCAGGCTGGGCTGTGATTGCACTGCCTTAGTGCACAGACACAAGGTTTTTTAGTTAGGACACTGTGCTCTGGAAAAATCAAATCAACAGTTTTCTTATGTACTGCAAGCAACTATTAGATCAAAAGCATTTTGCTTTCTGAGCTTGCCCTCAAATATATTCTGACCAATTTTGTTTTCACAGAAAGCTTCTCAGAAATCCTACTTGATTACAGTCTCAGCCTAGCCTATTAGAAGTACTGTTTGAAATCAGGACTCTGACTTACAATATAAAGGAACAATATGTTATTTTGTAAGGAAAATACTCTGGAGTGGGATGTGATTTGTTTACCTTTGTTCTTTCATATGATATTAGCTTGTTATTATATGTTGACAGAGTGAAAGCTACGGAATTTGTCTTCAAACACAAGCCTTGTTTTCTTAGAACTTATTTCCAAAAGCCTAGTAAACTTATTTGGTAAATTACTGTAATTATTTTTCATTCCCTTGTTCATAGCGGGAAATACAAGTGTGCACCTTAATTACAAAGGGATTTGTCCACTGCACAACTTGAGCAAATGTCCCATCTGTATTTTCCCCTCAGATGTAGACACTTCAGGTTTAAGTCAGTTAAACAGAGAGAAAATTGTGCCTATTGCAGAGTGCATTGATTACAGAGTGCCTGAGACAGTGGGAAGTTTCACAGGTGCAATGGTCCCCACAAATTACCTGTTTCTCAGTAAAATGAAAATACATGATTTTTAATTCTTTTCTTTGGGCCAATGCATTTGCTTCTGTGGAAGTGAAGGGGCTGAGACACTGAATATGTCTCAAATGCTGATAAAGCATTGTATAAAAGTGACCGATAGCCTTCGAAATAAGGCAGATTTGAGAGGTTTGTGATCAAATGCAAATTCAGTGCCTTATGTGAACAACGATGAAAGTGCATACCACTTTTTATGGTGACTTTAAGGATGATCAGTCCGTTTCCTCAAAATTCTTTCAGTATGCCAGTGTCAGGACATCGGTCTCGATGTGGAAGCAGCGGCCTTGGTGAAACGGTTAAATAAACATATCGTTATTGTCCAGCTTTAGAAGAGGATATTAGATTACATACCAGGAGAGCAGGCCATGCCTGTCTTCAGCATTAAACTACGTCTTGAGTCTCCGTTTTCCTGTAGTGCTGTGTTCAGTTTTGATTATCTACAGCTCCCAAGCTTGGTTTATTTATCTAAGTGCTATTCTAATATAAACTCACTGAGATTAGTTCTGCCCTTGGTCCCACGAAGGCAGCTCAGTGGGAAATGTGACTCAAGCGATCAAGGACAGAAGTGAATCCATTACCATTTTCTGAGGTATCCATGTGTTTATTTTTGTGTTCAGATCTTTGAAAGTCCTTTCAAATAGGATCAGCAGGTTTTGTAATGGGAATGCCAGTTAGAACACAGGTGATTGAAACTGTAATAAGCTTTCACATGAGCAATGGCAGCTCTAAAGATTTTTAGCTGGTGAGGATCTTAACAGAAGATTTTGTACTAGATGTGTGTGTGCATACGCATATAAAACCGTGGCGGTTTAACAACATGCTGTCATAAAAATAGGAATGGTATCAGTTATTCATTATCAAGATAGTACTAACAGGATTGCTATATATTTTTATGTTGGAATATAGAAAAGTATTGCCATTACATTGTAAAGAGCCTTGAAACTTTCTCCCATGTGCCATTTCCTGTAGGTCAGCCCAGGCTGCCCCATATTTGGCTCTGTGAGCTTGGGAGCACCAGTGAAATCCCCACAGAGACTGTTGGATACACCCAGCATCCTCATCTGCCGACTGCCCTTATGGTGCTGGGATTGATGGTCCCACATGTGTCCTGCTTGGAGATCCTGCCCAGAAGATGTCAAACTGGCTGTGAGGAAAGCAGGAGAGAGAAAGTGAATGTGGGGAACAAAGAGCAATTCTGGGGCCAACATGAATTTGGCATGGTGACCAAAAGGAAAGCTGGGGCAGGAGAGGGAAGGAGAGGTGAAAGGATGAGTTTGCAAGCTTGGTATGGGGTGGGTGATTGATTACTAGAACAAAAATAAGGGAAAGGCAGAAATGGAGGGAGAAGAAAACATGACCTTGGAAAAGGAGGAGACAGAAGAGATGATAGGCAGGAAACACAGGTGATCAAAGAGACTGTGGGAACAGAAAGGGAAGGTGGAGGGAAGAGAAAGCATGAGAAAAGGGAGGTAGGGAGAAGATGGTGATGGAAGGAGAGAATCAAATGACCAACAGAAAAAACCTGTATGTGGAGGGGTCTCAGATAAGAGCAGCAGCAGTGCCAGTGAGAGATTAAAAGCAAAAAGTAACAAAAAATATTCTTCAGTATTTAATTCCATGATTTGCTTTAGCTATCAAATAACAGAAAACAGCTGCATTTCATAAAGCAACAACTGGTCTGCAGTTGTAATCTAATCCTTGCATCTGACACTTAGAAAAAAAATATTTTCCCTGCACATAAGATCCACTTATATGACTGGTACCACATCGAAGAAATCAATGAAGCTGCAAAAAAGTTGTTAATTGCTTCTTTTGTCTTCCTATTTTTCCTTGTATATTTTAATCAAAAAGGGAAATGACAGGTTTTAAGAGGCTGGGCATTGCCTTTCTGAGTCAATTTAACCTAGTACGTCCATTCCCCTCTCCCCTAAATTTGTGCATCATTGAAAAATAAAAACCTTACAAAAAAGTTCAGCTGGGGAATGAAAAGAAGCAATAGGTGGAGATAAATATTAATCAAAAGTTCAAAGGTTGAACTATTTTTTCAAGAGCTTAAAATATATGAACTTGTATATAGGAAAGTAAAATCTGAAAATACTTTAGCAAAGCAGTTAGTGAAATTCTTTAAATATGCTCATTCACACCTTCTGTCACTTGCCCAGTATATTAAAGCATTATCACACTAAAGTGGCAGTATTTCTTACATATAATCCTAAAGATAAAGTCCTCACTGAGGAAAACATGTAAATAAATGAGCCGTTCTGTTTTTCCAGAACAGCCAATGCAGGACGTTCAATGATATTTTCTGCCTTCATGGTGGTGCTTTTCATCCCTGTTCATTTAGCAAACACTGTGTGAAGCAGCACAGACAACTACAGTGGGTTTTAGAGCAGAGAGCTGCTGCCCGCGGCTCTGTCACAGGGTGCAGGACAGAAATGGAAGGAGAAAATATGTCCCGTGACCATCTGCCTTGTTCCCTGTATGTGTCTGGAGTTCAGTCTTAGATAACACATCCTGTGCTAAATTAAATCCCAACAAAATGGAAAGAATTTAGGTTATTGTGGTTTTATCTGCAAAAATCCGGACAATAAATTGAACAGATCTCAGTTTATCTTTCTTCTTGTTGAAAGATTAAACTATCTCTGAACCTGCAACTTCAAGGATACTAATTTTTTCCTACCTGATACTAAGGCAAATCAAGCCAGAAGATTGCAGAAGGTCCTTTGCTCATTTTTATACTCTCTCCATTTTTTTCCCTTTGAAATAGTAACTTAGGAAAATTTATATTGGTGTGAATTAAAATATTTCAGTTGAAACACACCACACATTTGTGCAGAATTAAAAATGGCCATAATCTTGCAGAGTTCTCTTGCAGTTTCAAGCTGCAAGGCAGATATCATTTCCACTGTTCACCCCCCAGCTTCAGTTGTCCAGAGCAGTTAAAATATTGCAGTGTACTGTACCTCTCACCCAGCCTGCCAGCCCAGATTCCTTCCTAAATCCCTATGGTGAGGAGCCCTAGCCCCGAAAGCAGTGAAAGCTTAAATCAGTGTGCCACTTCACAGGCACAAGAAATAAATTCATTGGAAAGCAGGAGTCATTAATTCTGATGCTCATGGAATTGCATGTTTACCTGTGAAAACTTTTTTAATCTGACATCCCTAAATTACTTCAGCTCCTACTTTGTCCCAGATGAAATCAGGTTTTATGAAAAATTCTGAAGGTGATTAATTGGTTTCAAAGCCTTCCAAATACACTCAGCATATCCACTGATATTAGTCTTCTTTTCACAGGAGAGAAATGAGGTTACTGGAAAGCATATTACACCAGCCCATTTCTTCTGGATTAAACGTGCTTGAAATAAATGTCATTCCTTTTCCAAGTCTACAATGTATCATTTTAGAGTGAGAGAACGCATCTTCATTTTATCAGTGTGTTGTGTAACATTTTTCCATGTCACTGTGCAAAAAAAAATTATTTGACATATTAAAACTTGAAATATACTGCGTGGAAACCTAACTCTGTTACAAGCACATTGCAATTATGTGTAACTTCATTAGGCATTTCACCATCAGCTTCTAAAGGACTGGGATCCTCATTAAATAAAGGATTTAAATGCCTAAAGAGATTTGGCAAACTAGATTCAAATCTGCAATCCAACCTGTTGTGCTCTGCTATTACCCATCCTGGTATTCACTAGACTCCGAAGGCACCAAAGGATTTTTCCTCGCAGCTCTTTAATTGCTTAGAGCTGTTGTTCTGGGCACTACAGGAACTGACCTATTTCTGACAGGTGTGACTTTGCCTTCCAGCTCACAGCTACAGAATGATTTCTTTCCAGCAGATGCAAGTGACACTGCTCTCATGTAATCTTACACTGACTCTGCCATGCAGAAGAAGGGCTGGGCAGTTAAACCAGGCTGCCTCTGCAGCTGATGGGGAGAAGCAGGCACTTCTAGAGGGATGCCTCTCTCATCTATTTTAGCTGTCTGCATTAGGATATGAGGTTTTGCAGTTGCGCCAGTTTTGGTACAGGATGTCTAGAAAGACTGTTTCCAATTTAGGTATTGGCACTGTAACATTCAGATGAATCCCCAAATAGGTGTTCCCTCAAATTTACATGGCATAGTGGGATATTGTAATAGATATCTCCATGGAAGCCGAGTGGAAGCTGGCACACTGAAGTGGTGTGGGGCTGTGCAGCACGGACACGTCAGTTCAGCAGAATTACCTTGTGTCCTTGACCATGCAGATCCAATCACACTAATGCCCATCCTGGTAGTGCCTCAGAGATTGATGTGTTCTGCAGCGTATGAAGTATAAATACACAGCAGATTAATATAGTGTATTATGCACTGTGTAAGACCTCTTCTAGGCCTGGCACAGCAGAAAAGCTGAGAATGCATCCAGCACACAGAAAGGATGAATCACCTTACAAAGTGCATTTATTGCTTTTGACAAAAGTGTGTTCTCAGCTTCTTTCCTATTGTCACAGCTCATGTCTAAGAGGGAGGGGAGAGCATGAGAGGCTGGGCCACTTTTCCCTATTCCAGAAGTGATCCATAGGAGAAGCTGCTGGCAGGAGCCTCTCGACCTTTCTGTGCTGCAAAGACAGCAAGAGCCCTGGTCCAGAAAAGGTGTAAGCGAGATCCTAATTCTGCAACTTGGCACTTGCTGGAGCATGAATCCTGGGCCCCAGCCAACAACAGCTGCAGCACATGGAATGAGCTTGGGTCCTAAATCCTGTGTCCTTGTACTGGAACTGGGGATATTGAGAACAACATGGATAACATGGAGATTCAATGGACCATAAAACATTACCCTCCAGCATTAGGAAAGATAGCATACTCATTTAACCACCCTATTATCAGTAAGCCAAGGAAATGTGGTATTAAGGACACAAATACACGGTGAATTTAACACCATTCGGCAGTGATGGAACAGGAGAAACCTGCTCTCTTCAAAGATTTGCTATGCCTTTTTTTTCTTTTGCCGCACTGAATAGGAAGACTGTCTCAAAAATTCATTCCAGCAGCACACCAGTGTGCTGAGTTATGACACGTTTTGGTCTCACAGAAGGAGATCTTACTGGAAAGCTTGTTAGAGAAGTAATCTGTTATGGATAAGGTATTAAAAGATAATCTTAGTGTCCTAGCCAGTACAGTATGATTTATTTTAGTACGGTTGTTAATTGTGCTTAATGTCCTAATAGATAGTGAATGCTGAGTGCCTGGAAAAACAAAGCCATTGCACGATTGCACATTTTCGGGTGAAGGTTTTTTAAGGGGGCATAGCATCATACATCTTTATCAGATCATCACTGGTGACTTGAAGAGAACTTAGAGCTGGATCCAAAGACAGTGTAGGTGGACAGACCTCCCAGGAAATCAGTGGAGGACTTCTTGCTCACCACAGATGATCTATCCCAGTGAAACCACACTCAACTTTATTCTGCGCAGCTGCTTTATCAGTTTGTTCTGCTTCTCTGGAAAGAGGTGCCATAACTTGGCTGTGAAGTGAGTGAGAAAGTAGGTGTTAAGTTCGGTATGTATGGGAAGTCTTGGAGACTTGTCTTTCCTTGACCAGGTGTGAAGGTCTGCAGGTCTACTTCTCTAGTCTCTTTTTCCTGGACATATTGCAGATCACAGCACACAAAAAACAATACAGCTACAAGTTTCAGCAGGTTTTAAATATTACTAAGTGGCTTTTTTTTATTTCCCATAATATTTTCACACTGTAAAAGGATTTTCTTTTTTATTGTAACACGTTATTGCACACTGCATGCTCATAATTACCTAATATTTCCATGCTCTATAGATTTCTCTTGATTGTTGATATTAAAAGGCTTACTAGGATCCTCTCTATCAGCTTATGGTCTCCACATATACTTAGAGGATTGGCAAACTTGGCATAGGTTAAATGTCACTTTTAAAATATGTTACAGACAGAGTAAAGTGGAGGTTAAAAAAATAGAGATTAGAGTGTTGAGTAAATGTCATGACTGCCAGAATCAATTGAAAATGAGCATTCTTGCTGGCTTTAGCTGGAATGAAAAGAGACTTCTCCTCCCCCAAGCCCAGTCCCGGAGGAGTACAATCAGGATGGTACTAATGAGCAGAAAACTCACAAGGTAGGGGTGATGTTTCCCTCAGAAACACTATATGCATTGGTGCCCTGAGCCCCCTAAGGACCTAAAATCTGTTATTGTTCCTCCTGGGAGGTCCGTTTACACTTAACACACATCTGGCTTAATTAGGTTGACAGCTGCTGCAGGTACTATTGGACAAGGTCCAGGCATCAGAATGCATTAGCATTTGTTTAATGGTTTAACCTTTCATAATCTGATCTCCACTGCGTAAATGAACCAGAGAGATATCTTTTATTAGTTGTTAATGTGTGTTGTGTGTGTATGCACATACTCACACTCACACAAACATGCAAGCAATCCACATCAAATGTGTCCCTCCGTGCACTGAAAATCCAAATCTTTTCCAACTCAAAACTTTTGCTGAAATAAATGCAGCTCCAAATAAAGCAAAAATGAATAAGATTAGCTGGGAAGACATCAGTCACTCTGTATGAAAAGACAGAAGAAAATACAATTACATGCATGTACAGAAATTTGCCACCACATATTCGCAACCAGATTTTGTATACCTATGGTTTTCATGTTTTAATTAAAAAGAAATAAACCAGGACAGAGAAAAAGGGATTATAGTTTTTGCTGCATACAGAAATCAAGCCAACATAGAAGGTGTTCCAGCACAGACTTGTGTTTGACAATAAAGCTCATGCTCTTAATATTTTTAAATAGATCCAATGAACAGAATAGGCCTGATTCTGCCCCCATTAAAAGCAGAGCAATTCCTTCAAAGTCACTGGAAATAATCTGGTTTTACACTTGGGTACCTGAGGGAAGAATATAGCTCAAATGATTAGGCATGTGCTTTGTTTTCTCAAGAGAACCCTTTCCACATATCCATTGAAAGGATTTTTTTCACTTTTAAATATTCTTTTATGTCTAGTTGGCTTCTTTCCATAGCAAATCCCTGTAAAAATAGCCTTTGGCAAGGCAGCCAACTTCAGCACAAGCCCAAACCCCATTGTATCATTGAAAGCAAAACCAAATCCAAAGGCACCTTTCCAAATCCAATCAGCTTTCTTTATACACCAACGTGCTCATTTACCTGACAAATTATTGTTCACCTTTCTGTTGACTCCCAGACTGCAATACTCCACATGTTTGGAGACTTTGAATATCAAAACAAAGAAAATCTTTGTATAGTGAAGAATCCCATTTAAATATTAATAAACTAAACCCTTCAGAATGCTCTCTTTCAGTACGTGCTCTTGCCATGGCCTTAGCACACATCAGATTTTCTCTGTGGTTTGGTCCAGACAGAGGAGAGTAGCCTTCTGCACTTGCCCTGTAATGAGATCTGTCTTTGGCTGAGGCACTGCAGCTTTGCGCTGCATTGCTGAGGAGCGGAGCTCCAAGCTGCACTCCAAAACCTGTCCTAGGGCTGGACCCTTGTTTTAAGAGATACATTTCAGTTGTTTCACCTTTGTGGGACATTTTGTCCCCTGTGGGACTCTCTCAGGTTGTAATGTGTCTTAGTGAAGCAGCTCAGGGTACCAGCATCACTCAATAGTGAGTGCATGCTGAAATATGGTTAGAAACAATCCGTATATTGAACATCTTTGCCCATTTAAGGGCAAAGGCATAGAGACCACACTCTCCAATCTCATGCATAATAGCTTTTCGTATTCTAATTCCCTTTTAAAAGGGCATCTTCTCCTCTGTCTAAATGAGTAAACTTCTACATGAGCAGTGTAAACAAAACTTTAATGAGAATACTGTGGTTATTGACTGGATCAGGGTTTCAGGCCCATTAGGCAGCTGCTGTCCAGGCATTTTTGGTGCTTATAGTACTTGTTATTCCATGTGTAAACTCTCTTAAGCCATCTCTAAATCACGCAATAGAGTTTGGTATACAGACTCTTGTACTAGCAGAGTAATGACTGTGCTGGAAAACCCACCCTGAGGCACACAGACCCATGAGGGCTGAATGTAAGATGTATCATGACATATCTTTGCTCGATTCCAGCAAGTGTCACATATTTACATTACAGAGGAGGGAGGGAAGAACAGCCAATGTAGCATGAGGCAAAAAAGACAGAGATTTGAGGAACGTATTGGGTGCTTGAATCTTTTGGGAAAAGCTAAAAGATGAAATAATACCCAGTGGCCTTTTTTTCCTGGTCACACAAGTCTTGCCAAAGCACATTTGGGGAGAAAATAGGCACAGGATTTTTCCTGGTCACACCTCGCAGGAAGTCATATGCTGGAAGTGATACAGTGCTGCTGCATAATGTAGTTTATTTATTAATATGAAATTTAGGATCCTTTGTTCTGGCCTCGTTGAGGGAAGTTTTCAGGAATCCTTTAATCTCTGTTAAACAATGCCCAGTTCGACATGAAATATAATATCCTTAGGACTGATCATGGTCTCCTGCTGAACCTCCCTGCTAGTATGACAGCTTAAAATTAACTTTCCACAGATAGAAGAAAGAAGCTGTTGCTGTATGTTAACAAAAAAATGGGGGGGGAAAGGAAAAAAAAGAAAAAAAACCAAAAAAGGAAAACAGAATTGGATGGCAGAGTTTGATAACATTTGGTCTCCACAGCTTTGTGTTCACGAAAAGTTCTGCAGGAAATTGATTTGGGACATTTTAAATCCTTAGAATCAGCTACATGCTTAATACTTTGCTGAATTGCTACCTCACCCCAGAGAAAAAACAGCTCACAGTAATCTCATTGGTATCAGATTCCAAGCTTCCCTGAAAAATCAATGTATAGAATGAAAAATCAATCCCTACTCAAACTGTGACCAAAAATGTTTTAATTTCTGAATAAAGATTGCTTCAAAGAAGATAAAATCTAACTACACCATCAGGCAGCTGAAGTGTCATCTTACAGTATATCTCTATGTCTGATTGCTTGCCTTGTTTTGCGTTTTGTGCTTCTCCTTGTCCTCCTGCGTGATTTATGGAAGGGGTTTCTGGAGGGGTTCTGTACCTTATATATGCTATAGTGTGCATTTACTACAATTACTGACAAGAACAATAGCAGTTCTTAGGTGGTTTTTAAAGGGGAAATTAATAATTTCCTGATGTTTGCAAGTGGGGAAATGGAGGTTAAGAGAGCTGAAAGTAGTGTGATGAAGAGCCCTGGCTGGTAGATGAAGGCTGGCGACAGAAATAGTTGTCCTGCATTTGAAGGCTAGCATTTGAAGCACAATGTCTTTCATCAGAAATCTGGGATATCACTACGAGAGGTCATTAACTTCCTCTGGTTATTTTTTTACCAAGGAAATTCAGCACTTCAAGGCAAACATTCTACATCTTTGCCATCCCAGCAACATCTTGATTTTGTGTGCAAAATCTTTTCCTTCTTCTGATGAAGGTGAGTCATTCTGTAGAGCACAGAGTGTCTGGGAATGCCATGAGGGACTGAATCATTTCAGCAGCTGTGCTCTGTTCGTGTATCTGTGGGAAAACAGAAATCCATGAAGGGTACTCTTCCACTTTATGGTAACAGTTGCAAAGCTGTTCCAAGTATCCTTCCAAAATAAATCCCGACTGGGACCATGAAAGCAAGTGTATGGCATAAACTGAAAGTTTTTTTTAGTTGCAGAATTGAAGTTTGTTTCTCTTTTTAATGTCATGGCTTTTGCCTACAGGCTGACAGCTTGAAGAGAGAGTCTAAATTCAGGTAGAAAGCTCTATGAAGTAAGAAAAAAATGAGAAATGGACAAAAGGCTGGATGTGTGCTGCAATGAGAAGGAAGAATTGAAAATGATCCCAGAGTATAAAGACTTACAAAACAAAAAAGGATTATGGCATTTTGAGAAGTACCTTCTGGAGAGGACGGATGTATTTAAGGGACACAGCGTTACAGTTCTTGTAAACACTTTTCCAATAAGACATTTTTCTCTGTTAATGTTGCTAGTTGGCTGCCACAGTGACCAAGAGTGAGAGTCCTGGACAGTTGGTGTAAACCAGATTAGAGACCCTCCTCATTTTTGAAATGGAAACCAGATAAAAAGTTTGAACATTGCAGTCATGGACTGGCTCTCTCCACAAATATTTAAACTATTACACTAAATATCTCTAAGAGAAAGTTAATAATGAAGATGATACCCTGCACTGAAGAAAAATGACATTAAGTGTTTCCTGTTACTAAAATCGCTTTGCATAAGAGTGGGATTATAATGAAAACACGGTTCCAGTATTAGCAGGACATGGGGAGTTATCAAACCTAGTAATTTTTGCACAGAAACAGCACACGACTGCAAGTTGGGATTCAGTTACAGCAGTTTGATGCTTGCCTGAGCACTGCGGGGTTAATCACCAAACCTTGCCCATCCACGCAGCACACCTCTGGGGAACAAGCACAACTTTAGATGTTTCTACTACGTGGTGACCCTTCCAGTAGGAGGGCAAAGGAGATTCAACGGAAAATATGGGGAAAGCTGCTGCCAAGAGGAAGGGTCGGTACAAATCACTAAGCCAATGCCTTGTGTCGATGCCGTGCCATGGGCAAACCTCCTTGGTGACATCTGTTGACAATCTCTGAGTGAAACAAAATTTTGAGAAAAAAAAAAGCATGCAAAACCCCATGGCATTTAAATAAAAGAAAAACAAATGAGTGCTTTTTCCTGAGAACTAGTTTTAGGTTTTGGACTAAAATATTCCACTACTGAACCTAATTGCTTTCACTTTACCAAGATCAACCACTAAGCTTTAGACAAGTGATAAATTAGATCTGTTCATATGCTGCCTCAGCCCACCACAGTGACACGAGACCTTGGATGGCTCTTCCCTCAACCCACACTGCTGCTTCTAAACTATATCTAAGGGAAAGAGTCCTTAAAAGGCTGCCTTTCCCCATCAAATGTGTAGCTCTGAGTGGGCAAGGCGAGGGCAAAGAGAGAAGATTTTAAGGTGACAGCAAGTTAAAATTCCTGCTCCCATTTCCCATTTTTACCTTCAATGAAAAGGCTTCATGGAGAAAGCTTCTTTCCATGTGAAGGCAACCAGGTCTTAATAGCTGTACCTAATTCAGGCTCCTGCAAGGCTAGCAAGCTTGCTGAGGCAGTCCTGCTCATCTCCAGCAGCTGGAACAGAGAAGAAAAAGGGGATTGTGGAGGGATCTGATTCTTTGCACTTGAGCTGTTACTACACACTTGAGTTAAGTGAACAAACTGGAGGGAGCCATTTTTTGGGTGTTGTTCCCAAGATATGATGCTTTATGCATGCTCTCTCTGTCTAAAGAGGGTAATGGCTACTTCTATCGCTCTGGACCTCTGGCTGTTACTTGGGTTCAAATTTCTCGTTACTGAGGTTAGTGCTTCAGAGCAAAAGATTGTCATCAACAGTCAGAAAAAAGATAGGAGACATTCTTCTGTCGATCATGAAACATGGTCACAGTCAAATCTAAAATTAGGTGTATGAGTCCCTCCAGTTAAAAGATGAAGCTTAGGAAAATAATTATATTGGATATCAAAAAAAAAAAAAAAAAAAGAAAAAAGAAAAGAGACAAACAGAAAACTCAAACAAAAAAAATCCCACTGCAAATACCTTGCAAGTTTAGCTGACCTTGGCTTTTTATTTTGTTTTGGTCTTTTTTCCTGCACTGGAGGAGAGCACAGCGTGTGGTGCTGTGGACTGTAGTCTCCTGATCTCTTCATTGCACTGGAAAGCTACAGCTTCTATATGTTGAGTCATGCCCTGAACCTAAACCTGTGTAGCTTGTTCAGCAAAGCAGGAACTACAGACACGGTGGCAGCTACAGAATCTTCGATTCACTCAGACCTGCTTTGATATAGTCCACAGTGAAAAAAAACCAGAACATTCTTGTTTTACCATTTCCTTCCTAATCATGAAATGCATGTACATATTCATTCATGTCTTTCTGTGTCATTGGACAGAAACCTTGAAGCGGGATATAGGGGGTTTCATCATCCTCCAAGATTCCCAGTGAAGTATAATTTGAATATAAACATCTGGGTTGTTTGGACTAGTCTTTTCCTACAGATAGCAGTTCTCCAGTTGTCTTTACAAAGCCAACAATTACATGAGACAAACACTATGCAACTCTCATTTAGGTAAAATGATTTAAATCCACATGGTCCCATGCCATTGCCTATTATTAGAAAGGAAGTGCATAGTTTCAAGTCTTTTGAATTTGGGAAACCATTTTTTTAGGACCAGTAGATCTCATCAGTTCCTCAAAGAAGAATCAACCGAATACAGAAGATGGAATAAAAGATACAAAGTCTTACTCTTTCCCAGAAGGTGTTTTCCTTCCTCTTTTGTTTTGCCAGCATTACATTTTCTCACCTACCATGGAGGATAAAATCTGCAGCTACTTAACACGTTAGACTCAGTGACACTAAAAATAATGCATTTAAATGTGATATTTGTGACTATGTGCCCAGCATGAAAAAACCATCATTTCCTTAGATTCAATTTAGGCCTAAGGGATTCCAAGTGCAATTATGGTGTTGACTGGATTAATAAAATTGCTTAAATATGCAGTGATATTTCATCAGCTATTCCAGAGGCTTCTAGGTTATAGACCTAGTGAAACAGCCTATGGAAGTAGGGGCAGGATGTGAAAAGCTTGTTCAGTTATATTCCATCATAAAAGTAAGCAAAAGTATTATATATTGAAAGCTCAAAATAGTCTGTGGCAGTCATAAAATCAACTGTAGGATACAGTTGAAGGAGGATAGGATACAGACTTGAAGTCATGTAGCAAATGGGAGATGCACCCTAGATAAGACATACAAAAATGCATTTTGGATGTGGTGTGAAAAGATTGAAGCACACCTGTCATACGACAGTTACCTTTGGTAGCTGAGTATACATACAAGCAGGAACTAAAAGTGTGTATATATTTCAGGTGATGCTGAGTGCTCTGTGGGCAAAACAGAAGGCTCAAAATGTAAAATAAGTTATTTATATCAATATTTATGAAATATAAAATTAATACTTTGCTGAGAAATCTGCTAAAGTCATGGCAATGTTTCTGAAAAAGTATTGCTTTCTGGTACTGTGCTTAATGCGTAAAATACATAGTATGCAGTGTGCCAACAGCTATCTTCTTGTAAAATCATATGTTTTCAAAATGCAGATAAAAACCCCTGTACTTCAAATAAAACTGGAGTAGGACAGATTAAATGGCTTGAGAATAGTCTATATATTCTACTTTAAAAAGCAAAAGCAATAGGTGCAATACTATTCAATTGAAAAATAAAAATAATTTAATGCCTTTTGAGATTCTTCTCACAGATTTTATTATGAAAGTATTTTCTCGTTTAAACAAAGAACGAGGTGTCTGAAACATGATAGGTTCGGAAAATAAAAGAATCTAGGTATTTTGGTGGGAAAGGGTTTCTCTAGGTTAAATTAGTCATAACTCGTTCTTGGAAAAACACACAAAGAAGGATAAGTCAAATTCTTCTGTAATATGCATGTAGACAAGAACTGCATTTGAAGATTAATTATCTCATTATTTTGCTAATATGCTGTAATTAAGTGAGCTATAGCAGTGAAATTACTAAATGTGGGATTACTATTCCAGATTTGAATTAGCTTGTATCTCAGAAATGTTCTACACTACACCTCAGCTTTAGGACATAAGCATAATTAAATTACCCCTTTATTTGATGCAGCTGCTTCATAAATTTGCACTTCAAAATAGTTCCATCATTCACCATGTCATTTCCTGTGTTTTTTAATTATTGGCTGGTAAAAAAATTAAACCCAAGTAGTTTAACAATAGCACAGTAGCTTTTCCTTACACTCAAATTAGGCCTAAGGGATTCTGAGTGCAATTATGGTGTTGACTGGATTAGTTCAATTGGTTAAAAATGCAAGGATATTTCATCAGCTATTCCTGAGGCTTGTGGATTATGCCCAAGAAAATGAAGATTTAATTTCATCTAAGTTATTTCCATTACTTCTTAAAAAAAAAAAAAAAATAGGCCAGGAAAAAAGCTTGGTAACTACACAGGACTGAGAAGACAGAACTGACTGAATGAACATTAGTGGGATTTTTACCATTGCCTTCCAAAAAGTCAGGCTTTCAACCTAAACTACACTTCTAATGTAAGAAACACATGACATTAGCTTTTGGGGGTGTTCGTACCTCACAGATGCTCGAAACAGAATTTGGGTATCTCTTTCTTTCATTCCAGTTTCCAGCATTCACCATTGCTTGTTAAACATAGAACTCCCCGTTAAAGCTGGGGGGAGCCCACTTGAACTTTTGCCTTTTGGAGAGGTTGCATCTTAAAGGGACATAATATTGTGGCAGTTTGCCACAGATCACTGCTCCTGCAGTACAGTCAGGTACGGGCAGCTGTGCTTGTCTGGTATTTTAATACCTGACTGCTTCAAGTCAGATGTCATTCCAGAGCTATTACCATTACTCAGAAATAGCTGGAATGATAGCTGTAGGCAGTCTACCATTTTCAGGAGAGATATTGGTTTCTTGGTAGTCCTGAAATGTGCAAAGCCATGCTGTAGTATTTCTTCTAGACATGATTTCAGTTAGAGGACCTGGTTATCAGTCCCTGTTGGCATTCTTTATAATAATCAGCTCTATGCAAATATGCAATATCATTAAAATGACATTATTATTCATGAATACATTTGGAAAATCTCATTCATCATACATCCCTTAGAAAAACTAAAATAACAAACATAAGCAAGATCATTCATCTTTCTGGGATGTCCCAAATTGGAAGCATCATGACTAACCATGGTACTTTGCCTATGAAAACATTTATTTTCATTCTTGTATTTTGTGGATTTTGAACCTTTTGAATACAGTGGACAGAATGTTGCCTCAAACTACTAAAATAAATTGTGGATCTTGTCTGCCGTTCTCCTGAGGCAACAAACATCCTATCAGAATTGCAGGTGAGCAAGCCATCTTCCCATAGGAAAACAATTCAGGATGTTTCTACTGAGGGATTTCTACCTTATAAACTCTATAACATGATGGTATCATCCAAAGGTCACTCGAATGGAGCAGAATACATACATTTATAACAAGTGGGACAGTAATACTAAGAGACATTTCACAGCTATCTAATACGAGGATAATCTTCCCAAACTATGGGAAAACATTCCTGTATATAAAGGGGGGAAAAAAATCATACTTGGAGTTTGGTGAGAGCTTAATTAAAAACTATGGTAAATAGAGGCAATAAGAATGGATTATTTTAGAGAAATCTTTCTCTTTTTATAAGAGAAAATATTTGTCAAGATTAAATCTTCAGTGGCTATCAATCATCATCTGTTTGAGCACCATTATCCCAATACCCATCAATTGTGACTCTGACCTTTCAGTGGCTGGATACCAGCACGATAAAGATAATGAAGTACTCAAACAGATATGTATCATCTCAAAGATAATATACAGTTTCAGATCAAATCGTACTATTGATGGATATATATAGGAGGCTCTGCATGTATTTTGATTGCCAGGAAACCAGCAGTAAACGTGGCAGCAAGACTAACTTCTAGTCTTTTAAGAATGCCACCGTGTAAAATTCACCTTAAAAAAACTACATTATAAAAGGCTTTGTCTTCCTTGAATGGCTTAAATTAATTCCCTTTTTGTAACTGTGGAAACCCTCTTTCACAAAAAGTAAAAGTAAGTAGCTGGCATCAGCAAACTTGGCTCAGGGGGATTTCAGAGTGCAAGTCTCCACCTTAATATGAATGTTTTTATCTAGCTGAGGTAGGATGACTTCTGAACAATACCACATTTTTTGAGCAGTCTAGCTGTGTATCTGTACATAGATTTCACAGATTAGGACAGTCTCTTTTAGAATAAACTACAACTCTTCCAAACCTGGAATATAATTCTTGACTTTATCATCACTTTTTTACTTTCCTCCCAAGAGAGGAAATTAATTCTATTAACAAGTGCTTCCATCTATAGTAATATGTGACTGCATACTCATGTCTATGAGCTATATGACCACCAAATCTGCTATGTTCAGATTCTAGAGATCACCACTGGTACAGGTTAATTAATTTCTATACCTCTGTAATAGATGTTGCTCTCCTATTTCTGTGTATTCAGTAAAGGAGATGATGAAAGACCGTGAAATATGCTGGAAAAGCGAAAAAATGCAACAGCAATTGTTATAAAAGTTACACTGTAATATGGTTGAATTAATGCAATTAATGCACTTAGATAAATGTTATCTATAAAAAAACTCATCCTGCTCTCACCAGGGAAGCAGGCTGTGCTGTATGCTTGATCTATGGAGTTCTTCTGCACTTTAATGTGACCAAACGAAATTATTTCCCCTGCATCTATTTACAATATGCCCAAACAATGTCATTTCTGGATGGACAGCTTGTATTAAGACAAAGAAATACAGGAGGAATGCTGAAAAACCTTAGGCTCATGTATATAATCACATTCCATAATGTTCAGCATGTAAAGCTTTTTCATTTTGCCTCTCATATTCAAACTGACATGGGAAGACATCCAGATCCTAATTCATTCTTTTTCGTAATTATGCTCTACATGTGCAATGTGGTAGTTAGTGGTTAGTGGCAAAAAAGTATTTATTTCTAAAAAGCTCCTTCAGAACTGGAACAAATTTCTTGGTTAGTGTCTTTATTACCCTGGAAACAAGGAAATTGGGAGGGAGAATATACAATGGACATATTACAGTGTTATGCTTTTCCGTCATTTAAGTATTTCTGTCATTTACGTATCAGCTTTCTAAGATGACGAACAGACAAATTCATTTGTCTTCCATGTCTCAAAGGACATAACAGCATGCTGAATCAGCCCATTAAGTCTCAGTGGTGCACATGTTGCCTTTCATCCTTTTCTACCTCTGGTGAACCATGTGCCGATGGAAATCAAAACATGTGAGTGTAGGCAAGAATGGTGAAAACTTGTTAGATGCTGAAATTACAGAAGAAAAAATGTTCAGAAAGAAAGAATCAGCAACATGCAGTGGCTGACATCCCTGTCCAGACCATACAGCACACAGCCATGGCCACATCCTGCAGTCCATTGGATCCCAGCCCATGTCTGAGAAGGAATCGAAAGATGTAAAAGCCCTTTTACTTTCTCCCAAGCAAATTCAGGCTCACCAGGCCTGTAATTGGGCCCAGCGTAAGGACTTGTGCTCCTGCCAATCTCATGTTGCCATATGTCCCCCTTTCCGAGCTGTCCCATGTTGCCATCTGTCCCCACGCCAGCCCGGCCGGTCAGGGCCATCTGTTTCTGCCTGACCCATCCCATGGGGCCAGCTGTCTCGCCCCTTTCCAGGCTGGTGCAGCCACACACCTTGTCTGGAGGTACAAATTCCTACCAGTCATGGATAAATATCTGCTAAAAGGGAAGAAAGCATGAGCAGCAGCCTAAAAAAATCAATTTTTGCTGTCTGCGTTTGTTAATCAACGTCTAGCTGAGATTTCACCATGAAACCTTTTTTGCAAATCCTCAGAAGTTCCAGTGCTGACATTTTGTTAAAACTCAGGTGGTGGAATTGCTACTGGGAGATGGTGGGAACTAGTTTTGCAACGTACCTGTTACTCTGGTGCCATGTAGGAGCTTATCTGGGAACACAAGAAATTTGAAAATCTGTTCCTGAACCTCCATAAAAGCCTGACATGGAGTCTCCAAAGTTGTTAAGCTCATCTGCGATGAAGTACCATTAAGGTGGTGGCACACAAGGATGTAAACCCATCTACTGACCAGCTTTTTGGAAAATCTCAGTCTGCAAAGCTATATTTAACCAAATGAATGGAAAAAATTGGAAACACTTTTGAATTCCTATCAAAAAACCATCTCTTTGGTCACTATGGGCACCTAATTGTACCTAGATGAGGGATGCAGAGAGAATTTTCCACTTTCCAGTTGCATATTCTCACATCTCTGCACCCTACTGGGACAAAACGCAGGCACGCACCAGCTGTCCATTCTTCTTCCCTCCTACCTTCCCACAATCTGGTTTTCACAGTTAAGAAAAGTGGAGGTGTGGACTGGACATGAGCCATCATTTTTCCTAGCAGGTAAGTCTAGACATAGCTTATAATACCCTTCATACCAGTTCTCTTCTCTCATTTCCAATCTGTAGCACATTTTTACTTACTTATATTGAAATGAGTATTTTTAAGTGTTTCAGTTTGATTGATGCCATGGAGAAATCAGTGTCATTATTGCTGCAAAATATTTAGGGAGGGATTGTTTCAACATTCTGGCTGTTTATCCAGTAAAATATTTTCCATGAAACAGTGGAGGTTAAAATGTGAGATTTGAAATCCCATATGCATTGACGTAGGTGCTATAACTTCTGCTGATTTGAGTAGGGCCACAAAGCCACCCTGTGGTGAATATTCTGCTCAATCTATCTCTTTATATATCTAATCTACTTAGGTGCTTCTAAAGTTATCAACAATATTATCCTCATATTAAAGATACAAGTTTGATGCAAGTTTGAAAGTTTTATTTCACTGGAAAATAGAGTGTTAGTAAATCAAAGACACAAATAAATCTTTTTCTCAATTATTTTCATGAGGTTCAGGTTAGACATCTATGGTTTAGCTCACAGCTGTATACTTACTCTGGGCTCCACAGTGAAGGTCTTGGGTAGTTGTCAGATATTCTTTTGGCTTAAAAAAGGGCAGAGAATCTTAAAATGATTTCACAATGTGTAATATGGAATGATGAGTTGCACTGACAAACTAAAATTTGTATTTTAAACATTAGTACCACATGTTGTTAATGTTAAAAAGAAATTTATTCTTTAGCAGAAAATCTTCTGACTACTATGCCCACCTCGAAGTACTAATTTGTTTTTATAAAAGATTGCCGGTGAATGTTGGAATATGGCTCTGTATAAAGTTACAGCCATGATAAATGCAAAATTCCAGACTGAATTCAGTCACTGAAAGCACAGTCTGAACTCAGACTGTCAAAAAGAGCAAAAAGAATAAGGAATTACCTGTTCAGCAGGATCGTATGTTACTACTTATTTCAGTCAGAGATGGTTACAACTGAGCTACTTCAGGTGAAAGCAGAGAACAGTGAAACAATAACTCACTAGAGCAAATGCTGTTTGCAAGGCTGCAGTTAAAGTCTGAACTCAGCTGAAGTTGGAGCCATTCTGCTTGACACTGCAGCTGAGATCTGGCATCGCTTCCCCCAGCAGCGGGAATCCACAGCACCAGCTACGACTGTTCGTTCCCTGACATGGCAGCTACACTGAGCATAAAGCACGCATAGAACATGTGGCAAAGCTGGTGTCCTGGTGATGAGCTTAGTGACACCAACCCAGTGCTTTAGCTGCTTTTATATCAGAAAACCAAGCCAAAGCCAAAGCTATTGCGTTCAGAATTTCCTGACTGTGCACAGGCAGTGCTGCTGTGGGTCAGGATGGAGGGAGCGAGTGCTGCCCGCCTGCTGCACTGGCAGCAGATTGCACAGCCATGGTGAGATAGAGTTACCCACCAAAGAGCCTACGGTAGGTTTTGATAACATACGAACAGATGCTATCAAACCCTACCCAATGCTTGTGCAGCTCCAGGGAAGAGTGTGAAAAAGGGAGGAAGAGGGGAAAGAAAATCCCAAGATGTAGTAGAGGTACATTATCGGTCATTCTGCTATGATGAATATGAACAGCAGGTAGTCCATTAAGCCCAGCCTTTTTACTGAACAATTGGAGGTCTGATAGCCATTAGAAGCAGGTCATATTTAATAGCAGTTGACTCCCTCAACTCTTTCTCCTACAATACATTTAAATGATTCTTTGGCAAGTGAATCAGCTTTGTTTCTCCCGCACAGGTTTGGGAGAGAGGATAAGGAAAGGCATTTGTTTTTGCAGAACTGGATCTTTTGTCACCCACTCCCCCCTGAATCTCAGCTACTATCTGCTAAGCCAAAAAGAACTTTAATAAATGAGCTGAACTCATTAGCTATGTGAAGCTCATGCCTACAGTCATAATGATTTTAAAATGTGTGGCTGCATCTTGAAGAAGAACAGAGCTTGACATAATTTCAGTTATCAAATACTGGTAATTGACACAGAGACAGGCTGTGCTTTACACTGGGTTATAATTAATCCACTTCAGTGACCTCAAAGGCTGCACTTCTGAGAAATCTACCACTTACATTTTGATTCTGTGTCAACTACTTCAGCAGACATAAATTACAAATGAGGTACTAATGAAGTATTTCATCACCTGTTTACCTTCAGTGATCAGTTCCCTTACCCTAATTTACAGGAGGCACAATTTTTTTGAAGCTACTGTCAGCTGGAGCTGCCTTTTACTCTGAGCAGTTATAAATTAGCACATAGCTGTGCTTACTCTCACTGGCTCTTTGTTCTTGGTTTTAAAATACTGCAGCACAGGAGGAAATTAGTTTATATTTAGAAACAGATGGGTAAGAAGAGAAAAAATTGTAATATTTTTCTTGTCTATTCTTTTATTTAACAGCTCACTACATGGAAGGAAATCCCCCACTCACATAAATACACCAAATCCTACTGCAGTGAGTGTAACTGTGTCTATTTACAGCAGTGGGGCATCTGACTAATTTTGGAAGTAAACCCTGACATATTACTGATCACTTGGAATGATTTTACACATGGTCTGCCAAGGTATTGCCACTGAAAACCTTACACTATGCCTGCAATGCTCAAATAACTGACTAATTTAAAGTGGCAAGGCTCGATTCCCTCATGAAGGCTGAAAAAACATGGAGTAAGGAATAATTTGAGGGTGAGTAAGCAACAATATGACTTTCAGAGGCTGGAAGGTGAGGCACAGCCATATCATCCTGACCTGCTGCTCTGACGCCCGTGGGCTGCTCCTAATCTGCTCCCACTCCTGCCAACACCTCCCCTCAGTCCCTGCAGTACATTCCCATGGGTATGGCACCATCCTCCTCCATGATGAAGGCCCTTTTCTTTCTTAAGCACCAGTGCTTTTACCCTCAACTGTTCCTTCCAGCAACCTGATTCGTTTTCTTCCACTTCCTCCTGCTGACACCAGTGGTTCTCCTGCTCTATGTTAGTGCCTCCACTATTCTCTCCCTTTTTGGCACTACCATGAGGCCCACTGTGTCTTTCAATCCAACACAAGCTAAGGATTCTCCATATTTTTAAGTGTGACTGCTCCTATTTTATCAGCTTTCCTAAGTCAGAAAAAAAATTAAGAAAATTTTCTCATATTTTTCCAGCGATCTAAGAGGAAGAGTGAAGAACTTTAATCATTGGGAAAGCTACATGAAATTTGTGAGTTCTGTTTGATTCTAGGCACTTCACATGAAAGCCATTAATGGACTCACAGTTGGCTGGAGTTCAGGGCAAACTTACTTTTCAAGTCTGAACCAAACCAGTGAAGGTAGAATGCGACAGATCATCTGGATTTCGTTGCACGTTGAGGTGAAACAGAAGGTTGCCTGACAAATGAGAGTGGAACATATTTGTTTATTTTTTGACGAGGTCCTTAATTGGCTCCTTTAGGGAGTGAACTAAAGAAAAGAGACAGAGAAACAGGCTCCCAGGTTCTGAAGAAGGAGGTAGATGCAAAAGGTGGGAAGAGATGAAGGATCTTGGGCAGTGCAGGGGCCTGTAATACTGCCAGACGTGAGGCAATGAAATGTACCTAAACATACAATCCTGTCTACACTTGAAAATTTCCTATAGTAAATAAAGCCACAGGTTACTGCTTACCGAAAACTGTAACCTTATTCTTGGTGCACTTCCACTGACAAACACCCTTGGAAAACCAAGCTGCAAACCTACAATACCACACAACTGGAGCTAGGAAGAGAATGTAATGAAAGCATCGAGCAGTTCTTGGGTTTAACACCAGCGCAGAGACCTGGGGCTGCCATACCATGGGGTCTCAGTGCCACCAGTGGAGGGCAAACAGCCTGTGCCCAGGAGGCATCCCAGACAGCCTCTCAGCAGAGAGGCTGCTGGAGCCTTCAGGGACAAAAGAAAGTTCCAAGCACAATGTCCAGCACGTGGGGACTCAAATGCATCTGCTTGAATGGTGGAACTGTACAGATCATGGGCCTTCAGAAGTTTCCTCCTACGCCTGATTATGCATTCAGGTTCAGTTACCACAGAAAAGCCACAGTGTAAGTTCCCACTGCACTGGTAAAAAGAAATTTATGAAATAATTTGCTTCTGTGTCAGTTTTGCTCTATCTTTTACAGACTGCAGTGCAGAGGGTAGGAAGGCACTTGAGACAACTCCAGCAGAAGGCCGTGTGCACTGAACCCTGGACACCCTTCCCCAGACATCTCCAAGTTGGAAACCTGTTGGTGAGATTCATTGCCCTGCATTAGGCAGGATTTGCTCCATGATCATTGCTCCGTGGAAAGTATGGGAAAATAAAACTCCGTGTTTGTCTTTTGAATGTGCTATTTCCTGGACCTCACCACATCTCCTCTGTCTCTCTCAGCAGAGCTGATCACCTCTCAGATTGCTCAGGACTGGTCAGCTACCTGCTGCAGCAAAAATGGATGCCTTGGGGGAAACAAACCTGAAAAAAAATGGCAGCAAGACCCCACCCATTAACAATTTCCATAGGTTTTCATAATTAATTGTTTTTCTATACAAGGGGGAAAATGGTTATTACTATAGCAATTATCACAGTATGTAACAGCATTTTTTTTTAACAAGCTGTACTTTTTGCAGGTACAGACACATCGTGATGACACATATCTTTTTCTTTTGCAGTTTTGCAACAGTTGTAAGTAACATATAGAGGACACAATATTTTCCTTTTCAATACTGATGAGAGGCTGCATTTTGTGGTAGTCCCTTTTATGAATGAAAATTTTATTTAGAAAAGAATTCACTGGCAGGGAAAATCATAATGGAAATTAATTATACAGACTTTTAAAGGTAATGAAAGAGGGATGGCAGTGAGGAGTGACTGGCCCTTTTCAGGAGTGAGCACGGCTACAGAGTAGCTTAATAAACCTGTCCCATGAAGACAGACTGAGAGAGTTGGGGCTGTTCAGCCTGGAGAGGAAAAGGCTCTGGGGAGTAGAGTTAGTAGCAACTTTCTACTATCTAAAGGGGGCTACAAAAGAGCTGGAGAGGGAATTTGGACAAGGGCATGTAGTGATAGGACAAGGGGGAGTGGCTTTAAACTGAGAAGGCATGTTAAGATTAGATAGAAGGAAGAAATCCTTTACTGTGAGAGTGGTGAGTCACAGGAACAGATTGCCCAGAGAAGCTGTGGATGCCCCATCCTTGGAAGTGCCCAAGGCCTGGCTGGATGGGGCTTTGAGCAACCTGGTCTAGTGGAAGGTGTCCCTGCCCACAACAGGGGCATTGAGACTAAATGATCTTTGTGGTCCCTTTCAACTCAAACCATGATTTTGACAGTCCTCAGCAACGCTGTTGAGTGTTGTTCACATGCAGGATGCAACTACAGCTCATCTCTGTGGGCAAAAAGAAGAGGTTCATCCATCATCCAGCTCACGCCACTGCAAAAGCATCTCGTTTTTTCACAGATATTCCCAAGTCAAGGCACCAGCTGAGATGCAGGTGAAGTCTGTCTACAGCTGCATCTACTTCATTCCTAGCACTGGGATGGTACCTCTGGGAACTTCAGAATGACAGGAAGAAAATTACTGACCACGAAATATTATTTTGATGCATTTTCATTCCATCCAGTGGACACAGGCAGAAGGCAAACTTGGCCCACCTTGGTGAAGCGTGCCTTTCCCTATGGGCTATTAGACTGGGCTTTGTGCTTAACACTGGCAGATAAGACTGGTGCCAGCAAGCAGGTAGAAACACGGGATGGACTTTCTGTTGACAGTGCAGAAGTGAAGCAAAAGCTACAATATCCTTCATACACAGACAGAGATACGGTGATATCCTTTGATGCTTTGTAGCTTCTGGATCTACCTTGAAGGAGAGAATTGTAAGGGCTGCAGGGGAAAGAAAGGTAGATTTAGAGATACAGTTGGGGTCTTGTGTGCTTCCAGGAGCTTGGATAAGATTAAACAGCCCACAGATTTCATATGCATCTGTGAAATCATTGAGTTGTAATTCTTTCTTTTATTGACTTTTTTGGTAGTGATGTGGCATTGTGCAATATTTTACTATCAATTTTATCCTCAGGGCTGATTGAATTTTAAAGAAAAACTAAAAATTGTTGTTACAGTTTTAAGAGCGGTTTGTTTAGAAGAAATCTAGAAAATGTCCCCAACCCCAAAGCCTGCATGGGAGAGCTCCATGCAACTAAAGCAATTTGGTTAAATCCAAATTCATCCTTTCCTTGCCCAGCTCAAAATATTTGAAGATACCAGAATTTCCTGTAAAGGTCTGGATACCTTTCTTAGGATTCAAACTCAGCAAAGAGCTTAAGTCCATGCTTGACTATACGCACACGGTTGAGTTCTCTGCCGAATTGAAGTCTAAATTTGTCTTCCCTCCCAGCTTTGTGATATTGCACAATTTCATTGTCAATCTGATTTTAAAAAAAGCCTACAAAAAGTGATAGAAAGCAGAAGACCATGTGTCTGTTTCTATTTTAATAATTACATGTGCTTAGAAATTTTAATTACATAGTCATCAATTCTCGTTTATATAAGATCCTGGCTAGCTTATTTTTATGAAGTAATTTTTACTTTTCTCAGTCCTGTTGCTCACAAAACTGGCAAATGTACATTTGATACAAGTCAAGAATTATCTGAGAGGTAAACTTCATATTAATGTAACTAGTGTGCTTTCTTTTAAAACATCTTTGGTTATTTCATTGCTTACCATAATTTAAGACTTGGCTGCATAACGAGTGTTGCGCTTTGGCAATTGCTGGAATGGTCTGTGTGTGGTCAAGACAGCTGTGTCTGTTGTTGCTGAACATAATGCTGACTTAACCAGTATCCGCTTCAAGTAGGATTTCAAACCTTTTTGCTTTCTTTCGTTAATACCAGGTTACACAGACAGAGAAAAGGGGGGCCAGTGCTGACCTGTCTTGCTTGTTGTTCTCGTAACTGAACGGCAGCAGGTAGAGCAGGAACAGATTGCAATCTCTGCCTTCAAACCTTCAGCAACGAACAGCAGCTGAGCAATTTCAGGATGTTGTGTTTTGGGGTTCATCTCCCCATCTAACAAAATGCTAATCCTCAAATGACTTCAATTTCCACTTCCAAAATGTTCTGAAGAAATCCCATGCTGTCTGGTGCAAGGCTTTGGTCTTTGAGCTGCACAGAGGTGGTCTGATCCCTATCTCACTGGGAACTGGGAAACAATGTCACCCAAGTCAACATGTAAGTAGTATATACAATATCTAAACTTGGCATGAGGGGAAAATTGCCCCATGATTACACCACTCAAGGAAGTGCTTTTAAAGCTAAGAAGAGAGATGAGGATCAAACAGATATAAAGGGCTTAAGGGCAACTGTGCCAGCTGAGGAATTCATGCCTGAACAACAGCAGGCGGTGGCTGCTGCCTTCCCAACCAGGCTGCACCTCTGTCCATGTCCTGCACGAGCTGCCCGCGCACACATCTGAGGGAAAAGTGCTGCCCACCGAGCTGCTGCCAACCCTATCTCTCTAGACCTTGCCCACTTCAGGGGGCTGATTGGCACCCCGTGCCTCCCCAGGGAAAGCACGGGCCAGAGGCAGCTTTCATCACTGAGCCCCCTTTTCCCAGAATGACCTCCCCGCCGAGGGGCCAGAGTGGTCCCGATGCCATACGTTATGTAATTTATATGTAAATGAGCTGGAGAATATGCACAAACGAGCTGCACATACATTGCTCCAGTGGATTCCACCACGCAGACTCTGGTTTCTATCAGAAGCATACACAGATGGGGTTTCTGCAGATTAAAGAAACCAAGATGTGATTGCTTTTAAAGAATGTACCTACTGATACAATGCAGAGAGAAAACAGGAAAGCGCTAAGTATTTGAGTCTTAAAATAACACTGCTTTTTCTAGTCATGAAATACTTTGAGCTATACCTCCTATTGCACTTACAAACATTTAGCCATTATTCAGGGAATATGACTGTTGAGATTTATTCCAACACATTCCAGAACACCCTTGTAAGATGAAATTTAACATCAAGTGAACAACATGTCCTACATAAACTCTTTTTTTTAAGCAAATAGGGGGGGAAAAAATCGAGTCCTGCTTTGAATTAACCTTTCAAGGTCATGTTGGGATGAAGCCATTTCAATATGTACCAAAGGGGTATAGAAATGTGCAGCTTACTGAAATGTGTTCTTATACAGTAAGAATATGTCCTCATTTTACACATGGTTGAATCATACGGAGTAAACACATTTTCAAAGGTGACCTTGAAGTTACCATCCACATTTCTTAAATATTTGTCTTACAATTGAATCCATGCAAATGTATGTGTGAAGAGTTTAATTTTTTTTTCTCTTAACAAATAATGCAAATAATTTCTTTGTTATAAAAGGCATAAATCAGTTCATTTCTGTTGGTTTCACTGGACCTACCGCAATTTGCACTAGCTGAAAATCTGGCCCTGATTCTTTAATCCACAGATATACTTTGTCATTGCAGTTTATATAAACATGAGGTCAGCTAGTACTTCCAGACCCAAATGAACTTCTTGATAGTTCAAACGCAAACTTCAGTTTTAAATCTGAATTTTGCTGTCATCATTTATCTTACAACTGACCACAAGTAGACATAGAGTATTTCTGGGTTTTGTGGTATGGTTTTGTCTGGGGATTTTTAAATGTAAGTAAGCACCCTGTTTTTCTCCAGACACAAAAATTTAAGTGACCCATTAAAAGTTAGCATAGCTGAGTGTACTTTTCTTAATAGGCTTTGAAAGAGCGTTCAGTAATAGCCCAAACAAACTTAGCATCCAACAGATTCTCATTGTTTGAGTCAATCCACATTATAAACTGTGCATAATGTCTTTTTAACAAATAGAACAATTTTCAAACTATGGGAATGCAGGAAAGGAAAATAAATAGGTGATGTTCTGTTTTATTCCATAATTTAAAATGCACACATGAGGTTGGACAGGATATAAGTCTTCTTTTAATGTGCAAAGACCAGCCCATAAGAAATTTGAAATAAAACAGTTATTCACAAATGTGGTTTCAAACACTGGTATTTTATACACAGTGTCAGTGTTATTAATTTTGTCTTGCATTTCCCCAAATAATTCAAACCACTTTGTAGTCAAAACAGTCAGAAACATAAACTTGGTTCATTACTGCACAGCTACATGGGAATGAAATGCGGAGGGTATTTCATGGTGGATAGCCTTGCTGAACACATTAGAAGAAGAGAAAAATACTTAATCCTCTTAAAACTATGGGGAGAATTTCAGTTGGCAAAATGGTCATACTGCAATTTGACCGTATGCTACCAACACCTCTATGAAATGCCCTAAAATGCGGTTTCTCAGGAATGAAACAGTTGACTACTGTATTGAGAGGTGAGAGAAGTGTAAAATAATAAATAGCCTAGAAAATATGTGAGGTGAAGACTGAGAGTAGTAATGATCGTAATACGTGGTATTTTCAAAGTACTTTTTATCTGGGAATTTCAAACGAATTTTTACACCTGTAGTGCTATAATAGAGACAAATATTATGCCAGTGTTACAGAGGAGTAAACTGAGGCATAGCAAATTTGCACCACTTGCTTTAGGCAACACAGGTGGTTAATAGGAATGCAGGGAATATAATTAGTAATTCTGTATTATACTGTGCTATTTTAAACACAAAACCTTTTTCCCTGTGACGTACGTCTTATGCATTTGGAAAGATTTATAAGAAAAGTTGCAGGCACAAACTTATAAGGACTCTCCAAAGCCCTATGCAGTTTCAGGAGGAAGCTGGGTCCTAAACCTCTATGAGCATCTGGGTCTGAGCCTTGCAAAGTC
This sequence comes from Falcunculus frontatus, assembly GCA_013398115.1. Taxonomy (NCBI): domain Eukaryota; kingdom Metazoa; phylum Chordata; class Aves; order Passeriformes; genus Falcunculus; species Falcunculus frontatus. The sequence goes on along the minus strand of VZRV01005707.1, from coordinate 2,186,139 downwards.
AAACTTAAATGAAGAAGCTCAGAACTTGTTTCCACACCAGCATATCACTGAGGTACTGTCTGGTTTAAGAACACAACATTCAGTTGACCCACTCTAGGTCCACTCAATATCCATGGAATATTCTCGTGCTGAAAATGAGAACTTTTGCTGAGACACAAAACACTGTACTTTATTTCTGGAATGTGTTTTCAGCTCTATCAATGTTGTGCACATTTCTCTAGATGATCACCTTCAGCAGTGGTCTAGAAGTTCCTCTGCTGCCTAGAAGTTCAAAAATGAGATCTACAGATCCCTTCAGAAACACTGCCCTTCATGGAATAATAGATGAGTTGTCATTATGCTTTGGTGTGGAAAGTTGTCGTTAGACTTGGCAGTTCTGACTCCAAAACTCAAGCTTTGAGGTTTTCCTTAATGTTGAGGCTTATGACATAAATACAAAAGCAAAGATGAAGTTTTATAGGTAGTTTACTAGACTAAACATAGTTGTGAAAACTGTTAAAAAAGAAAGATTCCAAACATAGCAACAACATTCACAGTGAAAAAAATTGAATTTAGGAACTGCTGTCTACCAGCTCCACCACATGGCAAAGGAGTAATTTACAGTTTTCTTTCTAGAAGGAAGATAATTTCAATTTAAAATCTTAGTCTGCCTCAATTTCTTCAACAGACATTTCTTCAGTAGAGGGGTCCCAGAGAGCAAAACTGTGCCAAAGGCACAAGTGAATTTAAAAAAATAACTCATGGCCTGCAGGAGCAGACAGTCACATTTACATGAAAAGCTGCAGGGTTGGGAACCACGTTTTCTTTCTTGTGTGTGGGACAGTAGAGATTGATTTCTTCTTGGAGCTCCTGTACATGACCATAGCATACGTAGTCAAACCAGAAAATCTCTGGCTCCAGGGCAGACAGACAGGCTCCAGAAAATCCCTAGCTCCTCTCTCCACGGGGAGACTGTGGTGTTACAAGGTTACCGTGCTGCTACTCCATGAGCCCACCAGCCCTTGGACTTTTTGTGTCCTGTTGTACTTTGGAATGAGAACGAGTACAAGACAGTAGACAGAGACCCCAGCCACGGCCTCATTTGTGTCACTCTCCCTGGAGACAAACTTCACTCCACGGAGGAAACTTGCCTCTGCACTCTGAGGTACACCCAGCCCATATCCATTGCCTCCATGAGAGAAGAGGTTCTTAGTGCAGAAGACAGATTCATCAATCTTGTGAAAAATATTTAAAGCATTAAACCCCTTACTCAGAATACAGTAGTCTTGATTGGCTCAAGACAAACCACCAGACAGATGAGTGAACTATACTTTTCCTTTTCCTTTCTGTAAAAAAAATGGAAGAAAAAAAGTGTTTCTACAATGGCACTGCTACAGTACTTGTGTTTGTAAAAGTTAGTCTTAGTTGCTGTGTTCCTTGATGTCTATATCTAGAGAACAGTTATATTTGATTCATTTGGAAACACCACTTTGTGACAGGGCACTAATTAGTATGTAAAGTATGTCATGAAACAGACTCAAAATGAGGAGTGGTATAATCATCAGAAGCAGAAACTGGAGCTGACTCACCAGCTTTTTCAAAGTTTAGCTTTTCAAATATCTCATGGCAGCAACAGTAGCCATCAGATCATTGGTCTGCAGACTTCTGACTTAGTAAGTACAGAAGTTTCTGCAGGGCTGCTTCTTGTCTGCATTCACCTGGCACTATCCTAGCTCATGAAGCATGATATTCTATAAAAAAAGTGGTTTAGAACTGAGGCACAGTTATATGTTGGTCTTTTGTGGCTTCATATTTTTTTACAAATAGCTCTGCATTTTTAATATAATCTCACTAAGTGCATTCTAAGTAATTTTTCAAACTTAGAACAAATTATTTATTCAGATTGTGATACAAGATGTTTCTCCAGCTCTTCCTGGCACTAGAAGATTTATGGGAGAACTCAGCGTATGGAGCTGATGTTTTAAGTAGCATGAGCTCACCAGAGAAGACAGGGAAGATTAGGATTCCTAGATTTATCTAAAGCAAGGCAGAAAATACTAGAATTCATATCTCAGTGAGAAAAGTCTGTATGCTCGTGTGCCCCCTTGAAAGCATGGCAGGGTGTCTGACAGGCAGGATGTGGGGAAGTTACAAGACCATGCAGAACACTGGGTTTTGATCGTTACTCTCCTGGCTTCAAGGTGTATCAGACTTTCCTGGCCACAGTTTTTCAACTAATTCAACAGTCATCTGCTTTCTCTAGGCAGTGATTTTTCATTGACTAATCATTCACAAGTTACCATGAAATAAGCAGCCTCATAAACTTAACTAATATTTGCTTTAAGATAGTGCAGGAGAACCTGCCCCATGGGGGATGAAGTAGGAAAGCACACACATAGTAGCTGGGTGTGTTTCCACATCTGGAGATAAGGACACAGTGATAGAAGTGGCCACAAAAGCCTGACATTCTTAAAATTAATAATTTGAACTTGTCAAAAAGAAAAGTGTAAAATTATTCTAGTTCCACTCAAAACTGTCTCTACTGGATCCAGATCAAATCCTGGCGTTTATTTTTTTTCCAAAGCATCTTTTCATTCCAAGTTCTGTGCTTCATTTTGTGTTTTTTGCTTTCAAATGAAATTGCTTCCCTTTAGTAGTTCATTCTGAGCTTCCACATGGGGTTCCACATTGCTTTCTATGTCATTTGATATTCTGTCTGCTCACTGCTTTGTAAAATAAAAAAAAAAAATACTGATTTCACAGTAAATCTGACCTCATAGTCTTTTTAATGAACAATTTATTTGTGTTGGTTCTGTTTAGTCCTGTTCTGGGATGGTATAAAATCACATGTAATGGGGAGAGTGGCTAAAAAAAAGAAACTTTGTACTTTGGCCTGGCTGTCCAATTTTCAGAGTGCAGTAATCACTATGATGGATGTGGGAAGAGAAATAATGAGCCCCTTTACTTTATTTCTTTGCAGTCCATGGGTGGAAACCATGAAGCTTTTCAGTCTAATCATTCTTCACATCCATCCTTGATAAAATTCTCAGCAGTCAGCACAGATTTAAGAAGAAAAAAAGACACTGCCTGTCTTGTTTGTCGACATTTGGAAAGTTTTAAGCAATTTTGCAGGTGGGAAGATGGTCACAAATGTATTTTCTTTGTCATAATTTCTCTCCAGATTTTAAAATGAAAAATGTAATGCAGACTCTGACATCAGAAAATATTTTGGAGCTCTTAAAAACTGAAAAAGTGAGACAAAACAGAACATGCAAAATATGCTTTATTTGTGCAAAAAATATTTATGTGAAATCAGGATTTTACTTTTGATTAACTGTTTACAGGTGACTGCATCTGCAGTGCTGGAATGCCATGATATGCTGCAATATATTGAAGAGCAGATTTAGAATATTCATAGTCTGAGTATCGAAAAAATTAGGGAACTGAGACAAAAAAGGAAAAACACCGATCAGCGGAGAAGATGGATCATGTTTTTATTTGTCACTTATCCTATCTAATTCTAAGTTGAGGAGACTCATAATTCTGATTATCATCCAGAGAAAATTGTGAAATTCTATTTCAAATAAGAACCATTCCTGTGGCTTTTTCAGTGGGTCATTGGGTACAAGCTGAGCTGCTACAGGAAAAGAGAAAATTGTACTTTTAAGGTCAACCACTACAATGCAGGAGTTTACCTTTCAGGATTTATATATAAATACAAATAATAAAATGCTACACTCTAAAAGAAGCACCTTATTATGAGCCTTCTGAGGTATGCAAGGTGCCGACAGACACTTTCCTTCCCTTGAAATGCTTTTAGTCCTTCTCTCACCAGGATGTGACAGGCTGACATTTGGAAGGGACCTTTATCATGGGAGCCTGCTGTTACCTCCAAACCTGCTGCTGCTGCTGTCGGTGACAAAGGAGGCTGGATACTCTCACAGTCAGTTGCTGCAATCTGTCATGTCTGAGATTTGCAGACTGGGTTTTATTCCAGAGGATTTTGGTGCTCCCCACAAAGTCCAGCTGTGGGGCTGGCAACTGCTTCCATGGGCCTGGTCCAGAGGCCAGGACTACCAGTGGCGGGGTGGGGCAATGGATGGCATGCCTGGCAGGGCTGGGGCTTTCCATGCCTTGGAGAGGGAGCTGCCACCAAAATCATCGGCTCAGTCCTGACCATGACAAAGCCTCTGCTGAAGGTAATTTCAGTGAGAGAAAGGAGGTGAAGGAAACATCTGCAAGATGTGTGCAAGGGGTGTGGAGCAACGGGCAGTGTCCCAAGAGGAGAGGAAGGCTGGACTGTCACACATCTCACAGATTTGAGGGAATCTTACAGAAAGGCTACAGCACGGGAGGTACGAAAAGATGGGTTTCAGGATGGATTACACTGAGGAGATCAGCAGTTGTGGACTTCCTGGTGGTGTCCTTAGAGGCCCCAGGATTGAATGGTTATAGAGGACAGCAGGGAGAGCTTGCCAGGGTGGGCAGTGTGCCATGAGAAGGGCTTTCTCCTGCTTTTAGGACTCCCAGCACCGCACCCCCAGCTGGCTGAACAGGCTCAGTCTGTCACCCAGATCTGTGATGGTCATGATAAATGATCCTGTTGGGTGTGTTTTGCCTTGCCAATGTAATTATCTGTTTGTCTAAGGAGATGGGGTTTGTCTTATATATGATATGGAGCTTATATCAGAGCTAATATCAGAGCTAATGATTCTGATTTGGCTGATAGAGAGGAATAAACTCTTAACAGACAATTCATCAGACCTGTTTTTATGTGTAGAGGAAATTAGCAGCATAGCAGCAATAGCACTACTGGAAGTGTTGGGCAGTGTGAGCTGAGCATGGAATGCAGGTATTGGGAAAGACAGCCTGTCAGAGGGAGAGCTCTGTATGATGCTTACGTGAATGTTAGTCCCTGAATTTAATGTCAGTCCTTATTTCCTGAGGAAATTCAAGTCCTTGCTAGGTGCCAACCTGCCAGCCAGCCATAACAATACGTTATCCCTAGTTTTGGTTCTGCTCCAAACTAGCAGGTTTCTGACGCATAACATATATTGACAAGGACAACTTCCTGAGCAGCACATGAGTAGCCACACTTCATTAGCATGTCAAGCATGGACACAGAGAGCCCTGCAGAAATATTATTGGGTGGAAGGAAATTCAGAACAAATATATCAGTAATTGATAAAACAAGAAGTGCAGAGAGTGGATATGCTGGTCTTTGCAATACAGACAGTTGGCTGGACTGACTCCCAAATGGTTAGTTGAAACTGGCAAAAGGTGAAGAGAGGTGGCTCTTAGCTAAATCAGGTATGAAAACATTTTGATATCATACACAGAAAAAAAAAATTTCTTTGTACCCTACTGTGGTTTTAATATAGGCTCAACAGATCACTCTTATCAAAGAAGTGGTGAAAACTGACTGCAGCTACATACTGGCCACATTCTCAAGCAGCATCAATCTCTGTATCTGAACATCTCACATGACTTCAAAGGAAAACATAAGCCCTTCCTCCCTTTGCATCATTTATAGGGATTTGCTTTGGGTTTTATTTTTTCAACTAAAGGCAATTATGTTGGAAGGTCCACATCAAAGAAAATGCCAACCTTAGGCCTTTTTGCACTATCCAGGACAGGGAGTGCGAGTGCAATGGATATTTATCTATTTAGGATATCACATCACATGCACTGGCCAGAGTATGTTTCACAGTATTAATGGTGATGAGGTTAAAGCCTGTCTTTTCTTAGAAAACCTGGGTATCATCATAACCAGCTGTTCTGATTTGCTGACTATTTATTAACATCTTTAGTAATTATACGTGGCAGATTTCATGAGAACACAATCATACAGCTTGTGTAAATTAATGCCCTCAATAAAACTTGCCTAGGCTTATGCACTTCGCTCCTTTGTTCAAGTGTGTTTCTCCCGTTAAAATATTTAGCTATTGCAGGCATATGCCCCCTCTCAGGCACAGACTGTGCATGTTTTTTGTGCTCGTTCTGCATGAGAAGCTCTCATTGACCCAAATAAGGGCTCAGTGCATGGGCCATATGCTAAGACTATGGAAATTGCTTTGAGAATATGTTGATTTTCCATACCCAAGTCGTAACTGTGGTGTGAGTGTCACTGCCGGATGGTCTTCTGCACATGGATGAAACTGCACCACTGGAGTCAATGGAAGTTTTGTCTCTGAGTAAAACGAGAGGATGCTTTCGTGCCCATTTCGTGCCCATTTCAGCTGCCTCTGATTGCCCTGACCAAGAGTGTTGTGCACAGTCTTGGGGTGTCTTCTCAGGTCAGATGTCCCCAGGGAGGGGGTCCTCATCGTCTAGCTGGAAGGATCCCAAAATAATGCCAGTTGACTTTGCTTGTCCACAGTCTCACATTTCACAGTGAGCACATTAAGGTTTCGGGGGAAGCCTTTCTCGAATGTCTGATCAGGTACAGTCCAGGCGACATAATTCGTTGTATAACAATATAGGAATCATCTCACCTTGCTTTCGCTGTCTGAAAGTTGAGGACCTTGCATGCCTCAGTTGTGTAATCCTCTGTATTAAGTGAGGAGATACAAGCCTCATCTCAGAGTTACTCATCCCACATTTAGCTAAGAATAGCAGAATGTAGCAAAGAAAATTTCATCTGTGTGTACAATTATTCAATTCAGAAATTACTTCAGAACCCGCTTTAGAAAAGGCCATAGGTTCACTACTAGATCTTAGCCCTTTCCACTTGACCCACTCTGCACAGATTTCAGTTTGAATAGGCATATAAATCCAGCTTTAAAAGACATCATTACAGCAGGGAGGGTATTGTCTTGGTATGGAGTGTTGAATAATACCATTGCTTATTCTCAAACTATACCCATGTTCCATCTCAGAGAGGGTTGCCTTACATTAAAATAATCCCTTTATAAACAGTTTGCTCTGAGCTCAGCAGCTCTAAGTTATACATTCAGCAATGCACTCTGTTAATCCGCTGTTGTGACATCTTGTTTCCAGCTCCGCAAGCCTACGCCCATGTGTACACAAACACATGCACACTTAGGCACACACATTTGCAAAACATATCCATGGATCTCAGTGCCAGAACATCAGCCCGGGAGAGCTGTTTTGTTTTTCCATAGTTGCACTTCAGCAGAGTTGCAACAAGCCAGAGCTGTGCTGCAGCAGACTCTTACCTCTGGCAGAGCACAGCTGTGTGAGCCATGTGGATAAGAGGAGAGCTCCTGCTGACAGGAACTCCCAGGGCCACTCGGCATGGGGACTCTGCTCACCAGGAGATGGGCAAAGCCACTCTCCCATTTCACATCAGACAACACCAAATTCCTTAATCTTCCTATATTATTTCAGTTTCATGTTTCTACTGACCGTAGATTTCACTTGTCATACACCTCTGCTAAAAATGAGTGAAGGGTGTACAGAGAATACAGCAGCACATGTGTCTGCACTCCCTTTGTAATGATGCAAATGATGGTGCAAAGTGAAAGACAAGGGCAAATTATGTACCTTGGGGCAGGTTGTGAGTCTTTACAGGCAACACTGATTAATTACTGACATAAACAGCCTGATTAGCTTAGTAAGATTGTAATCAGTTCTCAAGTCTTTTGTTTGCACAACAGTAAATCAAAGGAAAGTGAAAACGCAGAAATTAAATTTGTATGTTTCTCTATGTCTGTATATACATATACATCTCCACAACATAGGTAGAAGGGAGGAATAAGTATCAGCAAGGAAAACCTGCTGTTTTTCCTTACGTTATCAAATGTGTAGACAAACCTGTGATTTATTTTCCATATTTTAGACGCAACTACTCAATGTGTGCTGTGCAGCTGTGACATAAAACTTCTTTCAAAGACGGCTAACGCTAAGGAAAGATATTGCAAATATGTGACCTGTGCTCTGGTTTTGTAAAATATTTTTCTAATTTCATCGCTCCAGGATAGAGCTTTATAACTTAAGCCAGAATCGTTGAAAAATGTTGCTGCTTTGCTACTGCAGGCAAAATCTGTACAGAATAGGATTTGTAATATATACAAACTCTCAGACAGTTCCTTTAAACTTACGGAAACTCCTATAATAGAGTTTTACTGAAGTCCAAAATAAGTCCTGGCCAAAGTTTTTGCTGAATATGTTGAATTCTAAAGCAGGCCTGGGTCTCAGCATGATTTTCCTACTGTCTCCTGAACAAAAACCACCTTATATTCCACCCAGGAGCATAACCCATAAAACACGCACAATAAGATGTATAGAAATCCATCTCTCCCAGCCTAATGAATTTAATCAAGATCAACAATTGTGTGAGATCAGTTTTGGCAGAAACTTGTGCAGGTGCAGATTTCTATTGTTGTTCAGTCAAACCATTGAACAGGAGCTCTCTTGTGCTTGAATAACCTCTACCTTTCTTTCCGACATTTTAATGAGTGAGCAGCGTATGTTATAGACGGAATATCGTGCATGACACAAAGCACACACACCGTGACAGACACCATACGATTCATGGGGTGGGTTTTTTTGAAACTTTTTGAAAGTCAATATACTCGTGTCTTACAGGAGCCTGTAGGCTCCTGTCCTACAACTGTCATAGCTGTAGATTCTGAATAAGAAGGATATTACCTGGGTTAAGAGGGTGTGTAGGCAGGAGAAAACCCACAGAAAAGGGTGTTTGTCTGAGAACATTCTTCCCACACTGAGGGTGCATCCATGTCATACTGCATGAGGTCGTGTTTGTACCGACCAAGGAAGATATTTGCAGCCATGTACCTCCCATTTTCTTCCTTCTCCTTGCCTTCCAGCACTGTCACTACTTCCTGTTGGCAGTTTCTTGCCACTGCTATGAGATATTAGAGCCCATTTTCCAGTTACAACAGCAGAAATCAACATTTTGGCAAAAGTGCTTCATCTTGCCCTCACTAGGGCTTTTACGCACCCAAATGTCCTAAGGGGTTAGGGGAGCCCCTCCGAAGGAAGATTCCTATATTTCCTGCTTGATGTTGACGTGAAAAAATGCTGCTATTTTCTTCATGGTGACTTCCCTTTTGAGTACTGTAGGTGCTTCAACATAACTCTTCAGCTGAGAATGCCCTGGCCTAGGGGTGAACATGGGGCTGGTGCTGGCAGGCAGACAGCTGTACCCAGCTCGCAGCTGGGGACTGATCCAGAACCCACCCAAGTGAGTGGAAAGATGGTCATTGACTCTAGTGAGGTCTGGATCAGATCCCTGTGGAAAAATATTCTTGCTGTGAACTATACACAGGGAAATTCCATTTATAGAGGAGTTAAATGAAATGTTCAAATTGCTTCAATCCATGAGTAAACTGCATTTCTACTTATAATTAATTTTGCCTTATAGGCCCCAGTCCAGTCAGACACTTAAGCACCTGCATATCTTTTAGCTGATGAATAATTCTCTCAGAGACAGTGTTACCAGGTTGCTTAATCTGTGCAGAAGTGAAAGACTTTTCAGTGAAAAATAAGCAGGGTTTATTTATTTGACTCAGAGATATATGATCTGTACAACCTTGTAGTAGCATGGGATTAAAAAAATCATGGCATTTCCAATCATACTTTTACTGCCTGCATGCTTGGGAAATTAGATAGCTTAGCTTTTAATATGTAAACATATAACTTGTTTCTTTTCTAGAAATTACACAATTCAATCTTTTTTTTAGCTAATATTCTCCATTAGTTTGTGTGTCACACAGTTTTGCAAAAAATGTTGTTTAGATGTGTTACATTTTATATCATCTCTTGCTTAATAGAATTATAAGAGAAAGTTAAAATGCAATTTTATTTTCAGCTGCTCACAGATGGCATCTTATGTTGCCAAAATCACCTAATGCAGTCTGCTTGCAAAATCTGGAGTTTATTTCTTGAGTTCTAAATTGCATGTAATAAGCATTTCTGTGCCTATATCAGCTATATCTGATAGCTGAATTTTCAGATTTAGAGATGTATCTGTCCTTTTAGTTTATTTTTGTCCCCCAACTGCAAAAGTAAACTTCAAAACCATTTCTTTGGTTAGTCCAAGTATTTGAACTTCCCAGTGGTTGCTGCCATATGAAAACATAGATATATATTTAAATACATGCTGCACTTTCCCTGCCCCAGACAGACATCTGGCCATTTCCCATCTGCTGACTGTGACCTGAAGCATTTTTCTGTCTCTGTCTTATTAGTTTGGGCTTTTGCTGAGGTTCAGTAGCTCACACATGCTGATCCATTGATTGATTTTATTGGCAAACAGGTCCATCATTAACAATCAGAAACTATAGCATCTGCTAATTTAAGTGGGAACCACATCCTGTTGTACATTAGGTGTTTAGCGGCGTGGGCATTTATCAAAACAAGGATTTAGTGAAATACACATATGTGTAATATTAAGGATATTTCAGGCTATAAATAACACATTTCATTTCTCTTTGTCTTTAAACTCACATATGTATTTTACCATAGGGAAAAAAATTTGTCTAAATCTTTCTGGATAGTTTAGCACTGGAAACCTTGGTCAACACAATACTTGTCTGTTAAAATCGTTTGCATGCCTTTTTATGCTGGGTGGGCTGCCCCTACCAGCAAGCACAAAAAAACTATAGGGTGGTTGAAGACTGCAGAACTGGTGTAGCACATCTCAGTGGCATGCAGCCCGTGTGGGTTTTTGCTTCCAGCAGCTCAGAATTGAAAAGTAATGATTTAATTTCATTCGGAAGCATATTCTCAATATTTTAATGGTACCAGCAGGAGCACAAATTGCCCCGAACTTTAACAAGTACCCATAGTAGAAAGGAATTTTTTTTTTTAAACATTAATATTTAGAGATTAAAATCACACTGCCAGATTCGGGTTGGTTAGATGACATGGGCATTTGTTACTCACTAATTGATTTATGGCCCAGCATTTAAAAGATACACCAAAAATGCTCTGTTCGAGATTGGTGTTGAGGGGGTTCCAGTCTGATGGTTTACTTACTTATTCCTAGAACAAATGGCATTCAAAGAAAACAGGAAGTATCAACAAGACTTGAAAAAATTCGATCTTTGAAACAAAATTACTCCTGAACCATGAGAGCATGTGAAGCTCCGGGAAGGCAGGGTAGATGCAGAGGCTGACAGTATCCCACTGCTTTACAGTGCAACCACCTGGGAAAAAGACAGCTGTCCCTGCTCCCAGGGAATTGGCTCTGGGTATCTGCACCCCTTTTAGAAGCTCATGTCTCAGGTTGTAATGGACATGTGATGCATGCCAGCTTCATCAAGACCTGTCGGCATTACCAGTAAAGAAGGAAAGAAGCTTAATGACAAATAACTTAAGACCAAGTGGAGGCTGGATGAAAAGCTTATTGAAGTCAATGGGAAGGCTCCTGCTGGCTTCTCTGAGGGGTGGATTGGGTCCCAGCTTCAGACCTCTGAAACAAATACAAAATTTGTTTAGTTTCGTGCTTTTGAACATTGCTTTATTTTCTAAACAGAGGTCACAAACAGTTATGTCTGTTTCTGTGATCCTCTACTCTTATGAAGTCATTCCAGCTCTTCTATCAGTAAACTTGTTGTAATATATTTCATGCTTAGTCTTCAAAGAAATGTTAACATTCACAGATAAAAGACTCTGTATGCTGTCCATGCCACGACTGTCACCAGAAACCCAGGAACGATGACATGAGCGGATGATAAATATCCTCACACAAAAAACCTATTTTTCACAGGAGCCATAAGCAAACCTTTGTTGCCCTCCCTATCTGTGAAGCAAGGGACGTGTCCTCCCATGGCGATGCCTTTGGGCCGGCTGACGCCAGGCGACGGAGCAAAGCCCCTGCCCAGGGTCTGATCTGCCACGGGGAGTGGGCGAGTCGAGTCAGCAGCGTGCCAGTCATCGACTCCCTGCCGAAAGCACACCGTCTCCCACATCAAAAAGGCACCAGGAGCCTTCACACGGGTCTGCACTGTATAATGGGCAGATTTTCATCGAGGGTTCAGAAGACAAATGAAGCTTTTATCTGCTTTCTAGCCCTCTGCAATAGGAGTTTATGTTAAAGCCACTTAACTGTCTAGAGTGCGGCCCTGTGGATTACCTGTTTGTGTGAATCGAGTACATTACCTGATCACATGAGCGCCGGGGATAAGTTTTCTATAACTGGCTTTTCTTTGAAGGGATCTTCAGCTACTTCAGGATTCTCACAAAGAAGTGCCCCAAAAGAGTCAGGATTAAGAACAGCAATCCTTCACTTTGGCTTGTGTTTCCCCGGTCTCATTTATTTAGCTTTACTTACTTACTTGGTCACCTATTTGTGTGTCATTACAGTGGGATGAGGAGTAAACCTTCCAAAGAATGCAGCTCCTATAACCTTTACAGCACCATGGGTTAAATATTATATAAAAAAGGGAGTGAGTGTCATAAAAGGAAATAACTCTTTCTGAACTGCAATTCAAAAGGCTGTTGGTAATTTTATAAGAGTTCTGAATTTCAATTGCTAGAGTTAAAAATATTATTTTACCACACCTTTTTTTTTTAAGCCACATTAAAAATAATTAGTTCTGCAGAACATTTTAAAATTAAAATAACGATGAGGGATGTATAAGCTATTTAAAGACACTTTGGATGATACACCCTTTTTCAGGAAATTGCATATGAAGGAGTAGAATTGGGGAAGTTTGAACACATGAGTCTGTGTTTAGGGGGCCTGGTGAGCTCTCCCTCCAGGCTTTTAGCTTACCCCACACGTGGTGCTGTCTGGAGATGTCCTCAAAAATTGCTCATCCACCCTCAATTCTTTATCTCTTTTTGCTGCTGGAGGACACACCTATGTGTACCGCCACCATTAAAAGTGGGGGGAACTCCTGGGGTGGAGGACACAAGGTCCCTCCACACCACCACGACCTCCACTAATGCACTGCTTCAGCCACTGAAGCCTGGCTACCCTTTTATTGGAGATGTCCTGCAGCCCAAACTCTGGGATAGTAATCACTCTGCAGTGTATGGCAGCCCACCATTTTTGCTTTGATAATACCAGTTTTCTTTTGGTACCCAGCTGTCACAGAGTGGTTGTGGGCATTCAGAAGCCTCTGATTGCCAGTGGGTGAGTCTATTTTTCTCTTCCTAGGAGTTTCAAGGGAAGACAAGCCCTCTCAGACTCCTGAGAAGACGTTTTGTTTGACAAGAGGCAATGTGGTGGTGAGGAGTGGAACTGCTCATCCCAAAGTTCTCAAGACCTGTTAAAAACAAAGCATGAGAGAAGAGATTAATAGGGTCAAGCTGCTTTTCTCATCACAAAAGCAATGGAAAGCAAATGGAGATACATCCCAAACCTTCAGAGGGTATGAGCTAGAGAGTTTGAAGGGAATATTTTTGAAGGAGAAAAGAGTTAATTTTTCTGTTCAGGAGGTTTTCTTTTTCTAGTGATAAATTTAAGGTTACTTTATAATGTTCCTTTAAATCTGAAAACTGTCTGCTGTCTGAAAAGTGACTCCAGCACTGTGCCCACTGCCTTGTTCACACTGAGTGGTTGCTTTGTGTACAAGTTCCTGGCTTTCTTGGAAAGACATTACAGTTTTTTCTTCCTTGTCGTGTTCTAATAAATTAAAAGTCCATTTTGACTGCAAGTCAGTACTTCTGTATAGAAATAACATAACTTATCACTCATCACTAGCAATAATACACTGCCTGAAGACATTCCTTTGTCAAGCCTGTTGGTGATCAGTTTATGCCCTAAAGGATTTACTTATGACTCAAGGTAATGCAATTTCAGATGATATTTTTATTCATAAAAGTACAATCTCCCTTTGAAAGAATCCGAAGTAATCACTCTAGTTACATCTTGTGACAGTGAGACACCTTCTCTTCAGAACTAAATGAAGCCAAACTCCAGACTGACAGGATGGACTGGCTGTAACAGACAGTGAGCAGGACAGGGCAGATGGAGAGAAGAAAGACTAAGGAAGCATGTTGCACACCCCTTGCTTGCTGTCTGCAACATAAAATGACACACAACTCCACTATAGTGATATATCCCTATTCTTCCATAGATTTTTGCACTTACAGTGAATAAAATTAAAAAGTGGCAGTGCTGTTTTATGCACTTCCTTCTTTCTTGTAAATTTTTTAAACCCCCCCAGAAACCATACAACCATTTTTTTCTTACTTGTTTATAAATGCTGCTTCCTCAGTATTTTTTTTCCTGAGAATTATGTCTAGTCATTTGGTAGTATCTCATCAACTTAAGTAAATAAATAAACAAGAGATCTTTTCCTAGGAGACTCTGTGGTTGTATTGTGTAATTAAATAGAAAACATTTGGCAGGTTTGGCTAAACAACGACTGTGCTTCCAAATGCTGATGGTGTAAATCAAACTGAAGGAAAACATGTCATGTTTGTCCATTTCATGAGGACAATGAGGGTCTTATGGTGTTATTTTATGCTTGGATTTGGCCTTAATTCTCTTAATTTTGTACAAAGAGGATGACCAAATCTGTAAAGATCTGAAAAGATTGCAGTCTTGCCAATTAAATCTGCAGAAAAGCTGAGCTGGTGACTTCAATTTAACCGCACAGTTGGCACCGTGCTTGTATTTCAATACTTCAGTTGCCTTTGGCAATGAGATGAGAATAAAATGTATCTCTGAACTAACAGCCAGCATCTTATTCTCAGAAATGTAACTACAGTTGTGTAAAATCTTTAGCATACACCAAAGCAGAAAGAGACTTTGCAGAGCCACGTGTCCAGAGCTCTTTGTGAGTCACTTCTGCTTTGCACTGAGACACACATGTGCTAGGTACTTGAGTTTGCAAAAGTAGATGCTGACTTTGGGCCCCATTTTGTGAAGATCAGGCCCTTAGTATCAAGTTAGTATAGAAAGAGTGAAAATCTACAGACAAAACAAAGATTAGAGCTTGAAATGCACCACTTCTCCCTTCAGAAAGAGTCTGCCAGAAAGCACAGTAAATTTAGTCACAGTACAATGCCTATTACTCTCAGCGCGTGATTAAAGCTGCTTTCCCTTGGACCACACACACATGTAGTCTGTGCCCCTCTTGGGAGAAATGTCTCCTTCTGCCCACGGCCCAGATGAATTATAGTCACAACCACTTTGAAGATTTACAGAACACACAAAGGGGCAACCTGAAACAATAATGGTATTTCCCTGAAATGCATCTCTTTTCAATGAAGGCATTTTCTTGGGAATATGCAAGATGTGATTGCAGTTTACTGAGACAATGCTCATTATTATGAAGGCATTTCAGAAAGAACTCGAATTTCTCATTGCTCTAAATCCCATGACTTTATAACCTGGTGCAAAAATCCTGGGGAAAAGGTGTGGGAAGCTGTGGAATGATAGATCCTCAGTGGTGTTTTCTGGTGCTGTGGATTTGGCTCTGTGACATGGCAGAAATCATCCACAGTGTCCCCGTTCTGGCTGAAAGCTCCCTGTCCTCACTCCCATGGCTACATGAATAACTACATTCATCGGGGAATTTGTCCTGTGCATGATCTCTTTCCCCTGGGGAGTTACCAACAGGTTTTTAAACATGATGCTTTAGATCTGAGCTTCTACACAGAAAAATACACTCACAGAATTTAGTGTGTCCCTACCAACTGGTTCTCCAGGTACTTGAATTTTGGGCTTGCTCACCCGCCTCGGGACCTGGGCTGGTCCTACACCACTTTAACCTAGATGGGATTTTGCCTTCCTATCAATGAAGAAGGAGACTTTACTGTGTCAGTGTTGACAGTCTGTTTATATTTTTCTGCAAAAGCTGCAATCCCCTGGGAAGGGCTGCAGCACAAAATGGCAGTGGGAAGGGCCCTGTCAGCAGACCTGGGCATATGTACCATGCAACGAGTCATGGGTCAGTGGGGATGAGATATTGCCATGAAATAAAATTTCTTTTGAGAAGACTCGGTTTGTCAAATCTGCATCCTACTCCCCCAACTTCCTCAGTGTCAGGGAAGATAATGGAGCAGATCATCTTGAGTGCCACCATGCAGCACATACAGGACAACCAGGACATCAGGCCCAGCCAGCCCGGGTTTGTAAAAGGCAGGTCCTGCTTGGCCCACCTGGTCTCCTTTATTGACCAGGTATTGCCTAGTGGATGAGGGAAAAGCTGTGGATTTAGCCTCTCTGGACTTTAGCAGAGTTTTCAGTACGGCATTTTCCTAGAGAAGCTGGTAGCTTACAGCTCTTCTCTGGTTTATAAACCACCTGGATGGCTGGGCCCAGAGAGTGGTGGGGAATGGAGTTACATCCACCTGAGGGCTGGTCACTAATGATGTTTCCCAAGGCTCAATATTTGGGCCAGCCCTCTTTAAAATCTTTATTAATGATCTGGACCAAGGGATTGCATGCGCTCTCAGGCAGTTTGCGGACAACACCAAGGTGGGCAGAAGTGTTGATCTGCTGGAGGGCAGGAAGGCTCTACAGAGGGTCCTGGACAGGCTGGATAAAAGGACCAGGGACAATTGTATGAGGTTCAACAAGGCCAAGTTCCGGGTCCTGCACTGAGGTCACAACAACCCCAGGCAGTGCTACAGACTGGGGGCAGTGGCTGGAAAGCTGCCTGGTGGAAAAGGACCTGGAGGCGCTGGTCCACAGCAGCTGAACATGAAGGCCAAGAAGGCCAATGGCACCTGGCCTGGATCAGCAATGGTGTGGCCAGCAGGACCAGGGCAGTGACCGTCCCCCTGTACTCGGCACTGCTGAGGCCACACCTCGAATCCCGTGCTCAGTTCTGGGCCCCTCACTGCAAGAAGGACATTGAGGGGCTGGAGCGTGTCCAGAGAAGGGCAACGGAGCTGGGGAAGGGTCTGGAGCACAAGTGCTGTGAGGAGCAGCTGAGGGAGCTGGGGGTGTTTAGCCTGGAGAAAAGGAGGCTCAGGGCGGCCTTCAAATAGGTTCACCCTATTGAACCAGCAATAGGGTTCAAGTTGTGCCAGTGGAGGTTCAGGCTGGACATCAGGAAGAATTTTTTCACTGAAAAGGTGGTTAAACATTAGAACAAACTGCCCAGGGATGTAGTAGAATCACCATCCTTGGAAGTACTAAAGAAATGACTGGACATGGCTCTCAGTGCCGTGGTCTTGTTGTTGAGGTGGTGGATGGTCAAAGGTTGAACTTGATGATCTTGGAGGACTTTTCCAATCTTTATGATGCTATGATTCTGCAAACTATGGAGTTCAGGGTAGGCATTGTTTCGGCTATGGTTTGCTTTGGGAATCTGGAAGAGTCATCTTCCAAAAGCAGGATTGTCTCCAAGGGGTCGCCAAGTTAAGACAAACCTGGACAGCCCTTCTGAAAGCTCTTCCTGCTGATATAGTATTGAAGCCTAAAGGTTTCAAGAATTTTAAATAAGGTCACTTTAAGGCAGCAAATTTTCCAAGTTTACATCAGATGGCTCCTCAGACTTTGCAAGTAGATCAAGCCCCACCATTCGTAATTTATTTCCAATGAAAAAATGGTACTTTGAGAGAAGTATTTGCTTTCCATTGAAAATGTCAATACTTACTTAGACCCAAAAAGGAAAAGGCCTAAACCTGAAAAGATTCTGGGGTTTGTGCAAAAAATACAGAATGTTTTTTTGAGGTGATGCCGAAGTGCGTCATGAGAGACGGTGTTCAGTTGCTTCAAATGTCCACACAGTTTAAGGGTCAGGTTCCAGACCAAAAGACCTCTTTCACAATGCAGCAAGGATGACTAAGTTCTTGTCCCTCCGCTAGAGGCCTGCTTTGCAGCATACCCTGCTTGCAATAGATAGCGGATGTATGTGGCATTATAGTCACAATTCTTGCAAGGTTCCATGGCAGCATTTTTAATTTGCTATTTGGTGTGTTGAAAGATTCCTGGGGGAAATAAAAATAAGCTCAAATTGGCCCTAGTTAAAAGTCTGGCAGGTGGACTTCCCTCTATTTTCTATGTATTTGGCCTTCATATGTAATCCTTTATGAATTTTGACATGTGTTTTGGCAACTGATTGAAGTCAGGCTCTCAAGCTTTTCCCAGGCATCCCAGGGGAGCAGGTGATTTGTATCAAACCCTTTTGGTCCCATTCTTGTGGGAGGTGTTTAGAGAACCCAAATCCCCAGCTGCCAGTGGGGGCATTGGGTGTTATACTGAAGACCGAACCACGTGAACACTGTGGTAAATAGAAAAGTTTGCCCACTCTAAACTCTGCATCAGAGTTGAGCTTAGTTTTCTACAGAAATATTTTCACAGATCAAATATAACATTTGTTTTAAATTAAATCAATTTTAATACAGAAACCAATTGTATGTAATTGTATGTAATGAATGCATTGTTAATACATTTATGATCTTTAAGTTACATGTCATCGTTAAAAGCAAAATATAAGTAATAATAAAAGATCATACTTTATTGTAGTAAATTCACTCATTTTCTGAAGAACTTGAAGAATGGAATTTGGATATTTCTACAAGATTTTTTTCAATTCTCATTCATTTATGATTGTACTTCTGGTATTTTAGTTACATCTAGTTTCCGTCTAAACTACCAGTCCAATAATCAGACTACATAGGATGTGGAATTATATCACCCGAGTTTTTAGGAAATGCTAGTAAGTTTGTAGAACCTGCACAGAGGTCATCAGTGTAGATCAGATCTTTTCATGTGGGGTGCATGGAAAACAGGAACTGGCATTATCAAGGGTTTCTCAGTGTTCTTGAAGCAGCAATCCAAATTGCTGGGGTTATGTGGCCACCATGTGGTAACACAGAGAAAAGTTAAACTGAATTTTTACTTTTACTAGGCATGTAATTTTTCTGTAAATGACTTGCAGAAGTGCATACATTCATTTTCTCAAGGACATTCCTTGAATAATTTCCTCTTCATGTACAGTATTAAATCATTGAAAAAATAGGCAATTTACATTGCAGTACCCGAGTCACAGTATGGGAATTATCCTTGCAATGGAATGTCATCTGTCTGCATAAAAGGCAACTTTTTTAGGGAAGAAAATAGTTCCCGTGTAACTTCCAAAAACACTGATGATTAAATAGAAAAAAACAGTACCTATACATCAGTTCATAGACAGAAAATCATGACATTTAAAAGATAAGAAAAACATATATTTGAATTTGAATGACAATATAGTTTAATAGAGAGCTGTTAGACATATCTCAAGAGTAACAGGTGGGCCCAGAAGAAGCAGAAAACAGCTCAGAAAACCTTCAGCTCCAGAAAACAACTTCTTCATTCATTTTGTTTGCATAAATTGAAAATCCAGTTTCTAAATTCCTTTGGGTGAACACAAGTAATAATGTTAAGGATATAAATGGTGATTTTCTTTTTTGTACAAGTGGTAACTATTATTAATTCCTGGTGACATGGTTGTCTTTACTGTTCAGCAACTGGAAATCTGAGAAAGAAGGTAGATGAGGGTCCTGCAAGGATCTAGGAATTGAAAGGTGCAAGCAGACACATTGGCCTTGCAGTGACTGTGTATGACCTGGTTCTCCGAGCCACCAGTACCACCAAACACATAAAATAAAAGGCATCTGTCCACAGCAGGATGGAGTTTCTCTGAATGTCCAGCTGGAAATAACACCACAAAGACAGATGGAATTTTTGAGTGATTTTCTTGCTATTCAAAGTTCACACTGCTCCAGTGATATTGCATTGCCAGAAAGATTCCTTAGGTTTAGAGATAATTATTAAAATCCTATAAAAAGAGCTGAATTATTCCAGCTATGTCTAGAAATACTAAGTCTGTCCTTGTCCTCTAGGTACAGATGGGCTTTGTTGCACCAGAAAATTTCCTCCAGGCTTTCAGTGTACTCTGAAACAAGGGGATAATATATCTGCTTTGTGTTGGCTTGTTGTGTACATCTTTGATTGCAAGAAAGTGAAGAAGACAAGGCCAAATTTCCATTGCCCTGAGTCTCCTATATTCAGGGACTCAAGTCCTTGAAATGGTTAATGGAAGGCCAAGGGAGAAAGGTTTATATGAGCTCCCTGTTAAATATTGGCAGATATCACTACAAGACACATTTATTTCATGTTAATGCTCAGCCAGCATTAACTTGTACAGCAAATATTGACCCAAAAAATGGCACTCTGGCAAAGGAATCACAAGTTGCAGTTTTGTGATATGTTCTAATCCCAAATACCTCCCATATAGTTTTCTGCCAGCGCATTTTTCGGGGTAGGATAAAGTATGATTTTTCTTTTTCCTGTGGGGAATTTTACTAAATCAGTTACTTTGCAAAGACTGCATAGGTTGCCTTGGGTGACTAAAACTTCCAAATTAAGGGGTTTAGGATAGTAGGGCTGGAAAGAGCTGCTCCCAGGCAAATTCTTATTTTTGTTCAAGTCCTTTCTGAGTGTAAACAAGTCAAAATACCTTCATCCAGTGAAGATGATAGGCATATAATTAATCCTGTTTACATTCAGCAAAATACATAAAAATATTTGAAGAACTGAACAGAACTAAGCATGTGCATATGTGTTTTGCTGACTCAGGCTCTTTATACATAAATATCAGCTCTGACAAAGGTTTTAATAGCGCTTATTCCTCTTTTCTCTACTTAGTATTTAAAGGAAAGACCTTTCTATTTACTTGAAGGGTAATGATGCACAGAGCTATTCAGTGCCTGTAGGCACTAATGCTGTGAAACACTCTAAAATCCAAGAATTTATATATATACATATATATCTGATTTAAAATTTATTTATTTGTATGTTTATCCAATCCATTTCGCTATGTGTAATGCTTCCCATTGATAAAGGAAAGGTTGTGCCTTTGTGCCTTTCAGTCAAATCTTGAGAGATAAGTTTGCCAATAAACGGAGCAGAGTAAAGAGATCACCTTTGACTAACAGACTTACACCTTTCCTCTGTTTATTGAAAAATGATGAAATCTTTTTAAAACTTTTTTATGATTTGTTGCCTGTTGAGTTTTCTCATAGGCTCAGAGCGGCTACCATTTTTGTAGTCATTTACCCAATAGTAGAACAGAAAATAGAAATTACAATCAAAGGAATATTTGTGTCTTAGTCCCTGATTTTGTAGCAAGCAGCTTCCAAGCACAGTGATCAGGTCTTTGATGTCTTACTCCAGAAAGAACGTCCTTTGAAATTCCTGCCAGATACAGGCCTAAGCTTCAACTTGTCTTTGTTGATTACTCCTCTCCTCTCCTCTCCTCGAGAAACACCTGCAGCTCCCATTGCCACCTGCAGTCCAGCAGATTAAATAGCTCTGCAGTTTCCCGCTCCCGGCAGCTCAAACTCCTGCTTTTTACATCTTTGCTCTGAAAACACGTAACTCCAGGATGCATTTTGCCTGGGAGATCAGCGGGTGCTCCGCTTCCACCAGGGAGCACTATCCCACCGTTTGCCATCCCCCTCTTCTCTCCACGCGGCTTTAACCATTTGCTTGCAAAACTTGCTGTTTTACTCGCACGGGTATAGTTCTTTACCGATAGATATTTAACAGGACGCTTTAGTAATGCGGGGCAGACCCACACAGAAAAAGCATTTACCTTTTTGTCTAATTGCTAATTTGCTGCTGCTCTACTGTACTGTAGAACTAAGCTTCCATTGGCACACTACTGCTGAGTGGCAACAGCAAATGGAAAATGGTATTCTTCAGTCTGCTGTTTTTATACTAATACAGCTCTCTTCTAAGACCTCAATTGCTGAATAAGTTTGAAGATCTTTTCAACCTTTTCATAAGCCTCCCAAATGACCTTTGTTCTTGCCTATCAGTCCTGAGCACTGATCTCAGCATTTTTAAAAGAGAGACCATGTTCCTCACTGCTTCCTACACTTCTTTCACCACGGGTGACCTGACCAGTAACATACCTACATGAGATCCTGAGGCTAGGGAAGAAGCACAGCCCCTTTTTATATTTTCTTCACAATCTACATGCTCTTATACATCAGATCAGACAGACAGCAAGCCGTAATGAAATGCAGCTTGCCCTTGGAGGGAAAGGTCTGCAGGCAGACAGCATTCCCATAGGCAGAAGAATCACCCAAAAAGAGCAAAGGTCACTCTGCAGTAACATTCTACCAAAAGGTGCTGCTGTGCCCACAGCCCCCTCAAACAAGACACAGACGCATGAGCTCATTCTGCAGCCAAAAGCCTGGAAGCAAATGCCACAACAGGGTTTGGAAGGTTTCTCTTGTATCTTCTTCAGTGCAGGAGACTTGACAGTCTGAAAAAGCAGCTTGGGTTCTCAGGTTCAGATTTATCGCTCTCCCCAGCTCTCTCCTCCCCGTCCAGCTCCGCAACACCACAACCTGAAGGCTGGAATCCACTGTTCAGCCCAGTACTCTTCCTCCATGCTCAACCAGGTGCTATGTTGCGGTCTGTAGTTTCCGCGTTGGTATGGCAAGCCGCAACCTTCCCGGAGAGCGCTGCGGGGCAGCATCAGGTAGAACGGCTCTTCCACTTCCCGTAGCCCTCCTGGGCGGCCCCGCGCCCTTGCTCCGGCTGGCTGCTGACTCCTCAACACGGTAGCCATAAAGGAGGTGAGAAGGGTCTCCGCATCGGGAGCACACGACTTTAATCAAATGGTGACGAACAGCTTCCCAGAGGCAGAGAGGGAATATGGCAGCCCGTTTTGGGTTTTATAGGGGGACGAGGGGGGCGGGGAGAGCACGTGGACTACTGGTTTCAGGGGGCAGGGGCGGTGCAGGGGCGGCACATGGGCGCAGTTGGGGTACCAGAACCAATGGGAAAAATCCGAGGGAGTGGCCAGGCCCAGGGGCAGGGAAGGGCAGAAACCCAGCAGGAAAAGGCGTGGGGAAACACAGCACCACAGTGCTACAAAAGAGGTCATACATAATGGTAAGAGAACACGAAGGAGAAGAGGAAGCACAGAATGGCCGAAACTTTCACAGAAGACTTTGGTTTTGAGAGCCCGTGTGAAAAGCCTGTTACTTCCAATTATAAACAAATGAGCACTACACAGAAACCTTTTTCTGAAGTTCAAGTTTCTTCACCCAGAAAAAAACAAAGAGAAGATCTACCTGGCTACCATGATTTTAAAAGAAAAAAAATTGCACACATTGGTGTAAGCTTCTTTTTGTTCCAGTTGCAATAACTGCAGATTATAGTTTCTTATCTCTTAGACAGATCTACTTTAGCCCTTAAGGATACCTTTTCTGTGTTTCAATGAAGATGATGAGTCTATGTGCTTACACTCCCAAAATGAGTGTTCCATTTTGACTGTTGCTATCCTGTTCTCATCCATGACTTCTCTTAGGACAGGCTTAACACTCAGGATAGGGGTTGGTGGCTTGCACCTCCTCGTGTCAGACCTCAGATAATTTTTAAAGCTTGAGATAACACATTGAAGAAAGCCATTTCTGCCTTTGGAGATTTCAAGGCACAACTAACAAAGTAGTGAAGCTTTTTTGACAACAGAAATAACTTCACAAATTTCACAAAACTGTATTAACCTGCAGCACTAGATCAGGATCCCCATAATTTCGTCCATTTTTATATTTCTTTCAGAATTTATGCATGCCTTGCTAAGAGGTGAGACTACCTGGGATCATGGATTTTAGGCAAGAATGTAAAAATCAGTGATTTTTTTTCTTTAAAGTATGGAAAAGTGATTTAAGGGGGATCTAATTCTAAAGATTCTGAAAACAGGTGGTACAAAGGAATTGAAAAACAAATTGAAAAACAGAGGGTGAAAACAAATCCAATGAATTCTTATCAGTTCAGAAGAACAAGTCAGACTGAACATGCTTTCATATGTGCTCGAAACCAGAGTTAAAAAATTGACTGTGGAAAAATGTACGTATCAGTGAAGGAGGAAAGAAAAATACATAGTCTTCTAAAATATATTTAGGGATTTTCTGTCTCTAATTCCTTTCTCAGATATTTCTAGCCCGGAAAACATTAGGTGGGGCTTTTTGTGGGAAGTAGGGTGGAGGAAGAAACACAAGTGTTATAGCTGAACAACACTTCTTTCATTGTCTTTTTTCCCTTTAAATGTCTGAACTGCGCCAGTATTTTAACTCAGACTACCAGTATACATTTTTGGAACATATTATTTTGTTCTTTCAAGTCCTGTTTTGTGACAGATGTACCAAATGTCATAGAAAAGAAATCCATGCATTCCAACTTTTAAACCGACATAATCTCTGATTTGTCCCTATGATGTCCCCTGAGCCTGTGCTCCTATGTGTGACAATGACACTAAACGCATCTCAGGACTCAAAAAATGTATGAGAATTTTCAGACGGAGTAGTTGCTAAGGAAGAATTCCTGGAAGCCATCAGCTGTGCTGAATAAATACCTGTTCACTCTCCTTGCAACTTGGGTGTTAATAAGACACAAGAAAAACCTGTTTTGCAAGAAGCAATGCAGGATTCAGAGACACATAGAGTAGCTGGTGATAGGAGACAGGTCTGAAAATCATCCAGTCTAATCCTGTGCTCAAAGAAGGGTCATCTAGAGGAGGTTGCACGGGGTCATGTCAAGTGAGATTTTGAACAGGTTTTAGGATGAAAATTCCACAACCTCTCTAGACAGATTGTTCAGTGTTCACCCCTCTCACACTAGAAAGTTTTTTTTTTACATTTAGATAAAATTTTGTGTGTTTTATTTTGTGTCCATTGCCTCCCATCCTGTCAGCAGGCACTTACTGAGAAGAGTCTGTTGGTCTCTTCTTTAACTCTCCTTTCCCATCAGATATTTATTCATCTTGATGAGATGCCCCTGAGCCTTGTCTTCTCTAGACTGAATGGACTCAGTTTTCTCAGTCTTCATATGTCAAATGCTCCTATCCTTTCATTATCCCCATGGCCCTCTGCTGGATTTTCTGCAAGAAGTCCCTATCTATCTCGCACTCAGGAGCCCAGGTTAGGGCCCATCATTCCAGATGTGTCTCACCAGTGCTGAGTAGTGACAAAAGTCCTCCTAATGCGGTTAAGGAGGCTGTTTGCCTTCTTTGCTAAAGGATGTATCGACAGGTCTTGTTCAGCTGATTCTTCCCCAGATCCCCAGGGCCTTCTCTGGAAAGCTGCTTTCCAGCCGGTCAGGCCCCAGCCAATGCTGGTGTATGGCACAATTCTTCTCCACATGCAGAACTTGGCATTTCTCTTTGTTTAGCAAGAGGAGGGTTCCATTGGCCAATTCATCCAGCCTACTGGGGCCCCTCTGAGTGTCAGTACAGCAATCTGGTACATCAGCCAGATGACACCCAATTGTGTATCTTCTGCAAACCTGCTGAGGGTGCACTCTGCCCCATCAGCCAAGTGATGAATGAAGATGTCAGACAGTGTTGACCACAGCACTGAACTTCAAGGTTCTTACTCTCTCCAGGACTGCACCTAATCTCTTTTATTAACAGAAAATGGGGGTAAAAAAGGAAGAACGTAATAGAACTTATTCTACTAACTCAGTACTAGAAACCGTCATAACTCAGACCTGGGAATGAAGATGATCTTTAAAAAAATGTGTCTGCTTGTCGAGGTTTCTTTGTCTTTCATTTTTCCTTTCACGTGTCCTACTAAGGGTGAGAGAGAGAAAAACAAGCAGGTTTCCTCAATAACTGAGCACCCAACACTAGCCACATCACTTATAATTTGTTTCAGACACTACAAATTTGCATCTTGTTTTTTCCTTGGAAAAATGAAGAAACGGGGGAATAAATATGGTTCTCGGAGAAAACATTTTGTGTAACCCACACTTAGTAGGTTAAACATTGAGCTCAGTCCTTTGTCAAACATAGGAATGGGGTGGAAAGTAAATTAATTTCCATTTTACCAGGTAGGTTAATCTGAAGGTTGTATTTCCTTCTTCTGCCCACATTTCTGCAAGATTTAAGGGTTAATAAATTAGGACATTTGATACTCCCAGTTATACTGGAGCTCAGCATTCAGATTAATTCAGCTGGCATTTCTACACCAGGCTTTTCCTTCTTCTCTCTGGCTGATGAAACGTTTCAGCTTTAAATGAACTTGAAAGCCTCAGATCAGAAACAGATGCAGGCTGTTTCATCCACTTACAGTACTTTGAATAATGCAATTAGTTTGTGCAATCCCCTGTATCCTTCTAGCAGTATAAAAACCAACCTGCAAAGTCAGGACACAGTTTTTCAGTACTAAAGTGACCCCTGTTTTGCCCACACCTATCTAACATGTTTGACTTGATCTGTATCTCATTGGGTCCTACTAACAACATGCCGATAGAATTAATAATTTTTGCAGAAGGAATGGTAACCTTTATGATCTGAGTTACAATTTCAAGTTTGGGTGACCCCTGCTGGTAATCCGTGTTGATCTAGGTTAGCCACGTTTATGTCTCTTTTTTGGAACTGTGCTTAAGCCAGGTTTTTGTTAGGTAAGGTTGTCAGTCTTTCCCACGTACGATAACTTTACTCTGGAAAATTCAGAAGATATAGTGAAGACATATGTGATGGTTTGTTTGGTTTGGGTTTTTTCTTAAGGAGAGTAGCAGATATTAAAAAATATAATGAAGTTGATGCTAGGAATAGCAGTGAAGGAGTTATTTTGAAACTTCATATCTAGTCCCTACCCCAGGAATTTTTGTGCCTAGTTCAGAAGTGCTGTAATCAAGGAGAAAGCCGTGGCCTGCTGTAAGCAAGAGAGACAGGGAAAGAATCTTGTAGGCCACTAAATAGCCTGGAGACACTGCACCAGCTTTTCATGCAGACAAAGTGACACATACAGGTGGGAAAAACAACCATTCCACGTACAGTGGTGGACTAGGAAATATAAATTATATTCTAAAATTTTTGTTGTGTCCCTTGAGGAAAGTTAAACACACATTTGTAATTAAATATAAAGAGATTTTATAAGCGATGGATTGGGCAAAGCCCTACTACTCTGAGTTGTTCTGCAAGCAGGCTGCAAAGATGTAGCAAGAGCTCATTCCTCACATACACTTACTCCAGCACCAGCCCTGTGGGTGTTGGCACGAGGTGGATCAGCCCAGCCTTGGATCCATGCCCCACTGCCAGGTCTGTTTACCTAAAGTGTCCCCTGAGCACTCATATTCCACAATTCTTATAAGACAATGCTACAGCATTTCTTATCTCCTATGCAAATTTCATTCCCTAGCAGAGAGTCCTTCTGTCCCTGGCATCCTTGCTTCCAGCTAGTTTAACTGCTTCTGCAGATGGGCCTTCTGCCTCTGTGCCAGATCATGCCTTGGTCACAAATTACCTCTGCTGTTGGAATTTCCCCTTCAACTGGGGGAAAGACATCTGAGAAAAAGAGATCTGAGAAGCATAACAGGGGTATGAAAATGTGAATTCAGACCACAGCAGTGGCCAAAAGCTAAACTGGACATTAGAAACTGCTTGAAAAATCTGTAGAGAAAAGCTGAGACATCCCAGTGCCACTGTTTATGTCTGGGGTGCATCAGCTTCTTAAATAGTCCTTGCAGTGCTCATCTCTTCCCACTTGGAAATTTGCTAATTGCCACTGGCTCAAATTTTAATGTTTGAAATAAAGTGATGAAGAAATTACGTTTCCATTCTTGACCCATATTTTTCCCCTTTTTTGTACATCAGTAAAACATTTTGTAAGATCTGGAAGGTGTCAGAAGTCAGGTACACAGTGGACCTCTAACCAGTTCAGATCAGAGCTGCACCGAGTATCACACATTGGAGTCCACAAATAGGATGATTCAGAGGTGAAGGCAAGAAATTTTATACTAAACAATTATGAAATAAAGTGCCAGTAGAAGAAATGCCTCCAGAGCTTCACTATTCACATTTTTCTTTGTGCTCTGAAGCATAACTATTGATATACCTCGTACTTATAAGCTGCTGGTTACAGACACTTGAAGTCTTTTCTTCTTCCCTGCCCTGACCAAAGCCTGTCACTAGCATCCTTAATAAGATTAGACTGATTTGTTTGTACCCTCACAACTATGCTTTTGCAAGCATATGTGAATACTCAACAGCTTCTGACACTGGCGAACAGTGGTTAAGTGGTGACAGAAAACTTAAAAGAATTGAACTGGCAAATACTTATGGATGGGACAGTTCCCTGACACCAAGGCAATTAATTAGAGGAGAGAGGCAGATAGCACAGCCCATCCTCTTGTGGCACACCTCCTCATTTTCCTATAAACATATCAATATAGCTGTGTAAGTAGGTATGCTTTTTTCCTACCTTTGACTCTCACTCTTATTTTTGTCACTTTTCTACACTGACTTAAACTGGAAAACTCATTCTGATAGATTTTTCTGCTTATAACATCCGACTTTTCTGAGGAAGGTAAAACAAAACAGAATGACTGGTTTTCTTGAAAATCGGAAGTGGGGGAGATGAATGTGTAAGCAGAAGAGTGTTTCAGCTGGTGTGTAGCCAGGTGAAAATGTCAAAGCTCCTATATTACAATTTTATGAAGGGTTCTTGTACCTTCATCTCTCAGGAACCTTGCTAGGAGCCTTTAGCACCTCTAGCACCCCAGTGCAAGGCAACATCTTGCCCAAACAGTTCCTCAGTGCAGAGTCAGGAGGCAATCAAAGTCAAAATGTAAGAATAAAAGTGGAAAACAGAAAATATTTCCTGTTGTGGGCTTTGCCTTAT
This sequence comes from Falcunculus frontatus, assembly GCA_013398115.1. Lineage (NCBI taxonomy): Eukaryota > Metazoa > Chordata > Aves > Passeriformes > Falcunculus > Falcunculus frontatus. Next base: position 2,157,636 of record VZRV01005707.1, on the reverse strand, counting down.
AAATATGCACCACAGTTATTGTATTTTTTTCCTTTCCTCTCCTTGTGAGGATATGGGTAGGTGCTGTTAAGCTCTTGCAGACTCAGTCTCACAGACCTGATAGATTCATGTTTTCTGAGGCAGCAGGGGACTCTGCCTGAAGACCTTCCTCAGCCTAGAGGTGTGTCTGCTAAGGTAAAATTAAGCATGGAAAGAATAGACTGTCCCTCATGGTTTTGTTGGCTCTCGAGCTGCAATGCTGGTAGCTGGTACAAGGGTTGGGCTGTGGCATCACGCTGGGGTTACATCTGTAGTCTAACATTTAAAGGTAACCCTTGTGACTTTTTAACATACCATGGGGGCTACCTGTTGGGGATCAAGGACCTGCAATCAGCTCCCTGCTGGCTGCTCTTCCCTCTTCATTTCACCTCAGTACTCCAGTGGAGAGTCAGCCTTTATGTTTAAAGATTAATCTAGAAGGATCACTCTTGGAATTTTAATAATTAGATGCTTCAAAAAGCTACAAAAACAGCTCAGAGAAAGTTGTTTTATATGTCACACTGTTCTTTTACTTTCATAAAAGAAGGAAAGTGAGTAACAGTAATTATACTTTCATTGCTTCGTAGAGTGACTAGAGTTTTAATACTGACTTTACAGATTATATCATATCCCTGACAGGAACTTTGGCCTCTGGTGGTTATTTCTGATTTTAGTATATAATAATACCTGTATTTTAACTGCAGATGGTGCTGGAGGACACACTCTGCCTCCAGCCAGCCGTGAATCAATGAAACTGCAGATGGGATAACCCAGAGAAGAAACACCCTCTATTTAATTAGTATTAAAATTTGGGCAGGAGAAAAAGCTCAAGAAAGTTGTGTCCCACTCTCCTTGCTTCTCACTGTGAGGTAATTACTGCAGAAAATAATTATTGCAATTCTATTTTAAATTTAATTTTCAAAGCCAAAGCTCAAGAAAGAAATATGCTGAGGTGGTTTTGTCTATTACAAGGCAAATCACCTTAAAAAACTGATAAAATGAAGCTGTCACTTTTGGCATTGTTATGATGGTGAATCAAGTCACAAAGCCAAGCTACACCCTTAATCAGTTTTTCATACAATTGTGCAACTATTTGAAACATTACATGATATGGGAGTGAGGCAGAGAAAAACAATTTATAGGAACACAGTGTTGAGATGAAGTGAGACCAGATGGGAAATATACATTACAGGGTTCCAACACTTGTAACCCCATACCGTACTCAGAACTATATTGTGGAGAAAAGAAAGCATAAAGAAGCCAGGTTAAAGTCTTGTTCAACGTGTGTTTTGATATGTCTACATTGAGAACCACAGCTAAAAGAAAGTATGGAGTAAATCATTCACAGGAATAATTAGCATACTTGAATTCATTATACTTGGGGGTTTTAATTCATCTGTACTCTTGTGAAACATCAAGGGTTCCTTGTGCATTAAAAATTTTTTGAGAAAATTTCCATTCATCTCCAGGTTCAGGAGTGCAATTCCAAACTTATAAAAGGAATTAACTACCTCCCCAATAAAAAAAAATGCCAAGAAAACCCACCTTTTTTTTTTTTTTTAAAGGATCTAACATTGCGTAGAAAGCTATCAGTGTTGTCGAGTCATATTTTGTGGTTTATTAGCAGCACAGCATTGAAGTGATAGATTGCCTAGAGCAATTATAGCCCGATACAGCCTTGGAACACTTCCTGCCCAAACCACAGCCAGAGGGGAATGGTACCATTCATTGTGGCTGGAGTTTTTAAAATACCAAATATCCAGTTGTATTGGAAATGATCTCCAATTGTTTCAGAAACTCTGGTAATTACTGACTTGAGGAGGGAAATTTTGCAGATGACGAATGCTAATCAACTTGCAGGACTGTAAAGAGCAGTCCTAAGTGAGGCCCTTTGAGCTCTCCAGGACTGCAGCAGACTGCAGCAGCATGTCCCTCTGAGAGATAGGTTTGCAAAATTCAGAGGACCCTCACTGAGACAACAGGACCTGGCCAGATGCCCCCAACTCACGAGGCTCGTCTCTCAACCACTGAGAAACGCCAAGGCATTTGACTTCAGTATTTCACTGACACTCAAGGGGAATTTTTAACAGTACTCTGGTAAATACTTTGTGTCCGTGTGTGTGTGTGCATGTGAACGGATTCAGATACCCTCTAGCAAGTGTAGCATGAGTGTTACTATCACAAATCTATAATTAAGTCCTGTTATAATTGTAGTAAATCCTATTGAACCACTTCGTACATTAGTCAATGATTAAGTGCTGCTAAACCCTCTTGCACCCTTACCTCTGAAAATAATTCTTAATTGATTCTAATCTGATTTTTTTTTGTATGTTTCATCCATACAAAAGTAGTAAGTAGTAGATTGAACCTTGACATTGAACATGGTTTTGCTTTTACAGATTTGTATTAAACCTGCTTTTACTGATACGTTTGCTGGTGGTTTCTTTAAGTGACCTAAACCATTTCATGACAAATTGGTATAGTCAGCCTAAATCAAGATTCACAACATGCCTCCTTAACTTTGTTATCCCAGAGGCACTGCCACTGTTGCTGATGGGTTTGGCCCTGGCCAGTGCTGGATCTGTCTTGGAATCGTCTGGCAGTGGCTCTGACAGACATAGGAGAAGCTTCTGGCTTCTGGTAGAACTCTGCCTGTCTTGAAGAATTTTTAAACTTTTTCAACCACATCTTGCATTATAAAAGTGAAGCCGTTTAAAGCATGGGTCACTTCCTAATGCTCTGGCCAGTCTGGATACTCAATGATTCATCAATATGGAAATATAAAAGAAGGTAAAATACTAGAGGGTGAGCTATGTTTTCTTACTATAGAGCCTGAATTTGCTTCTAACACAAATAGGAAAATAACTTCTGGGGCAAAGCTGCCACGTGAACTGTAATTCACTGTGCATGGAATTGGGCAGCAGATAGAAAAAAGTTCCAGTTCTGTGCTGTGAATCATTGGACACCTGTGGATTTTCAGGGCCATCACACTCATCCATCCATGCACACAGTTCAGCCTTCCCTCTGGACAAACACCCTGCCATTAGACAGCCATAATTGGTTGGCTCCTGTTGTGCTTCAGCTTGAACTCTGAATTTAATTTCTTGGCTTTCTCAGTCATTTCATGTTATTTGACCATCATTTTTCTGTTTCTTAATTGACTTCACCTTTAATGAAAAAATTTAAAAGAAAATGAGGAAGATGGGTCTGTGCTATTATCATACCACTCTATCAGAGGCCCTTTCAGGCACATTATTACATCAGTAGAGGTGCTGAGATCTGGTGGCATCATTAAGCACAAAATGTATGAAGCTCTACTATGATATTATGAATCTCCATCTTATTTTATCAAACTCCCAAAACTGTAGCATCACCATTTTCCAGACATGACAACACAACCATGATAGAAATTAATTTACAAAACTTTTGCAGGTATAGATCCTCAACAAAATTGAGAAAATAGAAAAACAGAAGGGTGTTTACCTCCATTTACAGCCTAGCTGTTTCGAGAAAAAGAACTGGTTTTATCTGGACTTTTTGGCTTCTGAGAAGCCATTTGACATTTTCAGGTATCTCTTATTTTCTGTTTGACATTTTCAGGCATCTCTTTTTTTTTTTTTTTTTTTTTTGATGGGCAACCACAGATGAAACTGAATACTTGCTGCTGATCTGAAAAGGTAAGGTTGTGTTGACAAAATATGCACTGTTTTCTTGAGTAAATCTCCTTGGCTGTGAATTAAACTGTGTTCTTTCTCACTGAGTTATTTCCAAAGTCCAGGAGAAGTTGTTGGATCTTTACACAAAATATCTTTGCATTTGGCAGTTTCCAGTGCAAATACCAAAAGGGTTCCAAGCTTTGAGAACATTATGGATACAGGCACTTTGCAAAAATTAGGATTATTTAGTCTAGAGAAGAAAAGACTGAGAAGAGACAAGATAACAGTTGTTTAACATGCAAACATTTGCTAGAAGGAGAATGTAATAAACTATTCTTTATGCCAGCTGAGGATACAACAAGGACCAATGGGCTTAAACTTTGATAAGAGTATTTTGGGCAACAAAGCTGGTGAAGCTTCTAGAGAGCAAACATTATGAAGAGCAGCTGAGGGAGCTGGGGTTGTTTAGCCTGGAGAAAAGGAGGCTCAGGGAACACCTTAGCATTCTTTACATCTACCTGAAAGAAGGTTGTAGTGGGGTGCGTTTTGGCCTCTTCTCTCAGGTCACAAGCAATAAAGTGAGAGGAAAAGGCCTCAAGTTGTCACCAGGGAGGTTTAGATTGGATGTTAGGAAAAGATTTCTTCACCAAAATGGTTCCCCAGCACTGGAAGATGCTGCCTGAGGAAGTGATGGAGGTCACCGTCCCTGGAGGTATTTAGAAGTCACATGTGCACGTGGGACTTGTGGACATGGTTTAGTGGAGGACTTGGCAGTGCTGGGTTAATGGCTGGATTCAATTATCTTAAAAGTCTTTTCCCTTGTAAACAATACTATAAGAGAGTTTTAGGTTAAACATTAGGAAAAGCTTCCTAATAACAGGGAAAGGGAAGGAACAGATGAGGCTACCCGAGGAGGAGCCTCTATTAATAGAGGTGTTTTGAATGGACTGATCAAATATCTACCAGGGATGATTGATGTTTAACTGTCCTCCGTGGTGAGATGTCTTTTCATGTCCTTTCTAGCTGAACTTTCTGGGATTATAAAGAGAAGAAGAGAGTAAGTTTTTTTAGTTAGCTTAATCATTTAACTGGATAACGATACCTGAAGTGTATATCATTGATCTTGATTCAACACCAGCAAGTTGAAACAGCCATGGAGTTACACAAACTATTTTTCTGTTCTTGTTTCCTTTATGTTCTTGATTCAGGCTACCTGTGTACCTCTGATCAAGTTGTTAATGATCCACAGTGTCTGTTCTTATTTTGACACATTTTGGTTGGAACTGCATTAAGTTTTACACTTAACCCTGGCTTTCCACTGCAAAAGGTAAATATTCTTTCAGTCTTTGATATTTTTGATACCTTGCTTCATTAATCTACTTTTTATTCATTCATTTCCTGGCCCAAGTTCAATTTAAAAAGAGCATATATTTTTCATGGTACATCCTAATTAGTGTCTCCTAGCAACACAACATCCTCTCAAACAGACGCTGATCGTCTCTACAAAATCCACATAATCTCTGGAGTTATAGCGAACATCTCAGAACAAAAGCCAAGTTGCTTTCTCATTTTCTCCACTAACTCCACTCTTCTAGAAACATAAAGTATAAATGAAATCTTAAATAAAAAGATTTTTAAATTTTAAAAAAAGATAAAAAGATTTTTAAACAAAAAGACTGTTTTTGTTTGGCAAAAAGGACATTAAAGATGCACTCACGAAAAAATTTAAATTTTTATCAGTCTATGTCTCAACCACCTGTAACACTAAACAGGAATGCTCATAAACCGTAGCAATCTGTGAAAAAATGGAACTGAAATTAAGAAGAAGGATTAGAATATGACAATAAAAATCTCATAGTAAATCATACAGCATGATATATGGAGCTTAGGAACACTAGGCTGATATGAGGATGTACAGGACACCAGCCAAGACCCAGGAGCTGGTTCTTCAGCCACAAGGGTGTAGGAACATTCATTATTATTCAGGGGTCTTTGTAGCCCAGAGATCCTCTCTCAGCTGTACTTTGGAGGTGCTCTCTGTTGAGGAACGCGTACAGATGCAAAGTGGGCCCGGTGATGCAGAGGTCTAATGGTCCAAAGTGGAGTAAAGAGCTGGCCACCTAAAGCTGGCAGTATTTCTTTCTCCATGTGTTGATGTTTTTACAGTTTGTTACTAAAACAAACAAATGGTACTTTTTGTTTCAATGTAACTAAATGTATAAACAGTACAACAAAAAAAAAAGTATTATTCTCTCAAAGGGATTTTTCTCCTGGTTTTAGGCAATTATGGCTTTTTCTACCCTTTATTTATTCATGGTGGGCTTTTACTCTGAAGTATTCAGTGTGTAGATTCACATAAGGAGTCAAAGAAAAGGAGATGTTAACTCATCCCATCCATCCCCTTGCGAGGGCATAGGCACTACGGCAGCATCAGACAGTGCCTATCACTCAGTGAAAGGCAAAGGAGCAGAGAAACAAGCCCTGGGCTCCAGGAGTCAGAGGACAGCTGTTACACGGCCAGGAAAGGGAAGCCTGCCCCTTCTCCCAGCTTCCACTTCATCTGAAAGTGGGAAACCTCAAGCTTTGCTGTGCAGAGAGCCACTGCTGCAGCTTGCCATGCTTCCCTTGTCATGATAACCTTCTGTAAGCAATGTAAGGCATGAACAGGTATTTCTAATTCTTTGCTTCTTCCCCAAGAACTGAAGTAGAATGAGAAACTTCCTTCTAACGCACCCGAGTAACAGTCAAGGCTCCTTGACTGTTACAAGTCCTCAGTTCCAGGCGATTAAAGACACGATTTAACCATTAATGTTGGCACCAGCCTGACACTCACCTTGCATCAGCCTTCCTAAATGCTGACACACTAATGTCTTCCAAGTCATGTCCTTGCCCATTACACACACAAATGTCACGTCAGCAGAGTTTGTCCACTGCATCTGTAATCCCAGGCATCTCTTCAAGCAAACCTTCATTTTAATGCTTTTCAGTTCCTCATCTGCATCTGAATTTTCTTGTAGTGACCTCCTATGACCTCTTTTTTAAGTCTTTCAACTTCGTCCCAATTCTATGGAGCTGATGAAAGAGAAATCACGTGACCTTTTCTGAAAGGATGGAGGCATGGAAAAAGGAAGAAGAAAGAGGATTTACATAAAGCAATCACTTATTTTAAATTCAGTTATAAGAACTACGATTGATTACATCTCCCACTGCTGTTATTTTTTACATCAATGGGTTAATGTCTGGCAAGGAAAGTGTGTGGTCATTAAAAAATTGCTGGCTCATGCTTCTGCATCTAGAAGTTAGTGAGCCCCTGCTCAAAGGTGACAAATTTACCCTTAGGTAAGGCAGGGCTACATTTGTCAAGCTTTCAAATACCTGTCTTGCAGTGTGCAGCCAACTCACCTAGCATATGGGTACTTCAGTTCAATTTGCTCCAGGTTTCTTCCTTCAACTTTCTTCTGTTCCTCTGCTTTCAGCCTTAGGCAGGATTTAGACACAGTGTGCCAGATGATGCAGAGGACAGGGGCCATCATCCCGACACAAAACTTATGTAGCAGGCGTGTGAATAACCAGAAGGTGCTGCAGGGGGGAAGGGACACAGCAGATGTAGCACTTTCTTGGTCTCATCACCAGGTCAGCTCACACTGCCTGGAACATCCCTTATGCCCTTTAGCCAGATTCTGCCTCTCTTACTCATTTTAAATAGTCTTTGGACCTGCAATCATGATTATTGAATAGGACTGCAGGTGCTACCATAGAAAGGCAAGATGCAAGACAACAGACCAAAGGGGTGTCCTTGTTTTCAAGTGTCCTCATAGATAGCTAGCTTTCCCTCTTTATATCTGGCTGATATCACTGAGGAAAAAACAAAGCCAAACAAAAAAAAAAAAAAAAAAAACAAACCCCAAAACAACAACCCAGCAACAAAAACAAAAGCAAAACAAAACCAAACCAGAACAAACAAACAAAAAAGCACACCAAAAATCTCAATGCAAATTTAAAGTGAAATTCAGTGTGGGTTTTCTTCTTCTAACCACAGATCAGAACTACAAAGGGTTATTTTGGGCCAAGTAAAGCTTAGGAGCTTTATTTGTCTCTGCCCAGCAAAGTCAATAGGATCTGTGCTTTGCTGTGATCAAGCCTATTTACTTGACAGTTTAGAATACACCTAAAATCAATATCTTTATTGTGTCATGTGGAAATGTATATATTTGCTAGATAAAGCCTTGCAGTTACAGCAATGTGAGAGACATAAATATAGCGCCTTGAACTTTTGGGGAATTGGTTTTAAGAATCATGTATTTTATATAACAGAGACACTACTGCTAACAGAGAGGCTCAACAAATGGACCATGCACTAAGAAGTCAAAAGTGTACCATCCTTAAATTGTGAAAAGTGGGTATTGTGATTCTTCCAGATGAAGTTTTAATGAGACAAGCCCAGTATTTGGGTATCAGAGGTTGTCTGACCGCTTAAAGTAATTATCTGACTCACCACGATTATCGCCTAGTGTTCCTGAACCTGCACCATGATTGTATCTGATCTTGCATTAATTCAGCCTGTGATAAGACTATTCCATGATTATGGCATACTTTTAGCCTCATTTTGAACAACTTCTTTCTAATTCTATCACAACTTCTAAGAATACAGTAACATTTTGACAGTGGTACATTTTCCCAAGGCTGAGAGCTATTCAAGGGTAACGAAACTTAAAGGTCAACTTTCTGTCTCACTGTGAATTCAAATTTCAGCTGTAACCAATTAACATTTAGATTTTCTGGCTGATTCCAAGTCTTACAAGCCACTGCTACCTCAGCCAGAACTGTTTAGCCAAAGAACAAAAATGGAAATATTTTCAAAATGTATGCAATCTGTGGGAGATTTTTTTTATTTCAGTGGGAGATATTTTTAACAATTATCTGTCAGATTCATCAGTAGAGAAAAGTGTAGCATCAAGTTCTCGGTATGTGCTGTGCTCTGCAGTTTGATGCCCTCTCTAAAGCAGAAAGAAGTCAATGCCTGGCTCACAGACAACAAGTTTCACAAACAGCAGTTTGTGGTGTGCACCTCTTCAAGCTGGATTTGCTCTGCAGTGAGGCGCTGATTATAAACCAATTTTCAAACCCTAATTTGTGGGTTTCATCTCATGCACCTTTATGCAAGATTGACAGAGAAGGTGGAAAATACCTATGTGTCCTTTCTTCACCAAGAGCTCCAGAGAACAGAGGAGCCTCTAACAGGGGAGTGCTCTCATCTCTTCTGGCAGAGAGAAAGGAAAATAGGTGGACACGTCTGAATCATAGATGTTTAGCCTCTCTTCAGGTCTGAACACAGTTGTTTAGTTTGTGGTATGCTTCCACATTTTCATGGTATCTCTGACAAAAGGAAGCTATGTCATAAAGTAAGAGAAAATTTGTAACGAAAACACCGTATGGAAATACATGTCAACTATCTCTGTGTAACTTTGGAGTGCAAAGACAAGAGAAAGAGGAGTAGAAGGTTTTATGTATTTCAAGTTTCAAGCAAAGGCGTGGGAAGGAATAAAGCTGCTTAAGAGTTTCCTGTTAGCCAGATCAGTGTCCCATGCTCCACTTGGAGCTGAAGGGACAAAAGCTGCTAGAAGAGCTGGTGGTGCAGGCAGGGGTAAGGGGGACCTGGCAGCATGAGGACTCCGACAAGGCACAGTCAGAAAGGTGAGGAGTAACCAAAGCAAAAAGATCAGACCTGCTGACCAGCTCAAATTAGGCCTTTCCATGCCGTGAGATGTGAACCATAACTCAGTAGCAGCTATTGCTGAATTCTTTTACCCACAAATAAATTATGGGACCCGTTTTGATGGCAAAGCGTATTAGCTAACTGTGCAAACAATAACGAGCTTGGAAGCTTAGATGTGATGAAAATTAACCAGTGGCAACTTCCATTATCACATTCTGTTAGTGATACAAGGGAAAGAGCTAATTACATAGCAAGTATCTTCAAAATAAAAGTGAGTGACCTGAAAATGGAAATTATAACCTTGCAAATCATGATGGTACAATTAAAGGTAAGATTGGCTCAGCCAGACTATTGATCATTAGTAGTCAAAAGTGGAAACATATGGTTTTGACTACAGATGGACTTTCAGCTATGGAAAAAGTGAAATCCAATGTAAGGTCAAAATCTAGAGACAAAGATCAGGATAGCAGGGGCATGTTGATGTTCTGGACTTGTCAAAAGCCTTTTAACAGGCTTTCTCATTATTTAAAGAGCCCTCGTATAATATTTTCAGTTTTCCACCTTTCTCAAATAGATTTGTTTTTCTCTCAAAAGTGGAAGGATGAGTGGTTAATGAAGGGGTTCTAATGATGATTATATCATGTATAACTGTTCATTAGATGCATTAGACTGCTTCTTCTGGTAAAAATAATTATAGCAAATATGAATGATTCCACAGTGTATCATGCATGTATGTACTGCATTGAGTAAAACTCAGTTCTCTCAAATTAACAAGCAAAAAATCCCACCAAATAGTCAAAACCCAAACCAAACAGCAAGAAAAACATGTAAGCACTAAACCTCAAGAATAAAGAAAACAGAGGCAAAAATACATTATGCTTAGGACACATAACAATTTTAGAAAATCATATGACCAATGATAGAGAAGTATAATAAATATACAAATGATAAATAATACTCTTTAAAACTACAAAGCTAAAGCAGAATTCTCCTAAACTTAGGAATCTTTTCTGGAAGTTTGATGTATAAGTAGTCCTTGAGTTTAGGCTTTTGCCTGGACAGTACTCTTTTCCCATCTCCAGGCCAGTCTCTTCTGCCTAAAATAGGAATGCCTAATCTGAGATTCCAGACCAGATTGGATCTTTGGAGGCCAGGATATCTCTGAGAGGTCCTAAACTACGTGTTGTCCATTGAATTTCAGCTAGTCAGCAATTGCTTAAAGATCAAGGAAGACAGAATGTGGAAACAGTAGATGAAATTAAGTCGATCGCTGGAAAGTGAGTGTTCCTCTGTAAATATTCTCTAGAGTTGATCTATTCACTAGACAACATAAGATGCAGAAACTGTAAAGTCTTATCTGGATCTTCAGCAAGTTCTGAACCTAGGATGTCCTACATCACAGTCCAGGTCTTCAGTACTATACCTGAAAGTAAACTTTAGCTCACAGGAATAGCTTTCCTCAGTGGAAAAGTCACTACAAGTGGGCAAGCCCTAATGTCTACATGGAATTGCTGTATTCATATCAATCACAGTTATGAGTTACGGTCTGCACAATCAAAATTAAAAGATTTAGATCTTAAGAATAGAGACCGTAATCATTAACTGTTGGCACATACAGTTTTAAAGTCTTGGTAACCTCTGTATTTTGCAAACATTTAGAGGGCAAAAAGAAACTTCTTTATTAAAGATACAGAAACCTATCTTCTAGCACCATACTCAAAGGTGAAACTGAAGCTTTTTTAACTGATTTTTCTCAGTCCTTTGTTTTGTGATATCCACTGGGAAAGGTACTGGACTAGGCATGCTTTTTATTTTCCTTTGAAACCATTTTCATTCCATATAATTTCTTCCAGCTCCCATTTAAGATTCAAAAGATCCCCTCGGTACTGGCAAGGATTTAAAAAATGTAATGCCCCTAGAGACAATTTTTATTCAAGTGGTTGCGAAACTACTGCCTCTCCATGGATTTCACATAGAATATTTTCAATACAACTAATCTACAGTATCTGACCTGAACAGCCCAAGCACTACCAGGGAAAACTTCATTCTTTTCTTATCAAGCTTCAAGAGCTTTTAGAGCCGACAGCTAATATGAAACTCTATCGCTCTCCGAGATTTCAGGAAACAAATCTGTTTGGTTTGTATTCATACGTAAATACAAATCAGATCCCAAACCAAGCATAATGAGAATTAGCAGACTGACCTCAACACAGTTACTAAGAAAGACACACTGGGAATATAGGATGTTTTCTGGAAAACGTCTGCTCTTTTACACCTGCTTTCTGAAACTCATCTTTGAAACTTTATCAAAATACCATTAAATGTCGCACTCTATAAGCAACATATATGATAGACAAAGTTAAGTATTGAGATTAAAAAAAAACAAAGCAAGTATTTTTTCTCTAGAAGAAAATGTAAATAGCACATATTTAGTTATAGAAATTTATATCTGTACTTTCTTCTTATTTCCAGCAGAAATTAGTCCCTTGTTCAGGCAGCGAGAATTGACTAAGGGAAATCTGAAGTGGTTAAGAGAACAAAAAATAAATGCTTGACTTAAAAACTTATAAAGAGTAAAAAACTACAGTCATGTATTTCATTAAGCTGTGTATTCTTTTGGAGTCAATTTGCCTAAGAAAAGATGGTTTGCTGGGTCAAGGAAAAAGGTTTTTGTTTGATATGGCTAAGTTAATTTCAAAACAGGGAACCATCTTTATCTTTACGGTTCTATTAAATCTGCTCCTATGCAGTTTTATTACTTTAAAGCTTACTGATTTGAGAAGACAACAGCGAAAGTGAAAAATTGCAAAGAAATTCTTCAGAAAAAGGAACTTCATAAACAATATTTATGCTTTCAAAAGGAGGCTGGAATATTTTAAGAGATATTTTAGTTACAATTAACTTAATCATGATGTAAAATGTTGTCTCCATTTTTTTCCCTGTGAATCTTCTATAACATAAAAATGAGCATTCAACATCAGGTTTTGACTGAAGAGTCTCTGATCTCCTTCTTTCCACATTTTTACAATGCCTAGGACTCCCATCAGGTATAAATCATAGTTACCTCAGCAAAGGGAGATGACTGATGCCATTTTGTATTCCTTAAGATTTTGGTCCTTGGCTGACTACTTATGCCTTTTTTTCTCTCTTCAAATGTATTTAATTTTTTGGTGTGTTTCTTTTACTACATCATTGGTTCACATGGAGAGCTGTGAAGGTCTCCATATTCATCATTATTTTCCAAACCATCTTGTTGTAGCAGTTGGAATTGTATCCTCTCTCAGTAGTCCAGCATCTTTAATTACAAGAAAAAAGGTGTTTAAGGTACACAACCTGAGAAAAAAAAGACTAGTGGTGAGAGGACAGTATGTAAGTTTTAGCACATATTATTAAGGAAATTTTAACCTCTATAGTTTAGTTTCATATCTGAAACTCCATTGCTATTAAGAAGCTTTCAATTCAAGTATAGAACGCAAGCCTTTCTTAAAAATCATGTTTTTTCATAAACTGTCCCTGTTTACTCTTTCCCCATCCTTTTTTTGATATGAGTCAGAATAAAACTGAAATCTGAAATATTTCATTGTGTCTGTGTCACGACTGTGTACACCAGTCAGGTAGCTCATACAGGTAATCTCTTGTTTAAATCTTCCAAAAAACGTAGGAATGAATCAGCTGAATAACTGTACATACAGCATCTTCTTCCTGTATCCTCTATTGCGTGACAAAACCCTGAGGTGCCTGTAGCCCACAAGGCAGTTCACTGTCCTGCCTCATAGCCACAGCAACCACAATTTCAGTGTCTGGGATACAGAGCAGCAATTCTGGGTGACAAAGATTACTTTATTTCAAATATAAGTTTTCATGGGGAAAAAAAAAAGAGAGTAATTCAGAGCTGCCAGAAAGTAGGTGTCTGTGCATTATGTGTCCAATACTGCTCTGAAAACGGAACTGAGAAACCTTGGAAAAATGGGAAGGTATCAGAAACGGGTGAATGGGACTACAATCACCAGGCTGTCAAACTCCTTAGACATGCAAAAAGACAGAACAGATTCATATGTGAAGAAATTCAAGGTAATATTCTTCAGGTAAGGAAAATAACATCAAACATTGACACCTACTAGGAAAGAAGCAGGAAGAAGCTTCTCAAAAGACTAAAAAATGGAAAAAAAAAAATTCTATCATTACTAGACTTTAGGAAAGGTTAAAATCGATGTTGAGTTATTTATAGAGATCACGTCTCAGGTACAACTGTGAGAAGGAGACTTTTACCAAGAAGCAACTGGGACAAAGCTCAGTGCTGCTTTAGACATCCAAAGCAAATGACAGACCTTTTCTGATGCAGTCAGCTGTTGCTCCCTGTGAAGCACAGATGCACTGTGTTTTGTGGCCTGAGCAAGAACACAGTTTGTGTTTCCATCTTCTATACCTGAGGCAGAAATGAGGAGGGCAGCGTTATGGTGGCAGATGTCACAAGTTCATACAGAAAGCCTGCTCTAGCATGGGCTCCTCTCTCCACAGGTTCACATGTCCTGCCAGAAGCCTGCTCCAGCATGGACTTGCCATGGAGTAACAACCTTATTTGACCATCCACCTGCTCTGACACAGGATCTTCTAGGGGCTGCAGGTATATACTCCCCCCATGAACCTCTGTGGCCTGCAGGGGCACAGCTGCCTCACCATGGGTTGCAGGTGAATCTCAGCTCCGATCTGGAGCACCTCCTGCCCCTCCTTCTTCTGTGGTCTTGATGTCTCCAGAGCTGCTCCTCTCACGTGTTGTCACTCCTCTCTCTGGATGGAGTTGCGCAGCTTTTTTTCCCCCTTCTCCAAAATGTTATTCCAGAGTTGCCACCACCACCACTGATGGGCTCGGCCTCGGCCAGCAGCAGGTCCATCTTGGAGCCTCTTCTCACTGGCTCTAACGGACACAGGAGGAACCTTCTATCAGCTTCTCACAGAAGTCACCCCTGTAAAAACCTCCTCCCTTCCTCTACCAAAACATTGACATGCAAACCCAATGCACACTGAACCATATTTCTATGGATGTGTACCCATTCAGCATGGGCTGGCTTTCACCACCCTCAACAAGTAGCCCAAGAAAGATGGAGGCCTTGGGAGAGGCCTATAATTAGCAGAAATGCATTGCAAATGAATTGTGCTTCATCTGTATGGGTAGGTCCTGGTGGAGGGAGGGTACAGAGCTCTTCTCAGAGGTGTTTTCCATTTTCAGGAGAGTACCCACATTTTTTCTGTTCATTTATTCCAAGCAAGCCACAGCAAAGAAACAGAAGTCGTGTACATATGCCGTGTACACACTAGATCAGCACCTGGCCCAGCTCTTTGGATGACTTACCTTTGCTCTTCTCCTTGTGCAGGGAGGTACAAGGTCAGTCTCGGGACATGGCTGTTCCCCTGCAGTCTATGGGAGTCTCATAAACACATAGGAGGTTATTTTGTCTGAAGTTGTTTCACTGGACAGTTGAGAATGAGCTTGGTCCAGACTCTTTCAAACAGAACTGTACATTTTTGCATAAGAGTGCAGGTGGGCCTTGAAGGGGACAGCAGAGCAGTGTGTCTCCCAGAAATTCTAGGCACTGACATGGATGTTGGTTTTGGTTTTTTTCACACAGATACTGCGGAGGCTACATTGCTGCCGTGCCAAGGCAGGAACCCACACTGCGGGCCAGAAGCATATGAGGTGGAAATGGACCTGAAAGTCATGCTAAAGAGGTGGGAATAAGCAGGTGCAACATGTAGTGGGATAGGAGCTGAGCCAGAATCTGCTTCAAGAGTTGAGCACTGCAGTGGGGCCCTGGGCAGCCCCTGTGAGCCTGCATCCTACCTCTGGAAGCAAGGGATGCCTCCCGGGGTCAAATACACACACTTGAGGAGGGCTGGCACAGCCACGGCTGTGATATAAGCTGTTTGCTTCTCCTCTCATCGGTGAATAAGTGACAACAAAAGTGCCTTACGTAACTAAGATAATAATCTTACATTCACTTTTCCTAACAGATAATACTTCTTAAACCTCGTATTGCTCGTCTGTTTCTTCCAGACCCTTCAGTTTGTTATCATCTATTACGCAAGGTGCCCACACCGGGCAGACTTACCGTCACCTGCATCCTCACCACAACCAAATAGAGCAGAATAATTACCTCCAATGTCTCGCATATGACACTGCTATTAATACTTCCCAGAATCTGATTTTTTTTTTCTGGCAAGTGTGTCATATCGTTGACTCCTATTGGGTCTGACTCATCATTTAGTCATGTTCAATTAGCTATTCCAATCAGAGTGATTTCAAGCAATCTAATCAAAAGACTGGAGCAGCTCCTTCTAGAAAAAGCGTATTTAAAAAAAAAAAAAAGGAATTAACTAGTCAATTATTTCACAGTATTTTATTACTCTGCCATTCTATTATTAAAGAAAATAAAGTTATATTTGTCCACTGAGTCTGAGGAAATTGATTTTGTGAAGGATTTTCAATCTATAAACCATCCAGTCTGGGGAGCATGGATTACTTCTGAAAGATCTGCAAAATGTAGCTAAAAAAAGAAGGCCTGTTGTCAGTAAGACTAACTTCACTGCATGGGTGTGCATCTTCTCAGGCAGCATATATTGACTGACCAATTAAAAATGGCTGAAATTGTTGCTTTGAGTAAATTGCTGAGTATGTTTACTAGGTGATTCACATGTTCTAGCTAATCACTGTCACTCAAATCATCACGTTTTCTTCTTAAGACAACGAAATAAACATGGAAAAAATTTCAAAGGCAACTATCAAGTCTGCTAAGCTGAAGAGTGTCTCTACATATGTAATATACATATTTAAAGAAGAGCAATAGCATACTCACCAACTTGCATGCATGGATGCAGAGCTTTATAGATACACAAGGTACAGGTATAGCTTGGGAAAGACAACACAAATTGTTTAAAGTCTGCTCTGGATGAGTTGCTAACTATGGTAAATGATCCCTTTAACATCTCCTTTACCACAGTCACACTTCTCATTTGCAGTAGTATTTATAATGAAAATAGATGAAGAAAATCATAGAATCATAGAATGGTTTGGGTTGGAAGGGACCCTATAATCATCTAATTCTAACCCCCACTGCTGTGGGCAGGGGCACCTTCCACTAGACCAGGTCGCTCAAAGTCCCATCCAACCTGGCCTTGAACACTTCCAGGGATGGGGCATCCACAGCTTTTCTGAGCAACCTGTTCCAATACTTCACTACTCTCCGAGTAAAGAATTCCTTCCTATCACCAGTCTGGTCCCCCCTGTCTTATCGCTATCTGCCTGTGTGAAAATTTGCTCTCCCAAGTACTGAAAAGCTGACATAAGGTCTCCCAGGAGCCATCTCTTTTCCAGGCTGAACAACTCCAGCTCTCTCAGACTATTTTTGTAGGAGAGGGATTCCATCCCTTTGCTCACCTCAGTGTAGATGATGAAGGAGAAGATTGTCTACACAAATGAATAAATAACAACCCTGAAATTGTAAAAGCTAAAATGCAGGAAATTGTTGGGACAATCGATATCTAATTAACACCTCTACAAGAGATATAGTACAGGAGAGGCTTCTGACATGTATTAGCTACCAACACAGCTTTAGCAGTTGAGTTAGCATAAACACTTCACCTAAGGAACCTCGGCTAAATATGAAGTGAATTGTGTGAAAATGGGGATAAAAAGAAGATTAAAGTGGGGTGGAGTCTTGTATTTCCAGCTCTAAAAATTGAGCCAGATTAATTGCTTTTGAGAGAGACTGAAGAGAGGTTAAGGAAAGCAAACTTGCAGGCAAAATCTGGGTTTTCTCCTGTGTACATTATACCTTCAAATTCCAGATTTTCTCCTGAGCACATTAATTTACAAAGTGGAACTGAAAAGGCAGCAAGAAATAGATATTTAATGACAAAGTGCTGTTCTGTCTCTAAAGACTCTATGCTATTAACTTGTGCTCTTGTCTGGGATGGTTGTGTTAGGCTTTGTCTTTCAAGTATCAGAAATCACTAGGTTTGAGTTTTTTAATTGTGAGTATTACTATTATTCATTATACTTCATTGCTGGAAAACTCTAGTTATATAATTCCAGTGGGATGTGGCAAACTGAAAGGAAATCATGCGGTTTTGCACAATATACCACTACAGCTAATTGATATACTCAAAACACTCCCACACTAGCTGAAGTTAGCGGAAACATTCCTAGTTATTTCACTGGCCAGTGGAAAAGTCACAAAAAAAGTGCTAGAAAAACAAGAAAATGTAAATGGTTATTCTCTTGCACCTACATATGAGGGTTTGGGATGCTGTCACATGTAAAGATTTGGTGACCAAAGTGCTTGAAAGCCTGCCTGCACAGCCCAAAACCAAAAGTAAACTAGGTTTTTTTGCTTAGTGAAAGATCAGGTTTGTACATATTATTGTCACACTAATTTCAACTTCAAGGACAGAAAACAAAATTTTGCTTCAAGTTCGGCTCCGAATTAAGGCTTAATATAGACGTACTCTTAGGTGTTACTGGGGTTATTACTCTCACAAAACTTGCACCTGTCTTTATTTTGTTTGCTCAGTTTTTCACTCACCTCTCAAAGATGCACCTGCTTTTTTACTCACACCAAACAGGATCATTGCTCCACAATGTTTGCAGTCTCTTCTCACAGGAAAAGTGTAAGAAGAGTATATACAAACCAGGCATATACAAAGTTAGGTAGTTTTAAAATATAACCAGAGGGGGCAAAGTGCTTTTTGAAATTAAAACCTCATTTTGAAACTTTTTCTACCACAAGAGTTATATAATGTATCTGGTCTGGGCTTGTTGGGGAGAAGTGCTGTACTCTTGCGGGTTCAAGTTCAGTGCTAGGGTAATGTGACAACACTGGGCCTCCGGAGTTTCAACTCCTTTAATGAAATAAACTTTTTTTTTTAAATAGTCTTGCTTTCCTCTTTGCACATTGTGGATTTTTAATCAACTGCTTTTGGGATGTTCCCATGGCCAGCTGCTCTTTGTGCAATCTCTTATTTGTTGCTAACCGGCAGTGACCTTTATGAATCCTAGCTGGCTTCTGGCTAGGTTATTTTTTGACGTTTGTTACTCTATTGTTTTATAGCTGCTTTCCTTGAAATCCAAAATCCTTATACTGCTGTTTCCTCTGCAATAAGGGATTACCACATTGCATTGATATAGCTCACGGTCCTTGCTTAAGTGGTTTTTTTTTCCTCAATGAGAAAAAAAATTTGGAATGTTTGCTGCTTTAATTGGAATTTACTCTCTGATTATGCCATCACCCTCCTACTATGAGTCCATGTCTAAAGAAAATTACATAGAAAAATGTCAAGGCTATCAACACGAGAAACTTCAGGACTGACTCATTTAGCAATCAGTTCAGATATTCAGATAATTCACCTTCAAACATCCTCACCTGCTGCTGTTGCCTTTTGCCGCACTTTTTAAAGATATTTAGAACTGCCATTTAAGAGCATCCATAAGAACAAGAAAAATATATCTGTGTCCTCATCTGTACTTATGGCAATATGTAAAGCAAAAGGAGCATACGACTTAGAGCAGAATTTGTGACCAAGCAGATAATTCAGAGTAATTCATTGTATTCATTCAGCTCTTGCAGTGCATTCAAAAGCATAAGCTGACTGTCACATCCCTCAGTAATTCACATTTTGCAGACATAATATATAATTATCCAGATACATTTCAGCAGCACTGCTTATTTCACGATTGATCAGACTGGTCACATAAAAGCACTTTTGTTCTACAAAAGCAGGAATGCTACAGGAATTCCAGCACAAATTCTTTGAGTTAAAAAAAAATTAAAAACATATGAGTAATCTCAGGTTCATTTATGTCTTTCAAACCCAATCTTTCATAAGCATTTTGTACCTCATATAGTCTGTCACACCACGGTTTCTGAACTTGAGAATGTGGTATTCCAGTGAGGTTGATGATACATTTTGAACAAGTTGCTTTTTACAGTAGTTGTCTCCAGTCCTTACTATGTGCCAGTGATGATCACAATGTTTGGGACATTTTTTCAAGCATACAGATGAACTCACTGATGCAACACATAAGGAACTCATTTAATACATGTGTTTTCCTGCTTTGCATGCATTGCCAACATACTGGTAACACACCAAAGAAGGCCACTTCTGAAAACAAGCCTGGGAGGCCTAAAAGTATAAATTAGTAGCATCCCATTATCCCAAACTTTTGGAAGAAAATAGGCTTTTTAGTGACTTGCCTTAAACTGTGCTCGTTACAAATTACTAGTATTATTTTAATTACATGAATGGCCTTTTCTTTAAAAATTCCCTCCAGTTTTTAATAGCAAAGCTACAGGAAGATGCCAGTGTTGATTGATCGGAAGTCTTTATAGTAGAGTCCAGCAGGATCTGTTATTGCAGTAGTTACACAACACAGCAGGCAATGCACTCGAGCAGTAAAAACAACCCCAAAACCCTGCTGGGGAAATGAGCCTTTACCTGGAATAGTTCAGATTGTCCATTCTCAGCAGTGCGTTATTAGTTTTTATCATCTCCTTAGTTGTCTTACCAGCTAAGTTTTAATCTGTTGAAAAAATATCAGCATATTTTTATATATATATATGTGTGTGTATATATATATACATATATATACATATATATATATGTAGAATGTTTCATTTTATTTTAGATCTTTCATGCAAAACGGTGCTACAACATCTAGGAGTTTTAGCCTAGATCTCAAGAATTCTGGTTATAGTTGAAGAATTCTGTAGACTGATTTTGAGAGCACTCATTTAAGCTATTGACGGCAATTATGTCCTTTGGTATTCCATGCCCTCGGGTTACCTGTTTATAAACATAGTAGCTCCCAGCAACCAGAAGAGAAGTCCCCAGTGTTTGGAACATGGAAAGTCCCACAATGCCACACCAGTGTTTAAAATGAAGAAAAAGGAGGCTCCCGGGAACTTGCAACCAGTCAGCCTCACCGCCAGGCCCAGTAAGATCATGGAACGGATCCTTCCAGAAGATAGGTGGAAAGACATTGAAGATGGGGAGGTAATTAGACCGTCAACATGATTTCACCAAGAGCAAATTGCTCCCAAACAAACTTACGGCCTCCTATGGTAGAGTGACTGCCTCAGCGGACAGAGAAGAGCTGTGGATGTTATCTACCTGGACTTCTGTAAGGCCTTTGATACAGTCCCTCCCAGCATTTTTTGCCAATAAATTGGAAATATAAGGGTTTGATAGATGGACTGTTAGATGGATAAAAAATTGTCAGGACGGTCACATCCAAAGATTTACTGGTTCGATGTCCAAGTGGAAACCACAAAAAATGGTGTCCTTTAAGAGTCTCTACTGGGACAAATACTATTTAAGAGGTTCATCAGTGACATAGTGGGGTTGAGTGCCACTTCAGTAAGGCTGCACATGACCCAAGCAATGTGGTGCAGTTGATTCACATGAGGGAAGGGAGCCTGCTCCAGCACGGGCTTTCCACAGGGTCACAGCCTTCTTCAGGCATTCACCTGTGCAGGTGTGGGATCCTTCAGCCACTGCAGGTGGATATCTGCTCCACCATGGATCTCCATGGGGTGTAAGGGGACATTCTGCCTCACCACAGTCTTCACCATGGGCTGCAGAGGAATCTTTGCTCTGGCACCTGAAGCACCTCCTCCTCCTTCTCCACTGGCCTTGGTGTCTGCAGGGCTGTTTCTCTCACACATTCTCACTCTCATCTCCATCTGCATCCTCCCCTTGCCCCCTCCTGTTCTTAAATCTGTTATTCCAGTGGTGCTACCAGCATCACTGATTGACTTGGCCTTGGTCTGTCCTGGAGCCACCTGGCATTGGCTCTGACACTGGGGAAGCTCCTGGCAGCTTTTCTGGTCCCCTGCAACCAAAACCATGTCATACAAACTGAATACTCAACTGTCCAAACATCTCCAAATATGACGTCTCCTATGTTGAACTCACTGGAATCTGTCATGTATTTATTTACAAGCTTAAAATAAATCATGCAGCATTCACAGAAAAAAATGGTTTTTTGGTTTTTTTTAGGAAAAACATATTTTTAAGCATTAGAAGGTATTTTCAGTGTAAAATTCTCATATTCTGGCTGAAAGCAAGAGCTTGGGTAGACATATAAGTTAGGGAGAAATAATTTCTCAGCAACACTGCTATTGAACCACTTCCTGAGGTTTCCCCGGGCACATGAAGACAAACTTCCACTGTATATATTCCAGGAAGATGTGTGCCTATTGTCCACACAAGTTGCAGTACCTTTGCAGAGGTTGATGCTATATGACCTGATTTGCAGGACAAGAACTTGTGCTGCCAATAAGCTTGATGGTGTGAACGTTACCTCATTTCACTGCTTTATCTTGGAAACAGTTTAAGAAAAAAATGAAACTGATGGGCTAGAGCAAGGGCCAGTGGTTCATCCTCTCAGTGGTGAGTACATGCTGCAGACTGTACTTGCTAGGGTCTCTAGACTAGAAAGGAATCTGATTATTTCACTGGTGAAGGCAAAAGAGGGAGTGAGTTCCTTTCATGCCTGAGGGACTCCACATGTCCAGCCCCAGTTCAAAAAATTGTGTCTCTGCCAGTGCCTAAAAGTGAGGAAGGATGTTAGCAGCAAAAGGTTTGAAAGAGAGACTTCTGGTGGTGATCTCTCTCTGCAAATACTTAAGTGAACAGCCATAGGTCCCTTGAATGGCCATAGGGCCTGCAAAACCTGTATCCAAATACGTATCACCTTCTGTGGTGTCTGAAACTAACATTACTAGTCCCTTTTTCAGAGTCTTCAGGCCCCTTCCTATGGATCCATAGTGTTTGGGCACCTATTGTCCTCCAAATCCAGTCAGTCCTGCTGGGTGCTGTGGGACAGGCTTTGACAGGTGGGAGTAGGAGAGCGTGTTCAGCTGGAGTTCCCTCTAACTTGAGTGAATTCTCAAATGGGGCCCATGGGGCACCTTCCAACCTGTTTCCTGCCCCTGGTAGCCCAACAGCAATTTAGCCACACTTGGTGACCTCCTGCCCTCTCATGGTCTCACATAGGCCAGGTTCTCCTTTGGGTGGGTTGCTTCCATAGCTGCCTGGCATGACAAATACGCACGGTTTGAGGAAGTGGCATTCAGTGCCTCTTCTCAGCACACAGTAAGTGCATGATAAGGGTCATCCCACTAGGGAGGATGTTCTCAGCCTTGGTGAGCTGAGTTCTCCTCTGCGCCCACAGTGTCACCCACTGCTTGTTTTGGAGTCAGAAGACTTTTCCCCCTCGTGGGCAGGGAGGTGTCTGTTGCCTTCCCTCCAGCCCCTAGACTCGGAGCAGGTGTTTGATGGGATGAATCATGGCTAACTCTTGTATAATGTTTCTGGTCTGAGCCATCCTCCAAGAAATTCCTTCAGGCTTTTTTCCCTGATGCAGAAAGCCCAGTCAGGCTCAACCAGGCTGTGCCTAAGCCTTTGTAGGGCATTAGACATCTTCTTAGGTCCTTCTACTGCTGTCAGGTAGATAGGCCCTCTGGTAGATAGGTAGACCAGGCCTCATACAAGCTTCTAACTACATCTTTCTTCTTCCTTGCTTCTCTCTGCTCTCCTTGTGAGATTCAGAAACACTGATTCATGTCTCTTTGGACCTCTTCAAGGTCATTCCATTAGTCTTTTGTCTGTAAGTAGCTTCATTGTGAAATAATCCTTTCACAATTTCCTAATTTTTAATCTGTTCTTTCAATCTTTTTTTAATGGTTCATTTTAAGAACCGTTTTGATTCATCATTCTATGCTATGTGCTAGGTCCACTCCTCAGCTCCCAAAATCAAGGAGAGCCTTTTGTTTCCATCGATCATCTCTATGAGGAAATCAGCAATGACGATGTCTAGCTTAGAGAAAAGACATCTCTAACATGTCTGTAGAGGACAAAGCTTACCATTAGAAACCTTTGTAGCTTTTGTCAATCAGAGGTCTAGAGAGTACTGCACACAGTGATTTCCTCTACCTGATTGTGTTTTACATCCACTTACAAAAACATTCTCCATGAATGTCTGCTCTCTTTGTGAATCTATTCAAATTTTTGGACTGGCCACTGTTCTTTGACAACGATCACTGTAATTTAGCAATATATTCTATGAAAACATTTTTGGTTTTGGCCTCATAACATCACTGCCATTCACTGAGCTCCTCTGCTGTGATGAATGAACATTACCTATTCACCTTTTCCGTAACATAAAAGATTTTATAGACTTCCAAGCCTCACTGGACTCACTGCTTTCCTATAGAAACCATTCCATATGTTTTTATGTACTGGGCCAAATCTAACACATCCTCTCTTATCCCTTATGGACCTTAGGATGCATGAAATCAGGATAAATGTTGTACCTATGATGCAGGACCAGAAAGAACCTGTCTCTTATGGGGAACAGAGATTTCATGAATCTTCACTTGCCCAGAAAGGGTCTCCTTCTTCACTCCTTGCATTTCAGGAGTGTCTGTCCACTGTCATTAATTCGGCTTCTATTTTTCCCTCTAGTTTTTTTCCAGTCATAGATTTTCTTTAATTTTCTAATTCCTTTTTTACATCTTCTGAGTAAAACATGCAAGATAAAATTTTAGAAGTGCTTTTTCTGGTCAGTGGCTTAAGGAAGGAGTTATGAATAAATGGCCTGGCAACTCTAGTAATTTTTATGAGACCCTCTGCTGGTAAACATATATATAGATTCACCCTGAATAACTGGCCAGTAGTAAAGAGATGGGGATAACCTTTCCAAGTATTAGACAGGCTGACACCAAATGGATAACCAAAGGGAGTGGGGAGCAGACATTTAGCTACTAGTCAAGAGAGGTGATTCCTCATCATCTTGTATCTCATTAGAATAATTTAAAATTTGATTACCTGATGGAAGCTCAGAGTAAAGTTTATTGTATTTATTGCCAGACTTTACTTTTCCTGGTTAAGATTGCTTTAGCCTACAATGATTATTTATGACAGCAATAATGCTGTTGCCCAGATCTGAGGGAACTGTTTGGCTTCTTCAGACAAGAGGCCCAGAGTTTTAAATTTCCACTTTAAGATTAGTATCATATTCCAGAAAGCATACAAAGGAGAATATTTTGTAAATCCATACTTGTATATATGACAGAATAAGATAAGTGACAATTTTTGAAAGGCATCCTTTAGTCTATGAATTCTTGTAAAACAGAAAACTATTTTTTCAGAAATGGAAACTACAAATATGTTAATAAAAGAGAAAAATGCTTGAATTTTCTTACCAAATTTCCATTAGCATTCGATGTCCTATAAAAGTGCTTAATGGCCTCTTGAACACTGTACTAATTTGAGTCCATTAGTGTAATAGGCAGGGATTAAAAGCAGAAACAAAGAGATCATTAGCCATGAAAGTTAAACACATCTGTTCATATTCCATCATTAAAATGACAAATATTTAATCATAAAGAAACATAGATCATAGTATAGGAAGATTCAGTATAAAATCAACTCAATGTAATGTTCTGCCAAACTTACATATTGCTCCGAGGAGGAGTTTTATAGCAGGTTCTATCTTAGATGCCAAGCAAAAGTCCTAGTACAGTTTCACCTAGTGGATACCACAAAGGAGGCACAGAGGTCTGCAGTGCTTCGGAAATGGAACCACAAGCTCAGAAGAGTCCATTAGGCCGGTGCATCTTCTTGCTGTGCTGGCAAAGTAAAAAAAAGCTGATGTCCCATTTACAGTCCCTGAAGCCACAAGCAGTTTGTCCACAACATAAGACGTTGATGTGCTTGTGATGTGGAGGAGCCTATTCCACTGACCTTACCTCTGGGATCAGCAGCTCCTAAACTGATTCTTTCAGCTTGGGAGAAACAGTCCATCCCAGCTTCAGCAAACCCTAAAACTTTCACAGCAATGAAGCACCAAAAAATGATCTCAATTTTGCTGTTCCTTGAGGATGGTGTATTTAGTGCTCATCCTTTCACCTTGGAATTATGTGTAAACGGATGAGGTTGTAGAAAACAGTAAGTGAAGGCTTCTGTTAAAAACGGAGGGTTCATGCTTCATCTCAAAACTGCAATCAGTGCTACAAAATGGAAAAAAACCAAATTCAGCTTTTATCAAGTCCTCTCTAAAGCTAGTGCCTAGTCCTTCTTTGATCCAAATTTTTGTTTCAGTATGCGTCATAGCAACTTCTACTGAGAGTCCAAGCAACATCTTAGCATCACTTCACAGAACCAGCTCTTTTATGGTTTACAATTTCTCGGTCATTAATCATTCAGTCCTGAGTCTTAATTGGTCCATTTTCCCTTCAATCCTCTTCCTACAGCTACTCAGAAAACTTTTTCAACCCTCTTCCTCCATCCATATTTCCTGTTATCTAGCAGGAATCTATATTTAACAGGATAAATCACTTATTAATTAATTACTAATCAACTAATATATAGACAATTTTTAAATCCTAGAAATGGATGTTTCTACTTATTTTCCGTGTAAACTTTGGAGCTGAACTGCATTCATCTTCCACTCCTTGGTAGCTTTAGTGAATTTAATATTTTCTTGTAAATAGAGAAGACCAACAGGTTGGAAGGGATGCATTAATTAAGGATACAACATTTTCAAGGCTGTCAAAACCACAGGTTAAGCAAATACTTCGTGAAGTCTTTAACATAATTTTAATCCATGACCACATTAGCAGGACACCAGCCTTGAGATACAGACTTAAAAAAAGTTTCTGAAAGTCTGGAACTCTATGGTATTTCATTTCTTTACCTTTACATGCCAGCAATATTAGGGGACTATTACAGAATGGGAGAGTCATATTCATTAAAATTAGTCTGAACCCTAAATTTATTCATTCTAATTTAAATTCTGAAGGACTTTTCCCATTGCATCAAGTGCTTTGCAAATGTTAAAGAGTGTAATAGAACAAAACGTGTTTACTGTACTTAGCTCAAAGCAATCACTCCTCATTCCCAGTACGTGACCAGCTGCACCTTTCAAGCCTGAGTGCATGAAACACAGCTCAGATGGGCAACAAAGTTCAAATCTGGAAACCTTCTGCCGTTTTCCTCTTGGGTGAAGTGTTGTCCACAGCATAGGAATTCATCTGTCCACAGAGGAGAGTAATCCTCACTTTTAAAGCAATGGCTCTCTCTTCCTGAAGTAGGTAAATGAAAAACTGGCCTTTTGTCTTCACTGAATGTATAAGGAGCTCACAGTCTCCCACTGAGGTGTAGGAATCTCTTCATTAGATGTCTGAAGTTTCATTTCCAGCTGAGTGGTGACAGTTGTCCTGACCTCTCTTCTTTGGGCAGCATCCCTTTGGAAAGAGGAATTGGTTTGCCTGCTGATTAAAGATGTTAAGAGAGAAGTACCATCCACGTTAAACAGCCCAGTCATTCTGTTTGCTGATGGAATGAGAGATGAGGATTAAAATATGCTATTAAAAGGTTGATGTACCTCCATTTTAAAACACATTGTGACTAAGAAGTGTGTTAGATAAACAATGAGAATTTCAACCTTTACGAAGCTCACAAGGAATAGCAGTCCCTTGTTTGTTTTTGTCATCGCTCTTCTGGCTATCTCTGGTCACCCTTGCTCCCAGATACACTTTCTACATGGAATATCTTGTTTCTGGAAACAAAAAGCATCTGAAATCTTATTAGATTATGTTTACATGAATTTTCCAGTCCAGTAATGCATATCCAAGTACCTTGGATAATTCAGATAAGTGTCCATACTAAAATCTAAATTAAAGTTAAAATTGCTTTGAAGGGCTATCTATCATTAGACAGATATGTAACCAAAGGAAATAACATTAAACGCCATAATAAAAACAAATATCCACTGTTTTTTTTAATTGCATTTCTGTTCTTTTTAGCCAGACAACTCTGGAGTAGTCTGATGTGCTACATCTGTATTATTTTCTATCATCTCTCCTTTAAGAATATCAGTAACACAAAAAGGCTAACAGCTGAAACCACAGAAGGCAAACCTCTTTTGGGAACAGGTTTATGTATTTTTTTTCTTCTCTTTAAAATGTAAATCCACCAGGCTCTCTCCCAACACTGAGGAAGTCTTAATTTATGATTTGCAAATCTGTCCCTTTAGAAACAAAACTATACATTGATATGGAGGATGGGACCCAAAGGGATCTTGTGGTACAATCCCAGTTATTATAAAATCATAGAATCATAGAAAGGTTAAAGTTGGAAGGGACCTCTAAGATCATCTAGATCCAATCTCTTTGCAATGGGCAGAGACATCTTCCACCAGATCAGGGTGCTCAGAGTCCCATCCAACCTGGCCTTGAACACTTCCAGGGACGGGGCATCACAGCTTCTCTGGGAAACCTGTCCTAGTGTCTCACCACCCTCAGAGTGAAGGATTTCTTCCTAATATTGAAACCTGCCTTCCTTCAGTTTAAAGACATTCCCCTTTGTCCTATCACTCCATGTACTTAAAAAACTCTTCATCTATTTTGTAGGCCCCCTCCAAGTACTGGAAAGCTTCCCTGAGGTCACCTTGAAGCCTTCTCTTCAGGTCAAATAGCTCCAGCTCTCTCAGACCATCTTCATAGGAGAGGTGCTTCAGCCCTCTGATCCTCTGAACTCAATTCTTTCTATGTTGGGGGCCCCAGAACAGAACAGCACCCAGGCATCTCTCTAAATAGCCTCCCCCAAACTCCTCAAATCTAGCTTGAAAGCAACTATATAGGTGCTTCTATCACCCTGCTTGAATGTAATTCAAGAATTTCACTCCACTGCTGACTAGAGCTCTCCTATCATTTCTACCCCGAGCATGTTTATGACCAGTTACTTTTTAAAGAGCCAGTCCTGCTCTTTAACTTTAAGGGACACTTCTTCTTTTCTGCATTTATTTCCCAGTGTATTTAAGGGCCACATTCCAGTTTCCCATACTGCTTGATCCATACTCTTTCTCTCTCCTTGCATCCTGAAGTTTTCCACTCCACCCTTTGTCACAGTATACCTTTTCTGTACTGCTTCAAGTGTGAATTCAACTTTCGGGAAGGAGATGAGAAGAATTTATCTCGGAGTCCAGATGTAGTCTCACCAACAGCATTGAGTCTTCCACAGATTAACCTTACTCTCCAGATGGTGATTTGCAAATAGTATACCTTTTAGTCTTTGGCTTCCTCAGTCACTTCCAAATAATGACCTAATTGTTAATTTTCTTGTTATTAATCATCAGATACCTGTGCTTAAAACTCATTTTTCTTGGATCCTCCTTCTGGCATTCCTACAATCACAGCAGTTGTCTATACCTTTAGTCATTTGATATCGCAGTCTTCCTTCTGTGTTCGTGATACTCCAATTTTATGCATGCACTTCTTTGTTTTCAGTCAAGGTTATTAATGAAAACATTTAAAAGATTTGTCCAAAAATCAATCCTTGAGAAAGTCCAATAGCAGCTTCCCTTCAACCTGGAATTTAGTTTTCCAACTCCACCATTTCCTGTCTCCCTTTAGCCAGGTGACAAATAGATATTTTCCCAGGTATCAGTCTACTGGATATTTTATTATAATCTAGACATTAAAATGTGAAAAACATGAAATTTTCCAGTGTTTTTTCTTAAGAAAAGTGGTTTTCTTTTGAAAGAAAGTTCTTTGGTCTAGTCTCATCTATATTTGTAGGTAGTTCTTGCTTCTGGAGAGCTCAGATCAGGTGGTGTGATTATGGTGGAAGATCTGTCTCAGGGCTGTCAGAGAAACCTGTTCATGTGGGTAGATGTGCACCTACCATAATGATGAAGGGAATGGTACTTCTGTAGGTGTTTTTCTTGCTGAATTCCAGCTGAATGCGTTCAGTGTTGGCTCTGTTTGTCTGCAATGTCTGTTGAGCACTATCATGTCTGAAGATTTTAAAAAGTGTTTTCTTTCTTACTTCAATTGACACAAGAAAATCAAGGTAAATTACGGAATACTAAAATGTTAGTGCTATGTATGAAGACTTAAGCAATCCAATTGAAAAGTTTTGGCATCTGTAATAATTCTGCTGCAGAAAAAAAACCCCTTATTTGGGTTAGAATTTAAGTCCTTTTTATTCATGTTGTTCTTCATCCCTTCTCAGACGGTCATTTGTTACCTAAGGAGACATCCTTCAGAAAACAGTGTTTTCTTTTGCTGTAGAAATGGCATCTTCCTAGACCATTTGTTCCAACTTTGGCCTTATTTGTCTGACTCAAGGATAGAGAGAGTGTCTCCTTGGAAATCATTATTCTTTATCCATTTATCATCATGCAAATACTTTTCAGAATAAAACAAAATGGACAATTTAAATGCAGTCTGCTTAAATAGGACATTTTGTTTCTCTCCAAATGAACATTACATTGCATAACATGAGCAATAAAACTATAATTTCCAACTAATTCCTAAATGTCAACTATCCTTTGGAAAACTAATGAGAAATTTAATTTTTCGAGGCCAACTTAGACAAAACTTGAGGAAAAAATATTCTATATGGACTCTAAGAACTGAATTTTATTAAAATCAATTATTTGATATGCTAAACCACATTAAAATTACTAGGCAGATGGCAAAACACCTGAGTTTTTACTCAGAGTTTCAAATAGACTATTTTGCCTACTTCTGGAACTACTTAAAGGATCCAAAATTCAAGAGAGGAACTTAATCTTTTACAATATTCATTTTAGATATCTTGCTCTTTTACCTTTTGACTCAGTTTTCTGTCCTCCTCCCATCTCTAGATTTCTCCCCAACACTCCAATGCTCAAGAACAGAGGCCTCCATGGTTTTGCAATGCCAGCATGTACGAGCTAATTCATGACATCACATGGCAATGTCTGCCTGGAGCTGGAATACATTAGTGTCACTGGGACCCTTGGGATATAGTTTTTCTTACAATCAGTTACTGTAAAGTAGGATATGCAGACCTGAACTACAACTCAGACATGCTTGGCATGTGAGTTTTGCCCTTTATATCAGTTTAACTATAACAAATTCTTATTACAGTAAGAACATGCAGGCTTTGTTCTAATATCTCATATCTGTGCTAAAGTCCTCCAGCTTCTAATGAATATGCTCAGGTACTTGAAATTCTATGGTGATAATAGAGAGTGCACCTTTTCCACTCAAGTACCCTTTTCCCTGTGACAAGATGTGAAAAAATCCTCTTGACCTATACAAAGAAAATTGGGCCACTAAATGTTAAATGGAAGTATATTGAAAGTTCATGAGGAAATAAGCATTCTTCAGTTGCTGGAAATTACTACTTTGAAATTTCTAAAAAGTTTGTAATGCATGAGATGGTTAAAAATAAGATAAATGATTGGCATATGCATTTATTACTTTTTCCTATTTCAGCCTTCTCCCTAAGCCCATGCAAATTTAGTATGCCACTGTTTTTTGTACAAGTCATAAAAGAACACAGACATTATGTAAATAGTTTCAGTGGAGAAATGAAGTGGAAAAACTCATTTTGCCATAAAAAGAATAAGTGGTATTACTTATCATTCCATGGGGCTTAAAACTACTGAGCTTTAGAAATGTCTGATAATTTCCCTAGGCTTTTAGGTAAAATAAGGAGCAATGAATTTTAGCCAGTCCCTTCTTGGACACAGCATCCCACCCCTAAGAAAGAGAAAGCAGATGGGGAAAGTTGGCTCCGACTCCTGATACCTGTAATACACACAAAGAGAAAAAAACCATCCACTTCAGCAGAACTTTTCTAGGTTTTCACCAGAGTAATTGGAATGGAAATGAATAGAATAGAATAGAATAGAATAGAATAGAATAGAATAGAATAGAATAGAATAGAATAGAATAGAATAGAATAGAATAGAATAGAATAGAATAGAATAGAATAGAATAGAATAGAATAGAATAGAATAGACCTACAGGGATCATCCAGTTCAATAGTCTGACCACTCCAGGGCTGACAAAAGATTAAAGCATGCTGTTAGGTGCATTGTCCAAATGTCTCTTAAACGTTGTCGGGGTTGGACTATCCACCATCTTTTCAGGAAGCCTGTTGCAGTGTTTGATCCCCCCTCTTGGTAAAGAAATGCTTCCTAATGTTCAATATGAACCTACCCTGGTGCAGCTTTGAGCTGTTCTCATGCATCCCGTCACTGGATGCCAGAGAGAAGTGCTCAGAGCTTCTCTCTCCCTGCCTCCTCCTCAGGAAGCTGTAATTGAGAACAAAGACCTGATTCCAGTACTATTTTAAGTTTATTTGTGCTAAATGTTGAATTTTTGAAGAAGTTTTTGTACAAACTTGTACTGATTTGAAATAGGGTCTCTGTTTCAATTTAGGATTTTAAGACCTCTATTTTTTTTTGCCTTCAGAATGCCAACATTCACAGGAATTATCAATAAAAAGTAAAGAAGTTGCAAACATTTAGATTGTTTCAAGGTCTGGGAGAGCCCTTCTAAGTAGTCTGGGGTGATTTTCCTTGACAATATTGGATTTTGGACTGAGTGGAAACATTGATGGAATTTATTACTGACAGCACAATTATTGAAAAACAGAGGTGTGAATGAGCAGTTGGTACCACATGCTAGAACTGTTCTATTTCCATCAAAACTACAGGAGAGTTAAAGAATTTAGCAAGGGTGCAAAGCTGGCTTGAGGTGCTGGCAGAGGCACCAGCACCAGTTACAAGATCAGCTCCTCACAGCCACTTCTGACTTCAGTTCAAAGAGGTTTCTGTCAGCTGGAGTTTTCTATTCTGTGAATATGTGGCCAACCGTCCCTTTTATACAAATTTGTTGTGTTAAAACTGACACTTAATTGGATTTCTATGCAATATTGGAAGGCAAATATGTATGTAAAAAATGTAATCTGAAAGATGTCTTATTGCAGAAGGTAGTTCCATCACTTTTAACATAATCTAGGATTGCAGCTACTGTGATTCAATAATTCAGTCTCTACTCATTTTACTCACTGTACTGACATTTTCTTAACATTTCTCAATTAGTATTAAAGACACTCAGTAGGAAAATTAATTCCACACAGGTAAAAAAAAATTCATACAGCACAGTGATATTTTTATTATGTTTTCACTTCTAAGGTGCAATTATGTTTCACATTATTTTCCATGTACAACTAATTTCAAAACCAAGTACTTACAATTATTCCATAAACCAGTGTTACAGTTACATCAATCAAAAAACCAGGCATAAACAAAGCTAAGGAAAACTGGATGGAGTACGGAAGGGCATATGAGAAGTAAAGAAAGGATGGAAGGCAATAAGATTGGAGCAAGAGCCCTTTCTGCCATTTTAACTTGCAGTGAAGAATTGCTAAGATAATTAAAAGCCCTGCCTGAAATTACTTCCATTTTGAATTACACAAATAAAATCAAATCTTCAATTGAAAATTAAGGAAAATAAAGAATAACATAAGAAAAGTCATCTGACTTTTCACTGATAACATCCTAAAAAGCAGTTATATTTTCTTATTTCTTTTCAATATCTGTTCTTTCTTGCACAAACATAATCGCTTGCTGTCAGAGGACTGATTTTTTAATGACAGAACTAAGGACCGACATGGCCTGTTAGAAAGAAAAAGCGCCCATTTTTAATTTAAAATCAAAGGAACTTGCAAAACCGTTAACATGTAATAAAAATTAATGTCAGAAAGACCTGCTCCACTAACCTTGCAGAGTCTCTTTAATTACACTGAAAATTTTCATATGCTCCATTCACAGGACAGGGAATTTGGGTATAAGTTCTCCTGACCTACATTTGCGCTTGGTTTACTTATCAGAAAGGAGTCAAGGAGGTGGGACTCATAATAAGGAAACATTGTCAGGATATGAATTACTAAATAAAACACAAGATGTTCAGCTTCTCAAAAGGGATTGAGAATTTTCTGAGTTATCTAAGAAATTAGGAAATAGTAACAGAAATCATACCAGCACTTGTAAAGCACCCTAGAGAATTTAGACAGTCCAGTGGTTGAAAATAGGATTTAGCAACACAAAAAACATTAAGGGGAAGGTTCATGTTTGTACTAGTTTCTCTTGTTTATCTATCACCCAAAGATTCTTTCCCTCTTAGAAGGAATAAAAATAAATTATAAAACACAACGTAACTTGAACAATTGTGCATCACAGTTGTGACCTAGTCGGAAAATAAAATAATGTTCTAGGTGGTTTTGAGTCTCCTGGGAGTATTCATGGTGTCAAATCAACAAATCACTTTTAGTAAACCAGCACTATTTTATGCCTACATGGAAATGATATTTTCACAAATTAGATTTGAATGTGAAGATTCCAGATACCACCTTGGCAGTGTAAAAGGGTTTAACTGTGCTATATCTCCATGTCAAAGCCCCTAAGTAATGCCAGTGATAGGTGAAATATCTCCAGCACTAATATCAGACCTTTCACTGGGAAGCTGCACCCTCTGTCCCGTTCCCTGAGGAGTTAAATGTCTCCCCAGAGCAGTAGGACTTGAACATACCCAATATTTTACAGGATCAGACTTTACCTTGGGTGAAATCTAGCAGGTTTACATCAATTTTGCAGACAATTCAATAACGCAGGATTCAGTGATGCCCAGAGATAATCAGGTATGCGAAAATTAAAATACTCAGAGCTAACTTCCAATTCTACCCCTTGGGGATGGTGTCTAATATATGTTAAATCCAATCAGTGCCTTTTAGCTTTCTTCCCTGTCACAGGGTTTCAGTTTACTAATTATAAATGTTCAGCTGCAATTCCTTTACATCACTTTCTCAGAGGGTAGAATTCAGCACCCTCTGGGATTTGAAAAATGTTACACTACCATTTGTCAAGGTCACAGCAAGAAAGGTTTTTCATTAATTTTAGATTGGCAAAGAATAAGAAATACTGTAATTGCTGCATTTAAACCATTCATTGCACCAGTTCTCTTTCTACCTCACAGCCAGCCAATTAGGGACTTTATTTAAAATGTATGAATTGCACAACTGTCATTAAAGCTATGATTCTGAAGAGCTTATTTGCCTTCTTTGATGGAAGTATTACAGAAGTGCAATCATTTTTCAGGACAATGACCCAGTCATTCAACATTCGGTAAATAAAAATGGCTCTCAATAGTTTTGACCACAGGTGGAGCCTCCATTAAAATTAGTGCTTTGAAGGTCCATTTCTGCAAAGCACTGACTGGCTGCCGTGCCAGCACTGACCATCTGCCTCCTCAGTTTGACCTGGAAAATTCCCCAGAATGTTATACTTTTGTGGAAGAAAAAACACCAAAACCACAATCAAATGCTCTTCATTTGTGAAAAACGCACAGAATCTTTTCCGAGGCATGTTGCTGGGTAGTGCAGCAAAACTGTGACTCACTTTCAACCGAGCCAGAGGCAGATGAGTGAGGAGACCAATGGGCTTTCCCAAAGAAGGTTTCAGCAGTCTCTAGCATCTTGTATGCTTTCTTGTATAAATATCCTTCTCACAACAAACAGCTACACTTCACATGTTCTATCTTTTGGATGTTTATTGAAAATTGGAGGCATTGTTTTAGATGAATTTATTCTGTTCCTTCCCTTTTTGTGAGCCTTGACTCAAAAACTGCGAAGTGTTAGAGTCTGGGTGGCCTGACACTGCATTCTGTAGCATCTTTTTCATGGTTTTGCTTAATCAGTAAGAGTACAAGACGTTTATCTTCCTGAGAACCGTGGAACTTTGCACTGGAGACACAATTTTCTGTCCTGATTTTGCCAAGAGAGATTTGTTTTCTCATGTGATAATATGCTGGTCCTTAAGCTTTCCTTGCGATACACAAAATCATCCATCATTTTATTTCCTCATGGAAATTATTTTTGTTTATGGCTTTTTTTTCTTTTCGAAAGCAAAAAAAAAATCCTTGTCCTACTTGTACCGTTAGCCATATATTAATCACACCACATGCACGTCTTTTGCTCTCATAACATAGTAAATGTGTTTTTCCTGATTCCCAAAACCAGGTGGGTATATGAGAAGCTTTCTTACCACCTCATCTCTCTCCTCTTCTCTGGTCGTTAGGACTACAAGAGGAGCTATTCAAAAGACAAATGACAGCATGGGAAAGATTAGCTGTTTCTTTCTCCCTCTGTCTGTTTCAGATGAATTTTATTTTCGAATGTAAGCATGTAGACAATACAGATACCCAAAAGTCTTCTGTGAACAAAAGAAGTTGTCAAAAATGCATCAATTGAAATTTTTTTATTGTAATTCACTATTGTGCCTCTTCAGTTATTGAATATAGAATAAGGCTCATTTCCAGGACATTCTCGCCTTTTTGGATTAGCATCTGATACTGCATACAAAGGAGCTGTGTTAATCAGATTTCTGATTTTCCAGGTCTATGCTCCTCAGTCCATATGCAAACTCCACACTGAGTAAAAGTTCAGACGCACCAGAAGGTACCACTCTCTGCATCACCTCTGGTGTCGCTTCTCAGGGATTTAAACTGGATGGTCAGAGGGCAAAGGGACCTGTGCAAGCTTCAGATCGGTCCCTGACCAGAATGAGCAGGTACAGGGACTGCAGCAGCATGCTAGTGTCTCTCTCCAGTCAGCTTCAGCACAGCTGAGACTATCCAGTAGCAGCCAGCAACAGACTGGCATGAACAGAAGGGAAGTTGTGCCCAAACAACCTGACAAATTTCTGTCATGAAATGGCTAGCTTGGTAATTGAGGGGAGAGCAGTGGACATTGTCTACCAGGACTTCAGATTTTACTGAAAACAAGCCAGTAAAGACTATAGTCCAGATAATAAACACTGCCTACTGTAAGATCCTCATAGGGAAGCTGATAAAGGGGTTGGTGACCTGTGGCACAAAGTCTGGTTGGAGGTCGGTAACCAGCAGTGCACCCCAGGGGTCTTAATGGGTGCAGTCCTGTTTAACATCTTCAAGATGACAGGACAAGATGGCCTTCAAAGGTCCTTTCTTAAGGATTTTAACCTTTCTGTGAGCAGCATGGGATCCAAGTGGGACCCAGGATCCAACAGGAAAGGGAATCCTACTGTGCTTTAAAGGACATGGGACAAAATTATCAATATAGAACTTTAATGTAAGTAGAAATCCATCGAACTCTTCATACACTACTGTGTGGTCTGTCACGAGCTGCGTTTGCTCCTTGGAAGGCATGCTGAAGAAAAATTTAAAATCTCTTAGGCTAAAAATCAAAATTCAGAATCATTAAATATCTTAAAAATTTCCTGAATTTTTTTTCATGTCATGGCTTTAGGCTGTGATAGAAGGACATTCTCAAGGTTTTGAACATTTGACCTAACAAGACTGATATAGGAAGTCTTTTTCTGACAAGCTTCGGCACACCTAACAAAATCACCCCTCATTGTCCCCTGTCTGCACTATTATACCATTAAACTGATAATCATTATTATAATTGTCAGATATTGTGAAACAAATGATCCATAAATCACTTCATGGAATGCATAGCATGAAAATTAAGACAATTTTAATAACTCTTGCCTATCAGAGCCTTGGTGACTAAAACTTTGCTAAAAGAAGGTGAAAGTACAAGATAGTTGTCCTAGGTGTGACCTTGGGGAAGACTGTCCTACTGTCTCCCACCAAGATCCTGACAACCCTGTCATAAGCAAGAGAAGACTGAATCACAGAGGCAGCACTACTGAGAAAAGAAGATGTGATACTTCCCAGGAGGGAGGCTGTGAGGAGGCAAGAGAAGTCAAAGGCGGTCATGGATGGAAAGCTCACACTGTTGTCCTGAGGCAGAGTGGTTTCATGCCCAGAGTTCTTAAGATAACAGAAAGGAAAATGAGTGTTTGCAAGGAAGGGAGGATATTTTACCCACTGCCCAAGATTAGGCTAATTGTGAATGCTGCTGACCACAGGGACAGGGCTGCCAGGGACGTCTGCTTCTAAAAAAAGGACAAAGAAATGTGTCTCAGAGACTATGTTCCTCCTCAACACAGGAATTCCTGGTTTTGATGACTGCTTTTGACCATGAAATCTCACCTGTGCTACTCAAATCACAACCCATTTTGAGCAGCTTCTAGAAACATCGCTTGTCTCATTTTGCTTTTCCTAAACATTGTTACTCACTTGATTAGGCTATTCTTGCAAGAGCAATAGTGCAAAGTAAAACATATATACATGCAACTTTTCTTCCAGGATGTGACTGACATCAGCAAAGTCAGGGTCAGATTGAAGGGGATTGCTAATAACACACCGGGTGTAGCCTCTCTGTGGAACATTGTTTAAATTAAACTAACTAAAATAACTTCTGCCTTTCTCAAACAGGAATCAACTGGATTTACAAATAATATTTTAGGCATGAAAAGTAAGCTAGAAAAGTAGGGAAACCTTAATAGTTAATCTTAAAGGTAGAATAGAATAGGATAGGATAGGATAGAATAGAATAGAATAGAATAGGATAGAATAGAATAGAATAGAATAGAATAGAATAGAATAGAATAGAATAGAATAGAATAGAATAGAATAGAATAGAATAGAATAGAATAGAATAGAATAGAATAGAATAGAATAGAATAGAATAGAATAGAATAGAATAGAATAGAATAGAATAGAATAGAATAGAATAGAATAGAATAGAATAGAATAGAATAGAATAGAATAGAATAGAATAGAATAGAATAGAATAGAATAGAATAGAATAGAATAGAATAGAATAGAATAGAATAGAATAGAATAGAATAGAATAGAATAGAATAGAATAGAATAGAATAGAATAGAATAGAATAGAATAGAATAGAATAGAATAGAATAGAATAGAATAGAATAGAATAGAATAGAATAGAATAGAATAGAATAGAATAGAATAGAATAGAATAGAATAGAATAGAATAGAATAGAATAGAATAGAATAGAATAGAATAGAATAGAATAGAATAGAATAGAATAGAATAGAATAGAATAGAATAGAATAGAATAGAATAGAATAGAATAGAATAGAATAGAATAGAATAGAATAGAATAGAATAGAATAGAATAGAATAGAATAGAATAGAATAGAATAGAATAGAATAGAATAGAATAGAATAGAATAGAATAGAATAGAATAGAATAGAATAGAATAGAATAGAATAGAATAGAATAGAATAGAATAGAATAGAATAATTTCACTTGGAGGAGACCTACAGGGGTTTTCTAGACCACTTCAAGGCTGACAAAAACTTAAAGCATGTTGTTAGGTGCATTGTCCAAATGCCTGTTAAACCTTGAGAGTCTAGGAGCATCCACCACCTTTCTAGGACTCTTCCAGCATTTGACCATCTTCTCAGTAAAGAAATGCTTCCTAATGTCCAGGTTGTACCTACTCTGGTCCTGGTTTAAACCGCTCTCACATATTCTGCCACCGAGTCCCAGGAGGAGAGCTCAGCACTTCCCTCTCCACTTCCTCTCTTCAGGAAGCTGAACAGCGAGGTCAGTCCTCAGCCTTCTTTTCTCCAAATTAGACACGCTCAAAGTCACAGGACATTCCTTCCAGCCAATTCCACCAGCTTTGTTGCCCTCCTCTGGATGCATTCAAAGGCCTTCTTCAACTGCAGGGCCCAGAACTGCACACAGTACTTGAGGTGACGCCACACCAACACTGAATAGAGTGGGACAGTCCCCTCTTTCACCGTGCTCATGATGCACCCCAGGATAGGGTTTGGCCTCTCGGCTGCCAGGGCTTGCTTCTGACTCACACTGAGCTGCTGGCCACCAGCATCCCCAGACCCCTCTGTGCGGAGCTACTCTCCAGCCACTCCTCTCGCAGTTTATGCTTGTGCCTGGTTTTACTCTGCCCTGGGAGTAGTATCCAGCACTCGGACTCGCTAAATTTCATTCCATTAATCATTGCCCAAGGCAGAGCTGCAAGAA
Source organism: Falcunculus frontatus (assembly GCA_013398115.1). NCBI lineage: Eukaryota > Metazoa > Chordata > Aves > Passeriformes > Falcunculus > Falcunculus frontatus. The sequence continues at coordinate 2,118,442 of VZRV01005707.1, read as the reverse complement.
CTGCACGGTAATGCCCTGTGCTCACAGACAAATTTGGATGTCTCAGCCCTGCAATCCCAAACGCCACTTTGGGACTGCCACTACCAGCAGCAGAGCAAGGCTCATTTCTCCTTGTTTTGGTCCTATGAGCCTTTTTTTGGTACATCCTGCTCTGCTAGCTGCTGGGTTGGCTGTTCCTATGAGTTCAGTGCTTGGCAGGAATACTTATGTCACTGAGGGCTTGTGCAGTGCTTGCATAAAGAAGACTCTGAAACAGCTTCACCTTTTTAAAAGATGACAGATGACCCTTGGTTTTAATTGCAGGCTATATTTTTTGGACCCAGGTGCTGGTGGCTGTGGTCACCAATGATTCATTTAAGCAAAAGTAGCTGATGTGAATTTCCTTGTACTATTGTAATAAGAAACTTTTCTACACTTCTTTTATGTTTTCTTTAACAGAAATGTCTCTCAGGTAACAAAGCTGAACATGCTTTATGTCAAGCAGGATTCCCTTTCATTTGCTCCCCATTCTCTAACAATTTTTTGTGAGCTGCCCAGCCACCCATGAGCAGAGTGGAAACGTTTCACTCTTGCTTTAAGCCTAGGCAAATACAGTCAACATAAAGATCTGAAAAGCAGTAACAAAATGAGCAGCCCTGTAAGGAATCAAGACTTAAGCCAATTCTAAATAATACCATTTTTTTAAGACTTCTGAACAACACAGGTTCCCTCTGTTTTTCAGCTAACAGAGACACTGTGTGTCAATGCTGCGAGCCAAATAATGCTGCTTTAGCTGGCCAAAGGTATCTATTCATTGCACCTGCGAAAGAAATGAGCACAAAGAAGCAACTGTTTTGCCCTTTGGTCAAATTAAAGTACCCAAGAGAAGCTTTAGTTTCTACCTTCTACATTTCAAAAATAAAGTTGACAAAGAAGAGAGACTATAATATGGAATCTTAGTGAGATGTATTTTGACTCTAAGCTACTTTGTTGTGAATGACAGGTAACCATTCACACTACTTGAGTAAATGGCATTGTTTACATCAGAATCAGGTCTCAGTTATTTCAATACACTCCCAGTAACATATCTTTGAAGTTCAAATAAGTCCAGTGAACTGAATAATATTCTGTTCAACTTCTATAAGAATGCATATACTACTTCTGCTTGCTATCAAGACCTGAAGGAAACAAGTATTTGACTTCAGACATTGTTGTTATGAAAAATTGCATAATGAATTTCTGAGTCTTCCAGGTGGAACACCTTATCTCCTCTACCGTTTATTTTAAAGTTTTTGTCAAATATGAATGGCTCTGGGGGTAGCTAGCAAATTCTTATGTTACCATCAAATATTAGGAATTATTGCCTTGCAATATAAAGTATTTCTATGGAAGTTTTCTAACCATCTCTATGAGGAAGTATTAAGTGAAAAACAAAATATCTAATTAGTTAAGAAGATTTTAGTTTTGAGAGGTGCTTCCACTGACTTACTCTTTGGCAATGGTTACATTTCTTTAGAATTAAAAATACGTATTTAAACATTGTCTCTATTATACATTATATATATGCAACAAAAACCCCTTTAATTTTGCAAGATATATTCATTTCTCATGCTCAATACACCAAAAATACACCTCTCAGTTTGCTTGCACACACTGTTTATTGCTCAGGTAGAGAAGGCAGAGACAACAGTATGGATGACAGTATTCTTTAAAACCATACGTATTACTCTTATCTGCTGCTAGGTTATTAGTATCAACACTACTAGTATTATTTTGAAATAACCTGTTTTTCCTTATGAACATATGGCATTTCATTCATTCTACTACAGCACTGAGATACTCAGGTGAGTACTCTTAAATACTCCTAAGGAGGGTTCTTTTACATGATGTTGCAAATTTTTAGGACATAAACATTTGGCTACAGCTTCCCCATAGGCTCATTTTGAAAGATGTTTCGTGTGGGAAGCTTAAAAGATTTTTATGCTTGCTGGGATTCTGTTCAACCTTAAAACCGAGATTTATAAATGTATGTGATACGGAAAGGTGTTTATGACTCCAACACACTGAAACACTCATAAAAATGCTTTCTGCTTTTATATTTCTGCGAGGAAAAAAAGCAAAAAATTGTATTTAGAGTACCTCTTTCCTTTCTTTATAAGGGAACAAATAAAGAAAAGACTCAAATGCTTCAATCTGAGCAGGAAGAACATATACTCCTAAAAATGCAGATCATACTTATCTCACCAATGACAGTACCATTTCTTCTAACCTCTATGTAATTTATGATCATTGCTGCTTGTGCCCAGGAGCAATATGCTATTTTAAAAGATAGTGTGTGATTGTATGACAACTGGCAGGTGCCTTATAAAGCCTTTCATTGTTCAAAATGTGCAGGTGAGTTATTATACTTTAAAATAGGAGAAACAGAGCTCTGGTGGATTTTACTCAGTGCATGAGCAACCTGCAAATTAAAGTCAAATATTATTTTTATACACGACTATAGGATTCACAAAGACCAATTGCAACAGCTGCAATGGAAAGTCAAATAAAATACACTGCCCCACATGCTGCTGTATAAATATAACAAGCTCAAATTTTTAGCCAAACCGCTTTCTTCTTTTAGATGTTGCTGACTACAGCAGAATCATGAGTCTGTGTACTGTCCTTTTCCCTTTGCTAACAAGTCAGGGAAAATTTTTTTTGAAAAGTAGAAGAAAACTGACTTGCAGACACTTTTCTCTCCATTTCCATTTAGCTAGTTCACTTGTTTTAAATGGTCTCATTTGATAGATAGTGAAAAATCACTTGGTGTTATTAGAGATTTGAATGCATGTGGTGTCTAATTTTCCAATTTGCAGGAAGAATACAGATGCTGTCTTGTATTTGCCTGACTTCTGGGATCACTGATACAAATTGATGTCCCTGTTGCCTTTACCCTCTCTGGAACACAAAAAACAGTGGCAATATCTTAAATTAGCATCTGTTTGAGGTTCTGAAGCACAGCATCTGTTTCCACTTGAACAGCTGAAAATGTAGCCCACATCAAGACTGGATCCTACACATGCAGAAAGCCTAATTTCTACTGACTTCAAAATAAAGTTATGATCTTTTGCAACCTAAAGTATCAGATCTGAATATAGCACCACTGTTCCCGGCTGTAAGAATTTAAATCTTGATCTACTGTTCCCTGAAGCCAGTGGAAAGACTCTTTTTTTTTTTTTTTTGGCTTAGTTTGGATCGCAACAGGAGCTCACGGTCTGATTCTGCAAGCTAAAACAAAATTTAGCACTCCAGTAGCTCCTTTTGCTCCCTGTGAATGTTGGTCAAGCTCGGAAAGGAAAAGAGAAATGAAAAATTGGCCAGATGATAAAAATGAAAAAAAATAAAAGAAACAGCTTCTTTTAATCTCTCAGTTTAAATTTTGCAGCACAAAAGAAAGGGTTTTTTGTTCACTGAAATGTTGATGTATTTTTATAAAGACTTCACCTGTCTGAAGTTGAACAGACACCATGATTTTAAGCGAGCAGTTCAAAAGTTTCTCAGGAAAAATCAGAAGGATGGAAGAGCTTGATCTGTTCAGTATATTGATAAGGGCTGTCAGAAATGTGAGAGCAGTTTCTTAGCTCCTGCTCATGCCTGATAAGAATAGTCTCATCACCTGCTAGCAATAACCTGAGTTTTCACAAGCTGTATTAGCACTGATTCTGTGTTTGTTCACTGTGTGACTCTACAAGGATGCCACCACCTTTGAAAACAAGGGTTGACATTGGGAATGTTTGTGTAATTGTGTTTCAAATCTTTCTGTTAGTGTCTTACCTACATCCTGCTGAGAAAGGTTCAGTCACCTGATATGAAATAGCTAAAGTTATTACTGCATACAAGTGTCTCTGTGCAGGAAATCACACAGGTTAATCATGGGCAGAGACCCCTCTGCTTTGAATGAGAAATCCATAACAGCAGCTCTTACGTGAGTAGAGAAAGCCATCAGAGGTCAGGGCTCCAGTTTGTCTGTCATGAGACATGCAGGGATGTTTTGCCTCCTTGTAAAAGCAAGAAGCCTTAGACTTAATTCAGATTAAGAAGGGAGGGCCTCAGCTTCAGTACCACTCTGTAAGCACTGCGGTTCTTTTCTTATTCTTTAGGGAAAACTTACGTGATCCTATTCCAACTCTGCTTGTCTGCCTTGCCTCCCAAATAACTTTTCTCCCTCAAAACCAGTGGCCAGTGGCACCCAAACTTGTGGAAGTTTTCTTGTTCCTAATGCAATCTGCTTCTTGCTAGCGCCGTGCAAAAAAAAAAAAAAGGCACCTCAGGCAGCCTGTTAAGGACCTGCACTGATGAAATTGGAGGTTTAACCTTGATTAGACATCAGAGGATCCACGTGGAGCGAGCCATTATTAATATTGTCAAGAAGTGAAAAGCTTCATTCATAGATCTTGCCTGCTTAGACATCAAAGTCAACCAACCTCAAAAGAAATCTGTGGGGAACCAGGCATCCTTAGTTCTCATATTGATCATACTACTTGTTCTGAAAGTTTCATCTGAGCTCTGGCAGTGCTTGACCTTGCAGAGGGAACATTATGTACAAACAATGCAAAAGCCTGTGCTTGCTTTCTTGTTCTTAAAGTTAACACCAGGTGAATAATTGATACCAAATCATGTATTTGGTAAATCATCTTGTTTTCCGCACTAACTTCCCTAAAAAATTGCATTGGAGAAAATTATACTAAGTTTTTTAATATCAGTCATAAAATCTCGAATTAATCTTTTCTGTGTCTTGCAAAACATTCAGTGTCTGCTGTTCATATAGCAGAATAAAAACCTTTTAGCTGGGCACAAGGTATAAATTTGTTCATTATAGAAAAAAGAAAAGCAATATGAGCATGGATCCAACCAAAATAAATTTTTGAATTCAAATGAATCTTCCAGGAAATTTCTAGGCAATATGTGCCTAGAGATTATCACAGCCTAAAAAAAAGAGAGTGCCTAGATGATACCACCTTTCTGTTCAAGGTACAGTCTGTCTCAGAAGGTATCTGTTACATAAGGCATTTATTTTGTTTGTGGAATTCCTATGGCTATCACTGGGAATTCTTGCAAAGGGAAGGTGAACAAACCATGCAATGAAATTATCCATTGAGATTCTTTAACTATATCAAATAATTTTTAAATTGTATTATACTTTGAGATAGAGTTTTCAATCAACTGTTTTTAGGGAGAGGAAGTATTTTCAAAGAACAAACCCTAGCTGGATGAAGGACAAAAAGAATTTCAGGCAAATATTGTGTGAAATGTGCACTTCTATTTCTTAAGATTCTGCCCAAAATTTGATCCTAAATGCAAAATTGAGAACTACTGATAGCATGGGAAAAATAAATATAAAATAAATTGAAAATATTTTTTTTGTATTCAGAAGTTTTTTAAACATATTAAATTTTATAAATGATCCAGAAGGAATCTTTAGGTTGTTTTAAAATACTGACTCTGACCACAGGGATATTCCATACCATACACAGTCATGCTGAGCATATAAAGGTGGAGGTGATGCCTGAAGTGGCTACCTGGAAACAGAGACTAGACAGAAATAAGGGAATAAAAGTGATATTTATTTGAAAGGCTTTTAAAGGTACACCCTGGGGAACCCAGAGGCTACTTCCAAAATGGACCCCAAGACGGACAACAAGTCACGAGTTCTTCACACTTTTATAGGTTTGGTTCATTTGCATATCAGCATAAATTCGCTAATTAACATTATAGCTACTGATGTAATTTCTCCAAGCTTACCCCCCCTTCTCAAGATGTTGATTTACACATTTTGGGCCTAGGACAGTCTGGGTGTCTTTAGAGAGCAAACCTAGAGAGGCTTTGTAATGTCTGTCTTAGCATGAGAGAACAGCAGCTAGCAGGCTATAAAACACTTCAGAGTTTTACACTCAGTAATACAGGATTTGAAAAATATAAAAGCTAAAACCCAAGGCATCAGGGGAGGAAGAAGGAAGGAGGGACCTTTGGAATAATGAGTGTTTGTCTCCCCAAGTGACTGTTAGGCATGGCGGAGCCCGGCTCTCCTGGGGATGGCTGAATACCTGCCTGCCCATGGGAAGAGGGGAAAGAATTTCTCATTTTGTTTTGCTTGTGTTTATGGCTTTTGTTTTCCCTATTAAACTGTCTTTATCTCAACCCCTGAGTGCTCTCCCTTTACTCTCCCAGTTCTCCTGCCCCTCCCACCATGGTTGGGTAAGCGAATGGCCGTGTGGGCCTCGATTGCCAGCTGGGGTTAAACCACAACACCCTTCTTTTTCAGTCTAATCTGGAATGCTTGGAGAAGAGATCAGGAGCTGTATGATAAAAGACAAACTAATCATGGGACTTTCTTCAGCAAATGCATGTAATTTTCTAAAAATTACAAAAGTGGGAAGTGAAGAACCAAAGTGAGCCCTCCCAGCTCCCTCAGGCAGGGTGAAAAGGGCCGCTGCAGCTTTCCCCAACCCCATGGGGCACCCATGGCCATGGGGAGCCACTGGAGACCCCAGCCCCAAGGGACTGGAGCCACAGCAGGGAGTGGTGGGACACCCAAGTACAGAAGGCTTCTCCACCTGAGGAGACAGCTGCTCCAGCCAGGAATCTTTCGACCAGCAGATTTGTGTTTAGATGCTGGTCAGGCAGTGACTCATTATTTTTAGAGGACACTGACCTTTCTCACACAGAGCACTGGGCAAGTGCCTCCTGCTCCAGAACAGGAACAGCACATTGTGCATTTGGCTTTAAGTCACAAAAGATAGAGGTGGAAAATATATAGAAGCATAGGGCTGTGACCTTATCCATTTGTGCTCTTATGAGGCACCGAACTTGGTATTTACAAGATGATAATTATATTATTTTAATGTCGATGGCAAATGTTTACAAGAATGTAGCTGTTTGATTAAATATAAAGTGAGAGATTAAATAGCCCGTTTACTGTAACCTAAATGCCTAATTAAATAGCAAGAGAATATTCATTGGATATTATGGTTTAACAAATATGTGAGCATTATATGTTAATAGTTTAAAATACACTATTGATGTTGTACCTCATTAGTTAAACAGTCCCTCTGTTAATATGGTTTAACAAATATGTGAGCATTATATGTTAATAGTTTAAAATACACTATTGATGTTGTACCTCATTAGTTAAACCATCCCTCTCTTTGAGGGCACATTGAAAGTACTTACACTGTCAACAGTCCTGATTCCTAATTTATACTACCTCAGTGGTGGTTTATTTTAACCTGTTTACAGATCCCCAGACATTTACTCAAAAACCCAACAAAATATAATGTTCAGTTCCCAGCTGTCTAACTTTGAGGAAATAAAATTCAAAATCATTCATTTTATGGTCTTTTGAAGCTACAGTCCAAGATACAAAAGATCACCTTGAAGTTATCTGAAAATTTCCAATGAGAATAAATATGGAATTCCAGAATCTAATTGAAGTCTTATAAAAACACTTCTTTGGGATATACATTTTTCCAAAACAAGTTCTGCTTTACTAGTTGAGGTGCTGTAGTTAATGATATTTCTTCATTAAGAGCCCTTTTAAAAGATTTTTTTTTTCTTTGTTCCATAATATTATTGGAAAGAAAAGGGGGAAATTCTTGTTGCTTTAGTTTTTATACGGCATGCCTTGGCATGAGTTAGGCAATTACTACATTAACATATTCAGTAGGTCATGATAATATCTTTGGAATAAATGAGAGCCACAGATACGATATGTCCCTACCTCCCTACGTCATCATACTTTCAAGCAATAATTGAGGTCTCAAAAAAAATCTTCTTTCCTAATATCGTGGCTAATATATCTTAATAAACCTTTAGAGTTTTCAGTTAAAGATGTCGTGAAAAGAGAAGGTAGTAGTTACAAATGTGAAATATGAGTCATTTGAGTATTTCAACTGTATCTTTTTCCTTCCCATTAACTATAAGGTGTTTTTATGCATTAGAATTTCCTTTTCTACCCTGTGACAGATTTCTAAGATGATGATTCTTGCACAGATTATTTTCATATGAGGACACCATTTTGCAGAATATCTTTTTCAGTGGAAGTAGAAAAACAGAGAAGCTGTTTCTCAGACAGAGGTGGTTTCATGCAGGTTTGTTTGTATGAGGCTTCTCGACCTTCTCTGATTGATATTTGTTTGAAGAACTATGGTAGTAGGCCTTTACATCTTCTCATGTCCAGCATATTTTACTCCTGATGTTCAGTTTACAATCAGAACATTTACTCCTGAGAATCAGTTACTGATAATATAACTGTGCTAAGTATTTATACCTGGCAAAGTGTTCAGCCCATGTGCTGAAAATGGTACCATAGCTCTTTCGCTTTGGTGAATGTTCAGTATTAAAATCCCCAAAGGTGTTATTGAAAACATCATCACTCTAAGGCATTTCTATCTTGCTTGCATTTGAACAAATGCTACCTCTCCTGATCTTTTCAGGTTTAGTAAGTTCTAACACCACAAGGGAAAATTTCACTTCTGACTTCTTTTTCACATTCCCTTTCTTTCTTAATACTATACTGAAGCAGTTTCCTCACAAGTCTTGTCACTTGTGGTCTTAATTTCTTAGTATCAAGATTTCCTTCTGTTTTATCTTGTCTGCCTCAACAGCCAAGCTATGTAAATATTTCTGACATTCCTGCTCATCTCAGTGCTGTTAAATTATCAGTTTAGTATTGCCTTCAAGTCCACCTGCCACTAATGCTGTGCTTAGCAAACCCTGTATTTCATACAACAAAGTGTTGTTACCTCAACACCAAGTAATTGGCCTGATATTCCTCTTTTATCTCCATTCTTTGTGGGAACCAATCATCCGGTTAATTGCAATTTCAGTCTTGTCATGAGTTTTCACTCTTCTTTCCCTGGAGGATGTACCTGTTGTACAGCACAGTGCTGAGTTCTGTCTTATTTTCCACCAGGAAAAAATAAAATAAACACAAAAATAAACCCACAAAAAAACCAACCCAGATAATTTAATCTATTCATGAGCAAATATACCATGCCTGCTGAGTGACCAAGTTAATGATATAGTAATTTTTGCATTGCTAGAAGTTTCCCAGCGTCTTAGGTCACAATAACTTATGACATGAACAGCTTATCAACCTCTCCTAGGAAAGTCATGAGAAAATAGTGGGGTTGATTGAGCCTGAGATTTTTCTTCACAGTCATAAAGACCATGTAATAAACCAGAAACCCGCGGGTGGGGTGGGAGATTCCCACACTAATTTCATAAGCTGATTTTCTTGACAGATGACAGCACCTGGATCCCATACTTATCAGCTATCAGAAGAAACTACAGGGTGGCCACGTGTCTCCTCTACTTTGCAGAGGCAAGGTTTTTTTCTTTCTCTGCCCTCTCCTATAATCTTGAGTTTATACTTGAAATTTGGCCTTAATATCCGTGTTTACCCAACGCCATACTAAAAATAAAGCTTAATTGGGATAATTCATTTACTCAGTGGCTGCTCATTTTTCTTGTCTAAGAAATAAACCAGCCATTTACCAAGTCCAAGACTACCCAGCTGCCCAAAATTACTTCTTATCAGAGGAAGGCCTTCACATTAAGCAGTACAGCCATATGTTCAATGAGCATTAGTCCTTATTTGCCTGGTCAAGTCCAACAGGGTAAGCTCCATAGGAGTCTGCTGTCCTCGGCAAACTGCCCAGCCCAACCAGTCTGTTGCTGAATGCCCGGTCAACCTTGCCAGCTTGTGGAAACAGTACCTGTGCAATTGTGTTGCCCCTGGAAACTGGCTGCCCCAAGCAGCCCTCCGTTCTCTCCCTGAGGAGAGTGCTTGCTCACAGATCAAACGTAATTTGGAAATATTGTGAAAGTCTCTGGGCGAAAAAAAAGTATCTTCTCAGGGCTCATTAACTATTTTGCAAATGGAAAATAGAACAAAAAAAAGACCAGCAAGTAATCACTGTATGACTTGTTTGTCCCAATAAATGTTTCCAGATAAAATTATATACTACCAGTTTCTCAAAATGTCAATGCAGATGCGCACCAACACTAATTATATGACAGGCCGTGGAAAGGATTAGTCCTACAAAATACATCATACTGGGAAACCAAAGGACCACAAAGAACAGTAATTTTTATCTAACCACAGAAATTTATGTGGGCTAATGAGCCTTGTATCAAAAAACCAAAACAAATCAACAGCCACAACAACTGTGAGAATTAACTTTTATGCAGAGTTATAGAGAGACTTTCTGCACAGTCCACAATATTTTTAATTAGTTTTTGTTTTCCTTCTGTTATATAAACTGGTTTCATCATCCTGATGTTGCCATTTAAATTACATTTCTTACTCATTTAAAGTACTTTCAGTACTACAATTGTCAGTAGTTAGTGCTACTTACCAGACTTCTGTGTCCAACATAATTAGATGCTGTTGTCCTACAAATTATTTTTAGATATGTTTCAAGCTCTCCAATTATGCTCAGTGCACTGCATTGCAAAAAAACCTATTGTTGCTTTAGTGTCTGGGTATTTTCCACAGATAAAATCACCTACACTGAGGGTGTTTAACTGCAGATTCAAGAAAGTGACTGCACAATAAATTCTCCTAAGCTGAAATGAAGAAAACTAACTTTAAAAAAAAGAAAATGCTGTTACAATTTTGTAAGATAAAGAATTCAAGCAAACGTGTGGTAACTATCTAACTGACTGGCTAAATAACTCTGGCCATTTTCTTATGTGTATCTTGTTCCAGATATGTTCAAGAGGAATGTCAAATGAGATCACTGCTCCATAGAGCTTATAAAGGTGGTGTCACCTCTCTCTGCCTCTCCTCTATTGGTATTGGAAAGGTGCAATATCATTTTAGTATCAAACTGCTGCAAAATTGGTTGTGGATTTCCCATCATTGGAAGAGTTCAAGGTCAGGTTGCGCAGACATTCAAGCAACCTGTTCTAGTTGAAGATGTCCCTGCACTTGGCGGAGGGTTGAACTAGATGATCATAGAAACATTGAATGGCTTGGGTTGGAAGGGACCTTAAAAGTCATCTAGTGCCAACCCCCCTGCCATGGGCAGGGACATCTCTCACTAGACCACGTTGCTCATGGCCCCATCCAATGTGGCCTTGAGAACTTCTAGGAATGGAACAACAATAGCTTCTCTGGATGACCTGTTCCAGTGCCTCACCACCATCACAGTAAAGGATTTCTTGCTAATATCTAATCTAAACCTGCCTTTTCCCATTTGGAGCCATTCCCCTTTGTCCTGTCACTACAAGCTCTCTCTGTAAATAATCTCTCTCTATCTTTCTTTTAGGGTCCCTTCAGGTACCAGAAGGATTCAACCCCAAACTCATTCTATGTTTGTATCGAATTCAAGTCTCACCGTTGGTTCTCCATTTATAAAAATGTTGCCCATAAATCAGTCAGTATCTCTAGTCTCATCTCCCTGTATATCTCCCAAACTTCTCTGACTATTGTACTAGTGAACAGTTACATTTTTATCCTGTCTCTCATACTGGTTGTCATGAATGGACAATAAAAAATTTCAGACACTTCAGATGTCCTCACTTAGTGACAAAGTAGTTGATACCAGCTATTTTAATTCTTTTTACTCTCTCTAGGTGGGATTCATCTCATTTCTGTATCTAAAGAGAAGCTGTCTGGAGTCACATTAATTATTTTTTTTATAGCCAGCCAAAAGAAAGAGGCACTTTCAGGGTAACCTTTATCTGACCTATTTTAAAGATCTTTTTTTATGGAAGAAGTGTCCCATGCCTTAGAAGTGTCTATTTCTTGCTCAGATAAATCTTACCTTCTGCATCTAATCAAGTTCTTACTGCCACCAGTGACCTTGTTTTTCTAATGCTTCTAACATTTATCTCTAAAGTAACAAGACTAGAAGTCCTGGAACAGATTGTTCAAATTTGTTCAAAGTAAATCTATGCAAAAGATCTTCAAAACTAGACCTGGGTCTGTCAGGTTGAGCTTTCCATCCTGTGAGGTTTTGAAAATTTTATCTCTAAATAAATAGAACAAAAAGTTGAAATGTTGACATTTTACCTGACTCAACGATATTAAAAGAACAATAAAGCTCAGCTACAAAAAAGTTGGTCTTAATATATCTAAAAAATTCCTTTTCGTTTTCCATCTACTGAAAAAAGACCCCTTCAACTCTTCAGGAAAGTATTATATAAAATTTGGAAATGTATTGAAATTTTTATTTTAAAAGTTGAAAGGGCATCTTTCAACCATGTCAGTGTGACATCAGAAGGCTTCAAAGCCCACTCCTCTCTCCTACTGAGTTTTACTTTTGACAGATAATTATTTTCTGACCTCAGAGTCTCACCTGAAAATTTCTGAGGTATTACAGGTAAAGCAAATTTAAATCACAAAAAAATTTTAACATAGATCAAAGTAGGTAAGGTCCACATTTCATATTATTCCTAACATATCTGTATTTATTTCAAATTCTCTTTCACTTACTGTAATAAAACTGAGCAACTCGGGTTGGTTAGCAGTTATCACAGATGTTTCCAGATTGAGGTGTTATGAGCTTGGTTCAAAGCCAAAACTCACTTCAAAGGCATGCTGGAGTAAAGCCATCTGTCTTTCTATGGCTAACACCTGTTCCAGGCAGCTTTCTAAACTTCACAAGATTGCCTAAATAAACGTGTCTCTCAGAGGCACCCAATGGCACAGGAACGCTGTGCAGGACAACACTGCCTGGTGGTGTCCTGGTGGCTGGACACCCACAGACATCACTCATCTTGGAAGTGTCATGGTGTGTCTGGGAAAAACCTATGTAGTAGATAACATGATCATGTTGCTGCAGTATTCAGCAGTGTTGGGACCTGATCTGATTTTATTCTGCACTGTTTAAAATGAGTTTAGAAATATAAAATTAATTACTTCCCATTTCAGTTTGGCAAGAGTTAAATTTTTAATAATTTCAACAGGACTAACCTTACCATCTATATATTCCTCAACTTTTATTCTGGAGAAATAGCTGGCCCTGAGCACAGACCCTGCTAAATCTAATTCGTACTAGACTACAAAGGATCAAACTGAGGGACTAGCAGGCCAAACTCTTCTGTTATTCTAGAACTTATAGCTCTTAAATTACTATGCAAAGTCTTCACTAACAGAAAATTAGGTCATCTGCCTCTCACGATATCAGTGCTTTTTTTCACTGTGTTCAAACGTAAGAGTATGTCTTCAGTGATTCAAAAAAACCCATGTGGCAAATTTTGGCAAATGCCTGTGTTCAATCTGTGTTATAAATTTTCATCGTTGAATTAATTTCCTGATCCTGTCAGCCACAGGGTGGCCTTGAGCTTCTGGAAATGTCTTTCTTGCACTGCCACTATTTCAAACTAAAAAATTCCTTCCTGAATCAAAGTATCTTTAGGCTGAAGTTTGTCATGTTTTTTCTTGGCTCAAATAACGGGTTTGGAAATATTAGCCAATTCCATTTGACTGCTTGAGACAGAGAAGAAAAAAAAATAGGAGAAAAACCAAACCAAAACAAAAACCCACACCTCTCATGCTTTAAGAACCTTCTTTCAGATGTTGTACCTATACTTGGGTAATTGAAAGCTAGCATCTGCACATGCACATGCACAACTTTTTTCAACTCTGGACTTAACCTTGTTACATTTGATTAGAGCTTTTTATTAAAAAAGAAGAATAAAAGTATAAGCACCAAAATTCTAAAGGCCTTGGGTGTACATATGCAACAACAGTCTGAAAAATAATATTTTTTAGTTGGATCCAGGAGTTCTGTGTTCTTTATGCTGCAGTAGAAGCAGCTATTGCCTTCTTGTATTGATATTGACATTCAAGAGTAAACAGCTCTATAGTTTCTGCAGTCAGACAGCGTTCACCTGAGAACTCCTTGCTGACATTTAGATCAAGGCAAAGCCATAACTGCTGGTAAAAGCTGAGAGCTGCCTGCAGGATGCTCTGTCATGATAAGCTGATGGAGTTCCTCCCCCAGTACAGGGATTTGGCAGCCCAGCACAGGGCTGAAAGCTGTGGGCATGCTCAGGGTAACGGCTGTGTGCGCCTCTGACTGCTCCATGGGCAATAGTCCTCTGGTCAGGGTCACTACAATGGGGCAAGACAAAGCCTTGTTTTGTCACTTTACCTGCAGTTTCCTCAGATGTTTCTGTTTTTCAAAGGGCAGAGAAATGACAGAAGAAATTCACACTCTTTTAAGATAATACATGACACCATTGGGATGAATCATGCTTAAGGAGATATCTCCTGCGAGCAGGACTGAGACAACCAGCATGTATTAAGCACCCAGTGTCTAGACAAAGAGAGATAGGCATGATGAATGTCATATCACGTGTCAAACACTTGAACAAAAATTAGAGTAAAGCTGTGGAGAAACCTGTAGAAATTTTGATTTAATGATGGCACAGCAGTGCTGCAATAAGAGTGTTTGCTCTTCCCAAAACCTTTCAGGTTTTGAGTGACTATCAAACACTACCAGTTGCATACTAACGGTGACTTCATACATCCTTACAGTTGTTTAAACAGGTCTCTCGTGTTAAAACAGACAAAAGATAGGCTAAAACCAAAGAACCAACATGATCTCCAGTATAAGAGCAGAGAAAAGAGAGGACAAAGCACCCAGCACAACTTGGAGGTACTTTGTCCCTAACACAGGTGACACCATAGGTGGGAAATTTACCTCTTCTATACTGCAAAAGAAATAGTTCACACATCCGGGCATAATGACTAGAAAGTTATAGCTCATCAATCTTCATCCATTTAGAGCTGATTTAGATATTTTCTTATTTCTTTTTCCTCCTTTTTTTTTAACTTGAAGAGGCTGCAGAAGAGGCAGGGATTGGGACAAATTGAGAAATCAGTATTCTAAGTGTACAGTCAAGCCATATCCATGCATACTCCATATATACATACACACAAAAATCCCGAAACCCTTTGCCAATGAGGGCTAATCCTATTAAACATCCAAAGGCTTTCCAGACTTTTTGACAAATTGAATGTAAGTATCTCCTTCTTTTAAAGGAATGGTTTCTAATTAGCACTATTAAAGGAAAGAAAACACTGGAAACACTAAAATATCCTTACTTGAATTATTTCACCATTTTTCAAGGGATGTGAAAGACAGACTTTTCAGTGGACATTTACTGCTTTAGAAAAAAAAAAAAGAAACACTAGTCAGATGTGTATTTTTAAAAGCAAATATATGTTTAAGAAAAAGATATAATTGGTCTTATTAATAGGGACATTTGTCAGTTATTAGCAGCAATAAAGTACACTACAAATTAAAAAGAAAATCGTGTATTATGTGTTTCCTTGAATTATTGCAACTCCCTGGAAAACTCATGTCTATAGAAGGACTTCAGTTGTAAATCATTTTACTATAAAAAGACAGGAAATAAAAATATATAGATGATGAAGCATTTAACATTTTTATTTTCATAGTTTGATCAATCATTTCTACTAGAGGAATAAGGATGTTTAATTTCTTCACACTATACATTTATTCCTTAGTAACTTTTGAATTTGTTAATGAAATTGTAAAGATCCCACTATTTTAGTGTGCTTGGATCACATTGCAGTGGAAGTGAGATCACATGTTTAAGAAAATCTTCTCCAGGATTGAGACTGACTTGGAAAAAACTAGAGGACATTGCTTTCAAATAAATCATAAGAGGAGAAAGAAGAGAAAGATCTTCTAAGGATGTCATAAAACAGGCTTTGACAGTCAGCTGATAAACAGAGCTGAAGAAAAGTGAAAACTAGGACAAAAGATAAAATGTGTAAGGGGTTCACAAGAATACTGATGCAAAACAGTATATTGAGAAGTTACTAATACTGGAAAAAACCAGCATACAATGACAAAAAACATTAGAAAACCCCTCAGGCATACAAAACATTTTCTGAAAAAGGAAATTAAATTTGCGAGTTATTGGTGTTAAAGCTTAAAACAACGCAGGAACTATCTCTGATTTTATATATGAAACCCACTGCTAAGAGTCATTAACAATCTGCCACTTTTGTAAATTTTTATGAAGAAAATTCTTTACATCATTCCTCTAAGAAATGAGAAGTAAATTCTAGAAATAGCAAACTTGCTAAGGCAGTGTGGAACTTGGAAAGGAGTAACACAAAAGAAACTCTCCTGAGTAAGACTAAGTATTCCTCTAGCCCAGTTTCTTGTCCCTGGCAATGACTGATGGTGAATGCCTAGGAAAGAGCAAAAAAGAGGACAAGCAAACAGTGATACCTCCTGTATATATTCTTCTCACATCCAAAAATAATGGATTAGAGATTTCCTGAGCCAAAGGTTTGACATATTTTATGGCTGTTTTTATTTAATAGTCCTGTGTAACTTTTTCTTCTGCGCATTTGTCTCACCCTTTTTCTTTACTCAGTGTAAACCTTTGCAAGTTGTGTTCCACTCTTTCTTGCACCAGAGGAGTTTAGCAGCTTTACCGTTGCTGTGTGAACAAACATTTCTCTCCAGCAATAATCACCTTCTGATTTAATTTAATTTTTCTTCCAAAACACAGCAAATATTTTTTCTCTATTTATCTCATCTTTGCCACTTATGATTTGAAAGAGCCTAATTGTATTTTAACTTGGCCAAACTTTTTCCAAGTGGCAGTCTTTGTCTGTGTTGTTTCCTCTATAGAAGCTTCTCTATAACTTTGATCATCCTTGTTTCCTCCTCTATGCTTTCACTAACAGTAATTATTAACTTGAATCAAAGATGTTTTCCCTGTTGCTAAGCAATGGGCTAACCAAGGAAACCTCAAGGGAGGATTCAATACAAAGACTGGCAAAATTCCAGAAACCTGTTTGTTTTCCAAGTGCATTTTAAGGTATTCTAAGTAAAACTTAGTCCATGAATGGGTTTAGTGGTATTATATTAGAGAAAAAACATTATTATGAAAACCTACTAGTTTGGACACCTCAAGCTCCTGGGAAAAGCCTGAGACACTACTTGAAAAAGTCTTTTAATTCATCTCTCTGTTCAAAGACAAGGTAACCTAATTTGGGATAAGAGATTGTAGTATGATCAGTCTTGTAGACCAAGCCATCTCATCTGGCCTTACAGTTGCTGGATTGCAAAAGAAAAGGTTCATGTAACCCAATTGGTTAGTCTCTCTAACCTGATTTAAATCACATTCTCAGAGTGCAGGAAGCGTGACTGAATCAAAATCATTGAGGATCAGAAAAGATGAGATTGCATTGAATGATTATTAGAAACTTGCAGAATGACAGACCAAAGAGAAATAATATTTTGTTTAATAAATGAAGAAGCANGGGGGGGGGGTATCTAGGACATTTTTTGCATTTACAGTCTCTTCTCAATTATTCCAGATAAGGCAAAGGATGCCATTGGGCTGCTTAAAGTAAGAATGACACTGACTGAATAGAGAAGAGGATTTAAATACTATCCGACATTATCCAATCAACCACTTTAAAGCAATAGCAAATAGAAAGTACTTTAATCCATCTCTAAAATTTCCAAGAAGAGGAAGGTTATGTAAAACTTGTAATATGAATTTTATTTTTTGAAAATGGATTCTTCAAATGTATCAACACATTATTAGACAAAAGTTATCTTTTCAATGTCAGCAAGAATTAGAGATAAGAGATATTATTCCAAGTGGTTTACCTCAAGCTATAATCCCAGTATTTAAAAATGAGAGCAGGCCATTGAATAGCATGGGTTTCTGAGCAGTTCCAGGAGGAATACTGGGAGCAAAACAGTTAGCTCTGTTGTGGTAGAGAGGAGCCATTTTGCTATCATTAGACATTCGTTACTATTCCCTATCCTTGTCTGAGTTTCTGAGGTCCATCTCTGTAGTCAAACTTCTCTCAGCATGGCCAAAATAAGGAAAAGAGAACCATCCCCTTGCCCTTGACTGATGCAGGACACCCAGGCATTCCCCTTCAGTCTCACCCTGTATGATCAGGCATCTACTCACAAGCTAATGTTTTTGTCTTGTGGTTACAAAATGTCTGACACATTGGACTCTCAAGACAGCAAACAAAAATTAATCTCAATTTGTTCTTAATTTTACAATTAATGTAGCTGTACCTGGTAGAACTGGGTCTGTGCCTGGCCACAACACATTGTCCTGGGGTGACAGAGGCCCAGCAGTGTTTGCTAGGGCCATGGGGAAATTCTGGCCTTTCGATTTACATCTGCTTCTTTTCAGTGGGTCACTCTCACCCAGCTTGGGTCTTGGGGTTTGCCTGTGCCAAGTCTGTACCTGGCTGCTCTTGGTGGCCTGCCCCACACCAAGGTCATAATTTCCCCCTGCCTACTTGGTCCTTTAGCAGCCTCTTTTGTGTAACACCAAAGCAACCGGTTCAGCAAGAACAGAAACAAGTCATAAAAATAATGCAGATGTTTCTCAGTTCACTATTCACCTGTTTGGGGGCAAAATAATACAGCCTATTTGTATAATTGAATCACTATTGTTCTTGAGGTTGAGGTCAATAATTTGCTGGGGCAGATAAATGCAACGTCAATGAAAGGAGATGTACTCATCTGTGTCAGCAACGAATTTTGCTCACAATCTAGGGGGACAAAAATGGGTCCAGCAAATAACTGATAAGAAATGAAGAGAAAAATCTGCCTATTACCAGAACAACAAAGAAATTATTATAGAGGACTTACATTATAGTGCATCCTCTATTCAGCCTGATCCTTTATTATGCCGGGGTTCTCAATTACTATTCACTTCAATAAGAATCTTGTAGCACATTCACAGCTCACAAAATCAGGATTGTGGTACTGTAACTGGTATGCAAATTGGTAATATGTGAGTATATTAAATATAAATTAAACTGTAAGGGGTTTCATCTTTGATTTGGAAGTGCAATGAGTGGGAGCACTTATTAATAGAGGTATAATTCTTATCAGATACATACATGTATTCGAATACCTTTTTTCTTTTTTTTTTTGTCTTGCCTTGAGCCAATACAAGATTAAAAAATTCTATTAACCATTTCATTTTCCTAGAAGAGAGCTGGAGGAACACATCTGAAATGCAATCTTCTCATCAACAAGTTTCCAAAGTGTTTCAGTAGGATTATATGCAGGACAATGGGTAATTCTTCTCTTGTAACAGAGTGGTGCTGCTATTCCCCACATGCATGGTGAGGCTGCAATGCCCAGTCTTTTCAGTGACCGTTATTGCAACATTTCCAGATAAGAAGAAAACCTATGAGTAATACATTGGAATTAAGCTAGATTTCAGACAGATTTTTTATGGTTCATGTGATTGAGAACATAAAGAATTCACAAAATTAAAATCTATTGCTCTTGTGAGCTTCAGTGGACCTGACATTTCAAGCTCTGAGATGAAGAAGAACTTCCTTGCTGGTTTTCAGTTTATTGAGCATAATGTGCTTTATTCCCTGGCATTGCCATGTTGGTAGACACCCAAGTGGGCTTGTAAGAACAAATTCTGATAGGATGGAGATAACATTCATTTAGATTCCATTGAGATCAGACTGAAAGTATTACAGCTGATTCAGTCCTGATGCAGCTGAACATCTAAGAGGGTTCTTGTCCTTAAGGTTTAGGACCATGGACAGAGGTGACCCTTTCTGGTCATGTGCATGCCCTGGACTTGGAATTCTGTAAGAAAATCCTGGAGAAGGACTTGTCTCAAGGCCAGACCATCTTTTTATTCTTTCTTAGCCACCTGGTCTACTGATGTAAGTATCAGTGCTATGCTAAGACAAGACCACATCACTTAATCTTTCATATTTAACTACAGTCAGCCTCAGCTTTACATATTTCTGCTGCACAAAAACGGACAACTTTGGCTGCACATTTATCTCAGTTTAAATGTGAACTTTATAGTATTACAGCTGTGAATATGGAAATAAATACACACATCATCCAGAACCTTAAATTTTCTAGACCTTCAGCCACCAGCCAGCAAGGCTGTTACTTAGGTTTACTGTGAAATTATAGAGTGATATCAGCCTGTTCTGCTGAGAAAGGGAAATACTGGAACAGCCATTTCTTTAGGTAATCTTAGCTGTATTACTGGTTTGCTGTAAGTATAGTTAGTATTTAATTTCTACTGTATATTGCATCAGTGTTTATACTACAAAGCAAATCTTTGAGGAGTGGTGTTTATATTACCTGTGTATCCATATGTACAAGAAGAATAATCTTGACTTCAAAGTCCTTCAGCATTCTGACAGGCAAAAAGCAGAGTTACAAGTGCTACAAGATTATTTACAGGGTAATACCCACTTTTTTTCTGTTGTCTCTCAAAAGTCACTAACAGCCAAATACCCTCAGGTGGTATTGAGAGAAAAATAGCAAAGCCTTAGACCAAGGGAGTAGCAAGAGCAGCATGGGTACTTCTCTCTCTCCTTGCTCCCTCTCCTTTGGCTTTTATAGCCAATATACTGAATCCCCTCTGCTGCCTTTCCAGCATAGCAGAGATGACTCCAGGCCAGATCTGCCTACAGCCCCTGGCATCAGAGCCTAGGGTGGCATTTGACCTTGTTTTGTACTCAAGCCACTACATTGGGCACTCACAGACTTTAGTAGTACCTCCTGTCAGCCAGCATTTCCAAACACACATGACTGCGCAGAAATGCCCAAATGTGGCAGTTGAAAAAAATTCACCAAACCACTCTTCCTATGAAGAAAAAACATACACCTGCTGTCCCAGCAATATGGCTGTGCTGGAATAAGGGGTAAAAGGCAAATGCAATCCAAAACCACTTTAATTTGGTACCCCAAAAATAGCACCTGTGTCCTCTGAAGTGACACAGAACAACCCCAGAGATGTTCTGAGAGAATCAGTTCCACCCACCTGGGAATGATTTTTCAATATTAAGAAGAGATGCAGAAATAGAAATCAAGCGAGAAAATATGGAAATATGCAGGAGCACTTTTCTGTAAAGCATTTAAAAAGAAAAAAACCTTTAGGAATTGGCTTAGCTTTATCTCAAGTGAATGTGGAGGCTGTAAATACATTGACTGGAAAAATATCCTGAATAAATCTACCGTTCCTGCTATTCTGGCTTGCTGAGAGTGACAAATCACTCGATATAACCCTTATTCGATTTAATACACCTTGAAAAACCTAATAAAGTCTTTTAAACAGAGGAGATGCTTTGAAACCTTTGCTGCAATTATAGGGGAGGATGCCCCTATTTTGCTAAGAGATGAGCTGCACAAGTTTAATTTTAATTTATGATTAAGAAAAATATGTGGATATGTTGCTGCATTCAGAGACTTAAAGTCTATTGTATATCACAATGGCATGTTTATGAGAAACACAATGTGATGCTCTCATTCACTCACAAAGAGAATGACATATACAAGCCAACAGCGATCCCAAATCTCAGAGGTATCACACACTACTTCAGCGTCTAGTTTAGTGAAAATAAATTATTTTAGTCTGTAACAAGTACTGCAAAAATTTAAATAAGTGAACAATAAATACGTGATAATATCAACCTCGGACTAATTACTCTTTTTCTCTGCCAGTATTCTCAGTTATGATAGAACTCAATGAGGCTTTTAAAATAAAACTGTACTAAATACTTACTACTATAACTTTCCTTGGAAAAAAATAAAAAATAAAGAGGAGTAGAGTCCATAGTGAAAATTAATGGTCCAGATACTATCTTCTATTCCAGCCCTTCACACAATCCTATCAGTGTATAAGGCTTTCCACCAGTGGAGATAGGAGTCCTTGTTCCCGCGATTCACTTGATCTGCTCTAGAGGGTTTCTTTAAACATCCCTTTCCTTAAACACCTCCACCCCCCAAGCTGTACATCCTGCATTCTCCCTCTCAAGAGGAGCAGCAGAGACTCTAATCCAATGTTTCTTTGCTCTCTAACACCTGACGGGAACAGGATTGGGGACCCGATCAGGATTTTCCCCGCTTTCCCCCCGCTATCAACAATTCAATAAGTTACACTCTGAACGAAGGTCAGAATTGGCAAAGTTCCCATCCTGCAGCTCACGCCAGAAAACCCTTGATTGTCTGGCGTGGTGGGGCTTGCTGATGTCCAGCTCTTTAGGGCCCTGTCACCAGTGCATTCCTGTCCTCGGACAAGTACAGTCCATACGTTGGGCAGTTTTAATGTGGTTTCAGCTCACTTATCACAATTTAAATTCCCTTATGTAACATACATCCTCAAAGTAATAGAATTTACAGTGGAAATGGCACTTGTAGACATCCTAACAGAATGCTCTATTTTTGCTATGGTTGCTTTGGAGGACACCAGTGGATAGGGAGAATGGAATAAAATACAGCTCTCAAAAAAGCTGTGAACTTCTGAAATTTTTTACTTTCTCTTTGGAAAATAAATTTCTTTGGAAAACTTGTCAAGGCCACTGCTTTTCAAAACTCATTTTCCACTTCTGTATCCTTGAAATACTTTTAAAATGTTTACTTGATTAAAAACTGACCACTCAACCTTGTCAAATGCTTTTCCTGCATGTAAAGACAAAGGAATGCATTGAGCTAGTAAATTATAATAATCCCATAATCCTAAGAGCATGTTTACAGAGTTTTCATATTGCTAATTGCCAAGGGAGTTGGCATTTAATTACTTTCTACAATCTTCACATAATATTTCTCTTTTGTCTTAGCTTTTTAGAATATGCAGTTACTCTTTCTCTCAAATTACCTGAAAGACCGTAAATAGCAAAAGAATTTTGTTTGTCCAGTGTGATGAAAGATTTTATTTATCTGTCGTATCTAAAATTTACATACAGTTTTAATTTATTTTACATGTTGAGATTTCGTATAAGTTTGCGCTTTGACAATCTAATTATTTATTTTGTATTTATTTTGTTTTCTTTCAAAGTTATGCAAGATTAGTGAATATCTCTCACAGTATTGGCAGCTTTCCAGATAGTTTTATTAATTTTCTTTCTTACACTCCATAACAGCATAAAGTTCACCTTTTCTTTCCTCCTCCTTGGACCCTTGCCCAAATTCATATTCAAGCCAAACTCACTTTAAAGCTAAGAAAGAATGGCTGGAATAAGATATTAAAGATTAGGTCAAAACTCTTCAAGACACAAATAAGCTGCCTGCACCAATATTATTTTTATGTTTACACATGTATTTCAAAATTCATGCTACAAAATATCTTTTCACATATAATATGAGAAAGATGAGAAAGCTTTTAAATGGCTGAAAGGGAAAATGAAGTCACAACACTGCATGAAAAGGTGTTCCCTGCACCACTTTGGAACATCTTATTCTGAGAAGCTGGAATTTAAAAGTAAGAGAAGCAACTTTGCTGATGAAAAAGGATGGCATTTTATTTTCCAAATTAATGCTCGTGACATTTAACGAAAAAAAAAAGACACCAAACCACCTTTCAGTGTATGGTCATACCAAGGAAACAAATCTGCTTTGGATCTAATTCCTTACAATCTTGTGCTCTGTGTAAAGATTTTTATGATATTACAAAGAGTTCAACAGATCTCAGCAAAACATTTGTTGCGAAGCACACAACTAATAATTGTGTACAATTATACAGAAAGGAACCAAAACTGCTCATGCTACAAATAGTACTTTTTTAACATTTTTAGGTAAAAGAAAAGAAACTTAGATACTTTAAAAATCTTAGCTATTTTGTTTTGTATAATATTTCTAATTTTGAAATCAACCTGACTAAGAAATTCTTTAAAGACAAGAATTTCAGGCTAAAAAGTTTTACTTCAACTCCTGACACAAAATATTTTTCGATTTTTTTTGTCTGTTTGATCATTTGTTTGTTTGGGGGTGTTGTTTTTTTATTGCTTTTGTTATTTTGTTTGGTCACAAAACTGCATATTCTGTGGTCTGCACAGCTCAACTGGCCACATGTTGCCTAAAGCAGTAGGGAATGCTTCAAGGAAAGCCAGGCATGTCTTCAATTCAGAATACCTTTGGTTTGATCTGTAATGGATAGGACACATCTTTGATTAAAAACCTGCAGAGCAGCAGTTAGCAAGATTCAGTCACCAGGGAATACATACTATTCTCTCCAGAGAGTATTCAAAAACTGTGTAAGTTAAATTTAAAAGAAATAGTAAGTTCTTATTCCACAACTTAACCTGTAATAATTTCAATAATCCTTTATGTATTTTTGGTTTGAGGGTGAATGTTAGCTATTAATCTAGTTGTGGGGTGCACGTGTGTAGACAGTTAACTCAGAATTTTTAATAGAACTTCTTTTAAGTATTTTTTCCAAATGACACTGGACAAAATTGGTAATCAAAATAGTATCCCTTCGTGCTATGATGTCATTTGGAAAAAAAAAACATTTGTGCAACTGCCTTATCACTGAACACTGCAATGAACAATTCTCAGAAAAATTTGTATTAAAATTCCTTTTAAAGTTTTCTCCCCTTCTTTAGGAACAGCCTTCTTAGCCTGTTGAGCTTCAGCTGGCCAGTTCCTCAGGCCAGTGAGGAACAGTTCTTATCATCTTTACCTTGGAGCAAAGCAGAATCACTGTGTGTGGTGGCAGTACCTGTGGCATAGATGTGACTCTGTTTCTCCAGACAGAGGGGATAAGGGCCACCTTTATGAGCTAATGATTTTCGAGTGAGACATACCATTTTCATAAAGAGGAGGTGAGGGCTTGAGGGCTTCTCCTGTGCATCTCTGCAGAGCTGTGATGCTGGGGCAGCCCCTGTGTTCACTGAATCTCTCTTCACTACAAGGATGGAAGAGAGATTATGCCATCATCTTCCAAGATTTCCTTAGAAGTCTGATTTATTGATCTGTAATGATTTTCCGCTTCACAGGAACACAGACCTGACAGCAGTAACAGCTGTTGTTGTACCAGATCACCAGAGATTTACAGAGTTCCTTATTTCCAAGGAGTATTGCTGCAGTGTGGAGGTCACGGTCCTGACAGAGAACCAGTACACAACGTTATACGACTTTCATTGCTGTAAAACTTCGAATCTAAACAAATAAATGTGCCCAATGCAATATAGTTCTCTTTTATGTCCTGGGCAAGTCTGCAGTTTCCACGGTTACCAAGGGGCAGCCTAGTAGAGAAACTGTCCACATTTTCTTTCAACAGATATTTTTTGGACTATCCTTTTGAAAAGTTAGTACAGAATCAATCTGCTGTAATACATATCCATGTCTCTTCAATTTTCTGTTTATTTAGAAATTTATGCAAAAATCAATTGCACAATTTGAAACATTACACAGGGCAACTTTGAATATTCCTCATTCAAAACCAGCATCTCTTGTAATGTGCATCATCTTTATTTACATGATTTACTGTGTCATTCCTTCTAGAACTTTAAAAAAAAATTATTATATATTTCGTATTATTTTAAAATAATTTAAACAAATTAAAATTATACTTTTAGAAATATTTCTGTCCACCAGGATCTATCATTCTCTGGAAGACAAACACCGTAATCACAAGTACCCCTACTCCTTTTTTTCTTAGCTTTTATTGCTGGGCAGACGTCATGAGGTGTGTAACATACCTAAGTACTTTGAGTCCTAAGTTTGGATGTTGGACTCACTATCCCAGGTCTGTTTAACAACCATTTTGAATCAGAATTTTACTATACCAATACCAACAATAATGGTAATAGTGATGATGCAGGATGTTCATATTACAAACACTAGGTACTGACATTAAATGTTGGCATCGAAGATTATCAACAGCATTCAAAAATATAATTTCAAAATGTCTCTATATGGTCCATTTGCATTGTTGTATCTGATCTCTCTGGATTGTTTGGAAATCACAAACTGGGTTTTAGTCACATCTAGGTCCCAGTTTTGACTTCCCGATATGTATTTTCCCTTTCATATTTATAACTTTTCTTTTTTCTCAGATGCCCATTTGAAAAAACCTTCACTTTCCTTAGAGAGCTCAGAGTGCTTCCCAGGGCTCGGAGAGTTGTTGAGGATAGCAACCAAGATAGAAAACCTCAGGTTTTACCTTAACCCCATCTTAGTTTTTTCAAATCAGATCGGGAGTTGTGCCCCCCGTCAGTTGAGAGCAGGTCTCACTAGGTTAAGCAGTTTGTAGCAAGGCACCCCAGACCTCTGGGCCAACCTGTTAAATCTCACACAGTCTTTGATGCCTTCCTTAACTCTCCCTGGTGGGAGAAGTGCTGGGTCCTGCCCTCTGCAATATCAGGTGCCACATTCAGCTGTCCACCTTGGGGAAACTACCAGCTGTGTCAGGTACATGGCACTGGAAAAGGAATTAATACTGTGCAGGGACCCAAAGGTATATTTTCCATATGCAGCTGTCTGTAGCCCTTAAAAGGCCACACGCACAGACTCACATCTTACAATGACCACGCGTGGCTTTACTCTGCCAAGCCATGACCTAACACAGCGCTGCAGATCCTTCCTCAGTAACCATCCGGACAAAAAGAGCAGAGGGAGGTCTTTCAGCAGCTCTGGTTGGAACAGGCTCTCCTCACAGTTTTTTCTGAACTCCCTTTCATTTTTTTACTTTATTCATTTAAAAAAAAGCCTCTAAAATAAAGGCAGAATTTCAGGAAGTACTCTGATAGAGCTGTGTAGCATGAGACCATCACCAGCTTACTGCAGGCTTAATACAGCTGCACAGACAGTCTTCATCTATTTTCTTGCTCTATCGTGTTACAAATTAACATATCATTTGATGCCCTCTATTTTCTCTGCTTTTCATGTTTCTCTCATATTGACTATCACAGATGATTTTCAAGCAGACCTGTTAGCTTGCTTTTCTCTAATAAGAATTCTAAATTTTCATTTACTGAATGTATTAATACTTCTGTACTCATGTCATATTTGCTTTCTTCTCTAATAGTAAGAAAAGCTCTGAGATTGGTATCATCTTCACATTTAATTAATGAGATTTCTATCCCCTGAATAATCTTCCCTGGCATATCTGCAGTTGATCAAACTATATTCACATTGAGTAGACATTATCATTAATGTACTAAATGACCATATACAATTTTAATAATAGTGCTAATAATTATTACACTGTTTGCTGCCTACACAAGTGTATAGGTATGCAGAAGAATGTATTCAGTGTTTCTAAGTCTTTAATATTGCCCAAAATCTATCTTCTACTTTGTTCCTGAGAATTATTAGCTTTGGGTGTTTTATGTTCATTACAATCGTCACTTTTAGCTCAGCCATGAACACCTTTACTCAAATGCTCTAATAGCTGCTTTTGAACTGTGAATCCAGTCAGGTGGAGAATATGATTTTAAAGAAATCAAACTATTATAAGCATTTTGTTGGAAGGATCTTATTGCCACTGCTTACTTCCAGAAAACATTGATTTTAAAATTATAATGAACACCTAATAATGCAGTAAAAAATAAAACCAACCAATATGCCCACAGATTTAAATGCCAAGATTTCTATTATCTCATTTTGAACACTCAACTATGTGAAAGTGCTCTGAATCTTTTTCAGCCACTTTGAAATATCACCATTCCCTTCTTCCTGCCAGGAGAGCAGCTGAATAAACTGCCAGGTAAAGTCTCCAACCAAAGGGTACTTCCAGCATGTCTGGCAGTGTGACACACACTGCTTCATCTTTTCATCAGGATGTTCACTTCTTTTTCTTTCTTGTGAGAACACAGAATGCACCCAGCACTAAGATCAGCACAATATCAATTGCTTTCTGATCACTGTAGAAGGCTACTATACTTCATTTTTTCCTGGAGTTTGTCAATTTTCAAATCAAGACTAATTTCAAGAGCTAATGAACTACTACTTATTTAAAGGGCCCCGAATACGTGTCTTTTGTTGGTGCCCAATGCACCTCCAAAATTATATAAGGGTTCCAGGGTTTTGTGTCACATTTTTGGACATGATCCACACACAACATTTTGAAGTAGAGAACACTTGACTACATACTTTGTCTTTGAGCGGGGTCAGCTGCAAGGGGGATCCTAGGAACACAGGACCCTCTGGAGAGTGGCTGTGTGCCTTTGGACAGCCTCCCCTCCCTCAGTCCTCCTGTGAGCTAGGAGCTGGTTTAGATCAGGGCTCTGCTAGGGAAATGGCCACAGGGATCCAAAACATCTCCAAGGCTTGAAATTAGTGGCATGTCTCACTTTCCAAGCAGTTATTTGAGGATATAAATGTTAGAGTTTAAATGTGGTACAACTTCCAGTCTGTGATCTACAGAACACAAGGAAAACTGCACCTTCAAATTATACAGGACAGCATCTATTTTTTCCTTCTAACAATTAATATTAAATTTTTTTTGTGGGAATATAATTAAAGGCCAAGCTATGGTCCCTCTGGTACATTAGCTTATAAGTTCATTTATATATAGCCTTATGTATTTAGATGTGTGTAAGGATTTCAGGGTAAAATGTTTCTCTGCTGACAGACACAGCACCAAAAAGAGGCAGTATTTGGGATCCTCTCTTCAGCAAATAAAACCAACCCTTTTGAAGTTAACGATGCTCACAGTTTTTCATTAGCAATTTATTACAATTAAAGAGCCAAGAGCAGAGAGTCTCTCAAAGATTTCTCAAAATGCCCTGTAAAATCTGAGATGGGACAAACTCTGGGAATTCCATTTGGATTAAATATCTGGAGCAGGGGGAGCACAATTTCCAAGTATTTTAACTCTGGATTTTTTGGTGATATTTACCCAATATCCTCCTGAATTACAAAACAATATTTTATTCTGCTGGGTTTTAGAGGAAGCCTGGAGAAAAGAAGCCTAGGGGTGATCTTATCAATGTGTACTGAAAACTGTTGGTAGGGAATTAAGATACGGGAGCTGGAATCTGCTCAGTAGTGCCCAGTGATATCTCCCTCTGTAGAGACATTCAAAACCCAATGAGGCACAGTCCTGGGCAAGCTGGTATAGCTGACTCTACTCAAGTAGGTGGGAATGGACTACACAATCTCAGGAGGTCCCTTCCAACCTGTACCACTTTCTGATTTTTTGAAACAATCTTTGGAATAAGCATCTTCTCCCAGGCAACTTGTCCTTATTCTGTTCTAAACACTGTGAAGGTTTTGAAGTAAACCCCAAAACCATACAAGGAGAGTGTGGGATATTTAAGTAATTCAGGGTATTTCTTTATCAGTTTTTTAGATCTCCATTTTTGGCAGCTTATGATAAGATTTTTATATCTAAAATATTCTGTATTGGAGAGAACATTTTAATTAGCCCAATAGCAATTTCAATATCTGCATCAGATTATCCGATATATCTTTGCTTTAATGCTTCTTTGATTTATGGCTTTTAATGATGAGTTTGTTTGATCTGCAAGCTCACATTTCATTCTACTTATAATGAAACTGTGAATTATAATTTTTTAAGATGATTCCGCTGTTTTACTTGAGGATGAATTCCACAACACTTTCTAATTTTATGTCTAAGAGTTACTTACTTATTCAATGAGAATTTATTTTGTAACTCCTAGTCATTAACCTACAGTATATTTACCTTTCCTCTGAACTAAGGAGGTTTCATTTTTAAACCTCTAACTCTACAAAAAAGAAAATTTCTTAAATCTTAAGCCTTAAAAGCTTTGTATAACTGTCCATTTCCCAGTTGTCCTGTTTACTTGTCCAGCTGATGCTGATGGATGTGCTGTCCTAGGTCAGGCTGTTGTTTCTGTTGCGATGATCTCTCTCTGTCTTTTCTACTGACAGTTGCAAAGTGCTTCCATGTGATAACTTACTATACTGCTAATACTAATTACTAACTTTAATGTTCCAAGATTTTGATTTATGTCTCCACGTTGCATTATCCTTGCGTCTCCTCATGACTGATATTTTTTGATCCTAAGATAACAGATGTTTATCAAGAAATATATTTCTTTGATTGTTTTTGTAAGCATCATTTTTGACAGTGTATCTGATAGTATTAGGATAAACATGTATCAGAACTGGCCTTAGCCTGGCTGAAGTGTTATTCATCAGGCCCACAGAAAATAACTGTTTTTAAAGACCAGTGATCTGAAGCTGCTTATAGCCTTGAATCAGTCCCTCAAGGATAAGTTCTTGAGTTGTTGCTCCTTGGGTTCATATATTAGTGATGCTGATTTGATCTTTTTAACTTAGGTCCCAAGTGTCATCTATCTGTACAAGAAAGTGTTATTTATGGGTTCAGGAATACCTTTAAATGACTTTGATCTTTTCCCCTTGGTATTGTTTTCAGAACTTTCCAGATTAGCTTAAAATGAATCTGGTAGCTATAATGTCACAAAAATACAGATACTCAGTTTGTCTCCTGAAGAGCAATGTTGGGGTGTAGCGGCAGATAGCATTTGTTTTGAAGGGCTTTGCCCTGAGGCTGCTCTGTATTCTGAGCGCTAAGAGGATGTGTCTAAATGAAATCAATCTTTGACACTTGAACTTGGGTCTTGTGCTCCATTACGGCAGGAGTACTCTGCAGCGCTCAGATTTTCCTTCTGTTTCTCTCTGACTCTGCAGTACATTGCTCATTGTGCAGCCCTGCAACCCAGTGGGAGAATTTTATTTATCCACAGGAGGAGCCTGGGCAGCGTGTGCCACTGTGGAGCACGCAGGAGGCTGAGTACCCCAGGAGTGATCAGACTTTGCCTGCAAAGAGCTTTCTGCCCTCATTAGTACAAAGGCTTTCAAGTGTTTCCAAATGCTTCTGTGATTCGAGATAGAGATATCATGATGCTTGGTGATATTTTCCAGATTTGAATGCTACTTACCACATAAGAAAATAATTGGTCAGTGCTTCTTATAATAAATCAGGTACATCAAATTCTCAATGTACTTATCTAATGGGAGCTATCCAGAGCTTGTTTAAAGCTGATTACTTTGGTGAATAAAAAGAAATAAAGAAAGAAACCTTGCTGGCGAACTTGATACAATTTGGATTAAGTTTTGAATTAATTATTTTTCAGGAATGTCTAAGAGCAAACTGGCAGTTGTCTGTACTTGATTGATTGATGGATTAATTGATAACAGCAAGGATTATAATAGACCAAAGGCAGTTGCAGATTTTATTTTTTTATTATTTAAAAGTATTTTTTATGTATTCATATTTCACATTTTTAAAAGAGAATCAGCTCTAGCCGAAACGTATCGTGATAGAGGAAAGAGGAGTTGAACTTAACAGTGGAGTATCAAATACACAGAGAAACACACATTAGAAGGAAAATTTAGATGCAGTTCTGTGATACTTGCTCCGTGCACACTCAGAGCCTGAAATGACTTACCTAGAGATATGTCCAGGTAGACAGAAACTAAGACTCAACTGAACTCAACTCAATTTTCAAGGTAGTGTGAACACATGGAGGTAAATGAGTTGTGTTGACTTCAATGGACAGGCACACCGCTAAAGCACCGTGCCGTACTTTGTAACCATGAAGTTTCAAATTGCTTTATCGTTCACTGCACAATCATATCATTTTTCATTATATTTCTGTGCATTCCTTTCATGAGAATTATTACATTATCAAGCAGAGCAGAAAAATGAGACATAGGAGTTACAGTTTCCTGCAAAAGAAGTGCCAGATATAATAGTTTTCTCTTTATCACATTCCCTTTCTTAGGCAGCCTGCCAGCCATTGTCTTTGAATGAACAAAGCTCTGGAAAGGTTTCAGAATCTGAATACATCTTTTTCAAGCAACTTTGTTCATTTAAACTCTTTCTGAGCATTATCTATTGCATTAGCAATAATGCACTTTCAGATGTTCTTCTGAACATCCCATTGGGCTGTGCCTAATAACTGGGTGTTTGGTAAATGATCTAATTTTTCCCTATAGTCATAAGGCTAGCAGTCCTTTAAGCATGATGCAAGACCTATATCACAGCTCTCCAGTGAAAAAAGTAACTTTAAAACAGCCAATGAGAAGGAAGAAGTCGGTTTTATCTCCTTGGTTTGGGGAGAATATTGCATCCACATGCAGCAGGCTACTTTTGCTCTCCTGAAATATTTTTAGGAGGTGAGGTTCTCATTGCTAGTTCTCTGCATGAACTATTTATTAGCTATAGTAATGAACAAACTATCCGTACTTCCTTAATAGGAGCAGCTTTTTGTTTATCTATTTAATGGGAGGAAACAAAGGGTCCAGTAAACACAGTAAAGAATCCTGTTAGATATTTAGATATCTGGCTGCAGCAAAGCACACAACACACTAGGCAGGCTGTTTTTTGCGTTGGTTAGACTGCAGATGACTAGCAAAATATTCCCATACAGCATCTAAAATCCTTAGCCTCCTCACTTTTGCTTTTCTCTGAGGCATCTGAGTCTGCTCTTTGTCCACACAAAGCAGTTATGAATACAGCAACACATTTGCTTTGACTTGAAAGCACCCCAGACCTTCAGCAGCTGAAGCACTGATGTGAACGATAAGGGGAATGCATGGCTCTTCACACCAGGTGCAAAGATTTCCTGGTAAAGCAGCTGTATCGATCCTTCCCTTGATTGTGGAGCTAGAGAGATCTCTGCAGTTCCTGTGCTGATAGGCAGCCCAACAGGGAGAGGCTTGTGAAGAAAAAAAAAGTCTGATTTTGTGGTTTTTTTCAGATGATTAACTAACTTTAGCTGATTCTGAACAGCTGAATGCACACATTCACAGCTGTTTGATACCACTGCACTGTGGAGTCTGAAAGATCCCTTAGATGAGGCTAGTCTGAAACTTATGTAGGTTTTCCAGCCTGCATTATCAGATTCTTCTAAATTTTGACTGGTCCATAGAGGAATTTCTAAAGGGACAATGTCACTTACAGAGTGTGTCTTGAATTGTGAAAACTGTTCTATGCATAAGAATTCTCCTTAAGAATATATAAAGCAAAGTTCAGGAATGATTGAACAAAAGTATTTACATAATAGCTTACATTGACTCATCTATTTCAAAGATGTGGTGTATTTTAATTTACAACAATTGCTAGAGACCACTTGGAGTAACAAGAAAATATTTAGTTCTTGTTTTGGAACATGAGAGATGTTACTTACAATGGTTTTTCTGAAAAAATATTTATTGGTGCTTTGGATTTAAAACAGAAGAACACTCAGAAAAGAAATGCTCAATATTAGTAAGGAATTACTTATCAGGAACCAGTCAGGCACAACCTGTTCTTTCATGAATACTTTTTATGTGTCTATTTGATTTGCATGGCGAGGTTTTGGTAGTGGGGGGCTACCGGGGTGGCTTCTGTGAGAAGCTGCCAGAAGCTCCCCCCATGTCCAACAATGGCAATGACAACTGGCTAGGAGACAGAACTATCAAAGGCCAGGGCCATCAGCAAAGGTAGTAGCACCTCTGGGATAACAGACTTAAGAAACACGGGAGAAGCAGTAGCAGAGACTGGAGAGAGGAGTGAAAATGTGAGAGAAACAGCCCTGTAGACACCAAAGTCATGGATAAAGAGGAGCAGGAGGTGCTCCAGTGCCAGAGTCGAGATTCCCCTGCAGCTCCTGGTGCAGACCATGGTGAGGCAGCTGTGCCCCTGCAGCCCCAAGAGGTCCATGGTGGAGCAGAGATGCACCTGCAGCCTGTGGAGGATCCCAGGCTGGAGCAAGTGAATATCTGAAGGAGGCTGTGTCCCCGTGGAAAGCCCACAATGGAGCGAGCTCCTGACAGGACTGGTTAGCCCATGAAGGACCCGTGCTGGGGCAGCCTGTTCCTGAAGGACCCACACTGGAGAAGTTAGTGAAGATCTGCAGCCTATAGGAAGGACTCAAGTGGGAGAAGTTTGTGGTATGCTGCCTCTTGTGGGAGAGACCCCAGGCTGGAGCAGAGGAGAAGTATCAAGAGTTCTTCCCTGAGGAGGAAGAAGCAGCAGAGAAAACATGTGATGAACTGACTGCAGTCCCCATTCCCTGCACCCCCATTCCCCCTGCAGCACTGCTGGGAGGAGGTAGAGAAGTCAGGAGTGAAGTCAAGTCTGTGAATAAGGAAGGGGTGATGGAAAGGTGTTGTAAGATTTGGTTTTATTTCTCATTATCCTACTCTGACTTGATTGGTAATAAATCAAATTAATTTTCCCCAGTTCCGTCCATCATGGTAATTGCTGACTGGTGTCTCCCTGTCCTTATCTCAACCCATGAGATTTTTAGTTCACTTTCTCTCTCCTGTCCATCGGAGGAGTGCAGTGACAGAGTGGCTTTGTTGGGCACCAGGCATCCAGCCAGGGTCAATCCACCACAGTGTGACTTCACAGAGCAGTGATTTGAATATCAGGCAAAGAGGTGTTTTATAGTCATCGTTTTGAAAGATCTTTAACTGAATTTGGGGCCCTAACACCCTATTTTGATGATTTCAGAGATATATTGGTTACTTGCATATTTGCATTTGAAAGCATTGTTTTTAATTAGTCAGGGAAAAAAAATTAGATCATGTAGGTGAAAGTAATATTAATATTAAAACACTCTAAGTAGACACTTTATTCTATACTTGAACCAAGTTTTTTAACAAGGAGAAAGCTTTTTCTGTCAACCTTTATTTTAATCTAAGCTATTTAATTATTATAAACTACGTCAAGTTCTTTTTATTTTCATGTTGTTCTTTAAATTTTGACAAAGATAATTTCATTTTCTCTGCATAACCCCTGATTTTGGAATCCTGCACTGATACTTACCTTCAAAGTATGCTTACACTGCCACTGAGTGACATAATCAAACATTTCATAATTATTTTCTCTTAACATGTTTGCAGGCTTCACTAACTTTTTTTTTACCCTTTCAGTAGATGATTCTTAGCACAAAGAAGACTCAAGTGGCATGAAATATTTCCAGAAATTCAGGCTAAGAAGAACAACATTTCAGTTATTCTGGTCTGAATAGCAAAAATTGTAATTTTCTTCACATATCGACTTCATATGGAGCAAAACAACATACCTGAGCAGCAGGAGATGAGGTATCATTAAGAAATAATTTCACTACAAGAAACACAGAAAAAAGACAGTTGCTCCTCTAAACATAACACAGGGCAACTTAAACATTCATCTTAACCAAAATAGATCAGGACTAACAAGAGCACAGGACTGTGTTTTTAATCCTAAATACTTATTTTTTAAAAGTATTTTAGAATGCATCCTGAGAGTGCATTGGACATGTTCAGTTGGCCAGCAGAATAACGTGCCTATGATCACCACAGAAGAAGACATTATCCAGTGATCTACCCGAAAGAATTTTTTCCGCCTTTGTGTAGCATTCACCTGAAAACTAGATCCATTAATGTGGGGACTGTTCAATGTTGCTACATTTTTCTTCAGTGACTGGTAGTTATACTGCCATTTCTAGTAATTTCTAACAAGTGCAGGCTTCCTCTATTACACAGAACTGCTAGTCAGCAAGATGCTGGGCTGCAGTCACAGGAAAAGCAATGTCTCAATGTGTGACCTTGGCACGTTACTCAATTGCCACCCACTCAGCATCAATCAGTCCCCCCCAGAAAACTGATTGAATAACAGTCTCAGAGAAAATCACATTCTATAAGCATTGAATTTTCATGGATAAAGTTACAGTATTTTTAGGAAGTAGAAAAAGATTTAATTTCAATTTTGCTGATAATCCCTAAGCTTCCACTCAGTATTTTATTTTTGTATATATATAAATATATATAAATGATGGCTCCTCTAAGAGGAGAGGAATTTAGCTCAGGGTATGTCTATGCAAGTACCTAATTTTGCCCTAAAGGGGTGGATTAGTAGACCAAAAGAGGTGGTGCTGAGCCCCCTAATCCCACATAACCCATGGCTCATGGATATTATCTGGTTAGATATAGTTTGGTCTCCTGGATTGAACATGGTCATGAAACATGCAGCTTAAGGTGTCTGAAGAGCCAGTCTTGGCTTCATGTGCCTGTGTGGTTGCAACGCATGTGATGCACCCTGGATGGGAGATTCCCATTCCGTTTCCACCAAAAGACATCCAGTTCCCACCCCCAGAATGGCTTTGTAAGTTCTGAGACATAGGAAATGAGGACATTCAGGACTTCCCTATGAGCTCACGCTGTTGTTCCAACCCAAAGCCCTAATGGAGGTGAAGCCACATCATCTAAGTGGGATGAACGCCACTGGAAGTATCTGCCTTAGGTTTGAAAAGAACAGAGAGACGCTTTATTGGGTTATTACTCAGTGTGCCAATACTGTGTTTTGCAAAGTCTGTAAATCTTGAAAGCGTGAGAGATGCCATGGTCAAGAAATACGCTAGCATTAACAATAAGTGGGAAAAACATATGCTAGCACTAACAATGAGTGGGAAAAACAATGAAAGGGAAAAACTAATCTGACCACTGAGAAAAATTTCACAGACTGCAATATTTTTTCTGAAATGCTTTCCAGTCC
Source organism: Falcunculus frontatus (assembly GCA_013398115.1). Classification (NCBI taxonomy): domain Eukaryota; kingdom Metazoa; phylum Chordata; class Aves; order Passeriformes; genus Falcunculus; species Falcunculus frontatus. The sequence continues at coordinate 2,082,184 of VZRV01005707.1, read as the reverse complement.
TTGCATACAAACAGCTACAGAGGAGGAATGCTGGATTCTACAGGCAGGGAAAGGAGTCTGGTAAGAAAACTTTTCACAGTTAACTCCTATAGCCATGTTTCTTTCTTGTGATAGCAGGGAAGCACATACATGGCCTCATGCTCTGGTCCTCCATCCCTCCTTCTACCACTTTGCAGCAAACACATGAAAGAGCCTAGAGCTGTCATTCTGCTGGGACAAACATTGAGACCTTCAATTACCAACACAGCTATTCCTCACCACGGCTTAAAGCATGAGAGACAATATAAGACTACTCCTTTTGAACCAAGAGTGGAAAGTTTATTAAAAGGAATCAATTATTTTCTGCTTTTTGAGATGAATTTAAAGAGTTGCTTATTAACATTTACCACTGTTACAGTTCCCACATAAGACTGCCAGGACAGCCATTATAACAAACAATGTAATATAATCTTAATGAAAATGGAGTTGTTATAGGAAAAGGAGACTGGAGTTGAAGCTTCAGGGGCAGTTTCCTTCATGTGTTTACAGAGCAGGACTGACTGCATACCTTATTTTTTTTCCCCTGTGTCTACTATGCTTAAGGAAAATTACATATATTTGCCTTGTAAATTACTATTCAGTGAGGTGAGACATTATAGCATTTTCCAGTGGTTCATATTAGTTTTTCAGAGCAAAATACAAAAAGGAATGAAATACTTATTCCATTGATAGTTTTCTTTCTTTTCATGGTTATTTCATTTAAAAAAAATTGGTAGCCGCATTCTTAAAGAGTAAAAAAATGAGTAAAATTTTATCCCTAAAAATTTTTGAATTAATAACATGAGAATATTGGAAGACACTTCCATGGTACTAGACACTCAACACAATAACATTTATTTCAATTGCGTTTAAATACCTAGAATTTTAGATCACAAAGTAAAGAGTAAGAGCAAGTTATACTGGTACCAAACTTCTAGTTCTTGTGCAGACATAGGAAAGAGAGCGACACTACTTGAATTTAATGGTGTTCATGAGGCTACTTGTAGGTATCAAAATTTAAATTTTCAAACAGGGTAAATCATCAGATCTTACTGATTTACGAGCATCAGAGATAATCTCAAATTTGTCACTCTGAATGTTTGAATATCACATTCTTTACAGAGGTTTCTCTTGCTCTTAAGAGTAGAGGTATTAATCACCATTAATTACTGTTTTGTTGACGAAGATCGGTTACATCTGAGGAGATTTTTTCTTCAATCCTGAAGTTCCCCGCTGGACTTGGACCATCTTTCTGTACTGTCACTAGCCAAATATGATGCAGCGACCAGACAGCAATACTTGCTCGGGTTTGTTGATCATCCCAGCTGCTAAGCCACTGAGACACAAGACATCATACCCCACATGCCTAAGGCAAGGGATCAGGCCACCAGAAATAACTGGTTTTTTCCGTTTAAAGATGTTTTCCTGTCAAGTTTCCCTGTCAAGGTATGTTGTGTCATTTGGAACTGCTGAGTCAAGAATTGTGCTTATTTGTGCAGATGATAAGTCACCAGACTTACACTGTCTGTCAGCTATGGGTGGCTTGGCATGTCTGGGCTTTTGAAGGTCAGGTGAGCCACTCAGAGCTGACCTCTCTAATACAGAAGGTACATGGATCAGTGCTGTATTTTTTTTGCCATCCGTGCTTCCTGATTGCTACAGACTACTACACTTGGCATAACACTACAGATAAAGAGAGAGGTTTGGGTTCGTACTTTGGTTACATTCAAGCCAACGAGAGTTTTCCTCATTTTAATCTGAGTAAGTGAATCAATGAGAGTGACTGTGCAGGGCAAGACCATAGTGACCTTCTTGACCAAGGAAGAGGGGCCTCAGTGGTGCTGCTGGGCGATTGCTGAATATTTGCACGGATCAGGCAATGTGTCCTCCTTACACTGAAGAGGGTGGATTTTGATAAGAGGATATGTCCGGTTGCCCTATGCCTATGGAACAGCCCCTTGAAGCCCTCTGCCAAAGCTGCATCTGTGTGTGGGTAAAATGGAGTAGTACCACAGCCATGGCCTTGACCGACATCTGGGAGTTTGGGGAGGGTGAAGAGGAGCACACAGGTGGGACCCCACACCTTACTTCCAGGAGTGGGATGAGATCCCTGACTCCAGGCTTGGGGCAGAAGCACAGGGCCCACCTCCCCCACTTGCTGTGAGATGCGAAAGCTCCAAACAACCCCAGTCCAGGCAAAGCCAGGCATCAGCCTTCAGGGGCAGCTGGAGGCAGAAGGACCTCTGAGGAATGAGGGACTGATCGTGTCAGGCTCGCTCAGCCATGCATGGAGCACACCAGTGCCACCACACAGAGAGTGATGCAGACCTCTCAGGGGAGGGTCTGATAAAAGGAATCAGAGTTGTCATGACTCAAGGACTACAGGACAGACAAAGCAGGGACAACCTCTCCTGTCACGTGTCACACAAGCAGGCTGTAGCTTCACCAAGCAGACTGAGGTTGTCAGGAGTGTAGACACACAGAGAACACATCCAATGGCTTGTGAATGACAGGGCATCTCCCAAAGGCAGCACAGGGCAGCTTTCCCATATGTCATATTCACATAATGCCAAATAAAAAACGAACTGCACATCAAACGTATTATCTCTGCTTGTGCAGAAATTATTAGTTTTTCGTAAAATAACCATTTCGGTCCTGAGTGTGAGTCCCAGACAAGATAGAAGCTGTTGAACTAGCATCTTTTCTTCTACATCACTCTTATCCTATGCCAATGGATGGAGGATCAGTAACCCAAACTGTAGTGATCTGCTCCTGCCATAAGGGCAATGCTTTAGCATCTCCTGCATGTGTGTTGGTACTGGCAGAATAGTCATCTGTGCTCTTCATCCCAATATATGCAGAGACAGTAAGTCTTCCCTTTATGTAATCTTGGTAGTTAATCACTTTGTCTTTATATAACCTTGAGAGTATGTGAGATTCTCACTTTCTAATTTCTATATGGTTATTGTATTTTAGGAAAAGTCTATTTGGTGTTTATCCAGCTGTCAGAATCATCAAGGTATGTATACTCTATGAGAAATACCAGGACACTTCTTCTTAAAAAGCATTTTAAATGTTCTGTTTACTGCCAGTGTTTATATATGAAACAGAAGTAAAAAATATTGCCAGTATTAAAAGCGACAGGACATTTGCAGCTGGTTCCCCAGGAACATTCCAGAATGTAGAATCATGAAGCAGTATCTCATTTTGCAAAATGCCTCAAACTAGTTTGATGGAATAGTATTATAATTGTTAGTGCAAACCCCCAGAAGATTTAGTAGACAGCTTTGATCTTTTCATTTCTTGATTCTAAAATATGGTAAGTTTTACTATTTTGTAATAAAAAAAAAGTTAATGAATTTAGATAAACCAGCAAGTAAAAATGTTACAAGCTGATACATTGTAATTTTTGCATTAATGCAAAACAAAAGTGTGAAATGGTAAATAAGGAACATGTGCAGTGAACTTCTACTGATCGTAAGTACATATGGAAAGCTGCTTCTGAAAAAAAATTGCCTTTTTTACACTTGAAAATGCAGAAGGTATAAATTAGTAGTTCTTCATTGTATACAAAATGAGCCAACTACAAAAGATTTGTATTACATGACTGACACTTTTTATACCCTCGAAAAGAATTTCAAAAATATCTAAATGACTTACATGAAGTCACTGGTAATTAACCTTCATCATTTCTTGCATGCTTTTGAAAATACTTAAGGATTCAGGCTAGAATTTTTATAAGCTTAGAACTCATTCCTGGAGCTAGATTTTCTGAAGAGGTTAGCATTCAACTCCCACTGAAATGCTAGAATAAACAGCCATATATCAAGGGTTCAAGAGGACAGCAAGTCAAGCTCTGCTAGAGCTTTCAAAGGTTATTTGAAACAGTGGCAAATATTTCTCAAACATTTTAATTAAAATAAAGCAAGGAAAAAGAAATTTGTTGAGAAGGTCAAGATTAAAGATAATCTTGAAAGGTCCTCAAAACTAAATGAGCACTTGCTTCACTTGTCAATACAATTAATGATGTTGAATTTGGGGGCAAAGCAGGACCATAATGGAAATGGAAATTATCTCAACCAAAGTGGAAACAAAACTCCAAGATACTAGCGAATTTCGACCAAAGCTTTGTTAGAGCTGCCATATCAACTTGCAGATTCTGCAGTCAGGTTTTTCCTAACATTGTATTGCTCACCTTGTTTAACAATTGTTTACCATGTTTAACAAAAAGGAAAACCCGGGACATTGATCGTTTGTTTCCTCTGATTTGTTTTGTTGCACTTAAAAAACACTAACTTTTTGTCTTTCACTGCAGATCTCAACATTGTTATAAGGAATCATTCTGTGGATGAGTGGTACAGATGGTATGGTCACATGTGGAGCGCCTGTTCTTCAAGTCCTTCTGAAATAAACTCACATGCTGCTAACCAAAATTAGAAGTACTGATAGTGTTGACCGTGTAGCCCAGTGTTTCACATCCATTGTCTGGAGAACGATGTCCCAGATGTCTGAAGGGTACTAAAAGTACTACCTATACTTAAGAAGACAGGCATACATTATCTGGGTCACTGCAGGATAAACAGGTGGAGAATATTAAGGGGGTAGGTTAAGAAGAGGTGGCAGTAGGTAGTTGTTGAAAGTCTGGAGCACAAGCCTGATGAGGAGTGGCTGAGAGCGCTTCTCCAGATTGTTTAGGCTGGAGAAAAGGAGGCTCAGGGGGGACCTTAGTGCTCTCTGCAGCTAGCTGAAAGGAAGGTATAGCCAGGTGGGTGTTGGCCTCTTCTCCCAGGGAACAAGTGACAGGATGAGAGGTCACAGTCTCAAGCTGCACCAGGGAAGTTTAGGTTGGACATCAGGAAGAATTTCTTCACGGAAAGGGTGATTAGACATTGGAGTGGATTGCCCAGGGAGGTGGTGGAGTCACCATCCCTGGCCGTGTTTAAGGAAAGACTGGATGTGGCACTCAGTGCCATGGTCTCCTTGACATGGTGGTGTTCAGCCACACGTTGGACTTGATAACCTCAGAGATCTTTTTCAACCTAACTGATTCTGTGACTCTGTGATAAGGATCCCAGGGAATGAACTAAGTGCCCTGTACACAGATCTATACCTATCATCTTTAGCTCAGGCACCGCACTTCAGTTACTTAGGAAGTCAGCTGCCCAGAAGCCAATAAAAGGAGACAGAAAGGAGCATGTTTAGAGAGCAATTCTGTTCTGAACCCTTGCTGCAAGCACTTACATCTGTTCATGGACTACACAAGGAGTACACTGCCCTAAGAAAACTCTTTGAAGAGAGGTAAGAGGAACTTGTGCTGTGAGTTAGAAGGTAATGAATTAAAATGATCATGAGCTGAGGTAACAATAGTTCATTTTTTTTTGTGAAACAACAAAATACAACACTAGGCAGCATTAGCTGTACAGGTAGTGAAGCATCATTCATGTTGTAGAAAGTGCTCATAACACTTCATCTTTAATACGACACAAAACTTGTCACCAATGCTCAAGAAGAGTGACTTTGACTTGAAAAAGGTAAAGAATAGCATCATCCAGAGTGTGAAAGGCTTTGCTTTCTTGGTTTGACGAAATACAGGCTTATAAAATATATGGCTGCTAATAAATACATGTTGGGTTAAACACTAAGAGGAAATAAAACTGTTTATGCTAAAGAATAACACTTGAACAGGAACAGCTGGGGATAATAAACTGAACACAAGTATCTTTTAACTCTGAACGTATTGAAATAAACTTACCCACTGAACTGTCTGGAACAACTTTCCAGAAAGAGTAACATGAACAAAATATTTTTGCATGTTTAGAATTGAATTAAAGAACTTTATGAAGGGAATTTGTGTAACCTGTTTGCCTGCAAGGGCAGAGAACTGTCTACAACGACTAAGGAGATCATATCTTCAGTGCTAAGCTCTTCTGAATGTCAGTGAACATGGGAATGAGGGTTGCTGGTTGCTGAAATATCTAGAAAATCTATTCCAGCCGAGTTGCTGAGCTGATTTTAAAAAGCAGTCTGCAATTTAAAAATGAAAGCCTGCATGTATTTTGATACGGAACAAAGATCAGACAAAAATGGCAGTAAAAAACATAAAACCTCCTGTGTATGAAGCTCAGGATTTCTGTCTGGATTTGCCATTCTGAGGGCTGCCTCTCATTCAGACTTGGGAACAGAAACAGTTTATCATGCCATTGCTGTAATGTCACGGTCAGATGGCCAGCCTGTGATCTGCTTTAGCAGAAGTACATATCAGGGGAAAACTTCAGATTCTTAGGTCTCTGGAAAATGAATCATATAATCTAAGGATAAAAAAAAATCTCAATCATTATGGGCAGCCCCTCTCTGCTTCCCATTTCTATTGCCCCCCAAAAAATCCATGTGTCCTTCATGGCATATGGCTACCATATGAAGAAATGAGATTCATTTGAATTATTAGATAAGAAAATATTTTCCATGTTCAGAATAAAAATTGGTGTCGTGGTCTCTCCTTGGCGGCATTTTCTTTCTTTTGCTTTTTTTTTAATTCAAAAGCTAGAACAAGGTAGGGAAGATGGGAATTAAGGGAGTTGGAAAGCTGGGGATATATCGTGGAGAATAAGTCTATGTTAGAAGTAGAGAACGAACAGGTAAATGAGAGATGCAGTCAAAATATTTAGGATACATAAAAGCACAGGAAAAACTGATAGATAGTTGGGAATCCATAGAAGACACCATTATTAAAGACATGAATCATAGTGTTAATCACAGAGAAATCTGTGTGCTTTAATCCTCCTTGTAGTGTTCTGCCTTTTAGACTATAAACTCTTGAGGGCGGGACTTTGTCTTTCTAGTGATGCAGTCAGATTTTTTCATCCAGAGTACTTGAATGTCTACAAAATGGGGAAAAATAGCAGAAAGCTTCATACTTGCCAAATAAACAGCACAGACAACAGTTCTGTTATTATGACTTCATGATCCATGAGATCTTTCAATACTATTAAGGGACATACCCTAATAACATGTTTCTTCTAACGTAATATTGTGTACTATGAGTTTGGTAACAAGTTTTATTCACACATTGATTTCATCTAGTAACCAGATAGCATCAGAGAATGGTGAACAATTTAAAAAGAGCAAACAAAATAATCTCCTGAGGTTTATTTGAAATAAAAGAAAATAAATATCTGTAATATGTAAACTTGATAACTTTATAGCTAATGTTTTGGCATTGAAGACTTTGTATCTGTATTATGTTGCTATTTCATGTTAGCCATCAAAACAAAAACTCCTACACTTATCTGGCCTTATGAGAAAACTTTGTGCTCTGCATGTTGATATTTTTCTGTACAAAATCCTGCCTAGGTCTGGTAGCTGAAGTGCTAAGCTAATCTCCCTTTTTCTGCAGAGATAACAACATGCTAATAGAAACTCCTGGCAAGTGACTTGTATTATTTAGCAATTAGCAACTGCCACTGTAATAGAATTGAAACATCAGCAAGGACAAAATGTGAAAAACGATTTTTTTTTTCTCCCTGGAACCGTTGTTCTGTAGGAGTGTTGTGCTCCTGTGAAGCAAAACCTTTGCAGGGTTGATTTAATGTAGACATTTTGAAACATATGAATGCATTCATTTTATCTTTCCTCATTGGTAGCCTCAGGTAGTCCAGGAACATGACTGAATTTCTCCAAATTCTGTGTTGTTTAAGAAATACTACAAAGAACACCATAAATATAACTTTGTGGCATAGAAAGCACTATTAAGTTGCAAATAAGTCTTTGTTTTGCTCAGCATAGAAATTCAGCTGCTTTCTCCCTTTTGCAGGCATGTTATTTAAATTAACCAGTAAAAATGAAAGGAGGCATGAGCACAGCACAAGAAAACAATTCAAAAATGCATCTCCCTCACAAGTTCTTCTGGTTTCCCAGAGAGTTTTGTTTGTGCTGAAAGAAACATGACACACCAGCGGGGACTTGACAAGAAGAGCAGAGACATCATGGAGAAAGCTTCTTCTTCAGCCAGTCACCCAGAGAAGAGAAGCTGCTGCCTCCCAGCAGCTCTGCTGCTTTGGGGCTGGGTGTGAAACACCAGATACAAATGGCACACAGCAGTGCCACTGCATCGGGGTGGACTGAGCCCAGCAGGAACACTAGGTCAGCTCAACATAACGTGGTAAAAGTCTTTTATCTCTTCTTTTTAAAATGTCCTACTAAACACATATTCCTTTTCCCAAATATTTGGTCTCTATTGCTTATGTCAGCAGATGGATCAGAACAAATGGGATCTTTCTCCCAGTGACTACTTCTATAATGACAGTTCAGTTCAACACCTCCCTTTAGAAAGATCGAGCCTTCTGATCAAGAACAGGAAAAATCCTGTTAAACTCTCAATGTGCTTTTATCCTGACCCCTCTAATTTAATCATGCTTTTGCAAACTGGGCCACTATTTATATGTCTTAGACCTTATTTTAAACATTTCATAGTACAGGCAGAATAGCCTTTTGCTGATCTGTGTATTTTAAACTGGCTGCAGCCTTTTGCAAGTCAAACAACATCTCGCTTTCTCCTGCTTGGAAGGACATCCAGGTAAAAAGCCACAAAATCACTTCCTTATTCTCCAACAAATCCTCCCTTTAGTGTAATGTTTGCACATTGAAAGTGCCAGATATGAGTTAGACTACCAGTGCACTTTGACCCCTGCTAAGGTCTATGATGGTAAGCAAGAGAGCCTCAATGTTTCTGTACTCTCCTTTTGATTGTACCCATCTGCTGCCTTTCCTTCTATTCTGTCATAAAAATCTGGGGGTGGAGAAGAGGTTTGGTTTTTTTAAGTTTGTGCTTGTGGAGGGCTTGAGTCACAGTCTCTCAAAGGATGGAGTTCATATATACAAACACACACATAAAAATAACCCCAAGAAGAGGCATTCAATCAGGTTTCACCTACACCAGTGGGAACAAGCCTCTCCAAATAAAGCTTGTAAAAAGGAAAGGTGGTGACAAGACCTACGTGCACTGAGACATCGCTGCTGCTTATGGGAGTACCTATAAAGAAATCTTACAAACAAATGGTCACCAGGGAAAACAAATTAAGTTTTAATTAATTTTTCTTATCTAAGCAGAGATATTAAAAAAGGAACCCCTGTGTTCTAATTTATGAGAAAGATTTTCCTAGTTACCGATAATTATTTAGTGCTGCCAGAGTAATGGCAAAAATGGAGATAAATAATGTGATATAAACGGACATGATATTAAAAACAGTGGATTACAAATAAGCCAAAATATATAAGACTAAAGAGATCTTAAAACAATTGCATGTAATAGTTTAAAAACAGACATAAGAGAGAAACAAATTTAACAGTTTTATTATGTTGGCTTTTTTATTTTATAAACAGTAAAAATGTTGCAATAATTATAACACATTTTGCAATCACTCCCTAATAATTTTAGTATCAGTAATTGTTCCCAGTGGTTGAAATTGTATGATGGTAGGGACATTAAAATTTTTCTTTATTAATAAGGTACACAAAAATAATTGGAAAGGCAACAAGAAAGCAAAATATGTTATGTAAAATGGTATATTTGGAATTTAAATTACTCAGAATTAACTATGCCATAGACTACTCACTCACAAATAGAAAATAAATTTGCTGAGAAGTATAACACTTCTTCTGGCTTGTGGATAACCAAGGGGGAAATCTCAATATTTTCTTGAAATATTACATATCTATATGATTTTTATATAAGAAAACTATCAAATTTACAATGGAGCTGCATCAAGAGGATTCGTAGAAGTGACCAAGGAGACAAAACTGTATTGCATATAGAAGTTCTTGGAGAAAAAAATGGAGAATCGGTTAATTAGAAAATGCCTCATCTATTCCAGTGAACACAGATTATTTTGATCACTAAGTTGTTTCAAAGGAGAAGGTTGTTAATTCCCATATGACATCTATAAAAAGGGAAGAATTTTGAGGGGCTTCACTGTCACAGCATTAGCCATCAGCTCAGAAAGTCTCAGATGCCCAAATTTGTGGTGAGCAGATTGGAATTTAATGTAGGTGGGACAGAATGAATGACATTAACATTGCCTGACTTTAAATTACTAAAACGTACACTCTTACTTCTGAGCTACTTGCTTTCAGATCATTTAAAGTCATGAGGAAGAACTAAGGGCATTTAAATCACCCCAGATCAGCCAGGTCCATAACTCTTCTTTGACAGTGAAGAAGAACCTCTGTGACCAGCTCAGCTGGAGCCATCTGCATTTTATCAGAGGAATCTGTCCTGCTCTGTGTCACTTTTACTTTGTTTTAAGTCCATTTAAAACTCTGAGTCACATCTAAAACTTCAAGTCACATCCTTTGGCAAGCAAGTAAGCTTTCTTCAGTTTTGAGAGTTCAGCGTAGTGCTCCATAGATGCTGGAAGGAAACCTGTGCAGATGCTGGTGTTAAGATTCCAAGGTCTGTGACCAAGAAGAAGAGCCTAAAGTCTTTGCCAGGTCAGATGCATTTCTGGATTTCTGTATCAGCTGAAAGGGGTCCACCTAGGGCTAGAAAGGATCTGGAGAAGGCAACTTCCCATTAGGAGAAAAGCTCTGCTCATCTATGCAGCAGGAAAAGATGGCACAGATATCTCCTGGTGTATGAGTTTCCTTGCTAACAAAACTTCTGCCTTCCTCCTAGATCACCAGTGAATAGAGCAGAGCCATTGAGATGAATTAACAGCTTAGCTGCTGGTACAGGCAGTGACTGCGTAACTTTCAAGCAGAGATGTGAAAACAAGCACCAAACTGTGACATGAAGCCAGAATTCCTTACTGAGGACTCTGAGGCTGCCCCCATGCAATGAGGAATATGTGGTATGCATAGGTTAAAACCAGCCATTTGTCTCTATATCCCATTTTAATATTTCATTATTATATTTGTATTTGCTTTTTTATTATATGCATTAGTATCTTATGAGTAACATGGCACACCTTTATCTTTTGAAAAGTTGTTCATAGATTTCAGTTGCTTTTTTTCTTTTTTTTTGGACAGAAATACTGAAGTAGTGCAAGACACTAAACAGTCCAGTGAAATAAAGGAGCTGATTTGTCACTGATCCGATTTCCAGGAGCACACAGTAGCTTGCTCACAGCGCTTGAGCAACCAGACTAATCACCAGAGGAAATGAATGTAAAAATAACTCCACAGATCTTTTCCCCATCCTCTACTGTCCACAAAAAACTAAGTATCAGGAAAAAATATCACAAAGAAGGATCCTTTAGAAGAAGCATCTTGTTTAGCAAATAGATCACAGTACATAAAACTATCCTCTGCCACAGAGGAAACAGCAAGTCCCACAGAGTTCCTCTGCTCCTGAGGTAATTTAACATGCATTTACATCTGCAGAGGCATTTTCACAGAATAGATGGAGAAATTAACACATTGCCTAGGGCTACTCACATTTAACACCTCAATGTCTTATTTCTCTACTGTAAATACAGGATGGCAAACACACACTGCAGCAGGTTATCACATTAACACACTCTCATATGTTTATAAATTTTTAAACTGTAGAAAGATCCTAATTATCTGTTTCAAATTCCAGTCAGTGTCACAGAAAGAGCACCGAGTCACAGGGCAGAGGACTGTGACACCCAGGTCACTTTCCTCCACTCAAGAAAATTTATGTTGCCACAGGTTCTTCATCTCGGTAAGCTCAGAAAGAAACCAAGCAGAACAGGAGCTGTAGGAAGAAATCTCCCCTTGTAGAGGCAGAGATAATGCTGTGCTTGCTTGCCATATTTTTAAAATCTTTCCCATATCAGTGTGATAATATTATTTAGCAGAGATGAGCAATCCATGCTGCTTTCATTTTCCATTAAAAAAAAAAAAATCTGCTGCACTTTTGGATCCCATTGTGAGAGCACAGGAGATGTGAGACACTTTCTGACATGGTAATAAAATAAGATGGTGTTCATTCACTTCAACATCAGAGTCTTTGAAAATAGCAATGATATAAAAGCAGTGTAGTGTGGAATTATAATTGGGAACAATTGATGACAATTCCAAGCCTCCTTTCTTCTTTCCAGAGGAAGAAGATTTATATAGAGGCATTGATACCTTAAAATAGTTCATTTTAAGAAATTTCACTCACAGAAGAATGATTGTGACTATAAGACAGATAAAGTAGCTGAATATTTTTTTGCCATTTAAACACATATGCAGTTTTTAATTTTACTTCTGTAAATACCTATAAATTTTTCTTTAGTTGCCAGTTTGTCTACTTGTAACGCAAAATAATTTTCAGGTCTTCAGCTTTTCTTGATCTTTACATGAAAGTAAGGGTTTGATGGCTGAGGTTTTGTGGTGGTTGCTGTTGCCAGCCTGGTAAACTAATTTAGAGACCCATCCTGCAATTAATAATGTGTGAACAGACTGGTGCATCCTTACAGAGCTCCACAGATGTCTGCAGGACTTCTTGATGCTTTATCATTCTACAGTGTGCTATTAGATCAAGACCTTGAAAGGTTAGACTGCAGCCCAACTCATGTTACTCTGATAATGTGGACCACTTTAAAAACTGTATTGGAAACCTGAAAAATACAGACGTTGGGTCAGTTGCTGTATTTTATTGTCTTTTGGAAGGAATAGTGTATTAGTTTTGATTTTTTTTGGGGGGGGGGTTGTTTTGTTTTGTTTGGATTGGTTTGGTTTGGGGTGGTTTTGTTGTTGTTGTTTTTTTGGTTTTTTACTTTAAACTTCAGAAGGAAAAAAAAGGGGAATATGAATAACACCTTGAATATGACAAAGACTAAACCAGAAATATGGAATGCTAAATGTTTATGTATTCACAGGAATCTTCCAAAAATGGAAAAGCTGCTATCAGAGCATTACAGCATTGCAATAGGTAAGACTAATAGATCTTTGAAGGTTACCGAGACTCCCTGGGTTTTGAAGTGGTGGGAAAAGCTAAAATATATGAAAAAAGAAACAGATTTTATTGTTTCACTGAAGTTATTGGTCATTACTGCATTTGAAATCAGCAGCAAACTATTTTTTTGCTAGCAAAATCGATACATCTTTGATTTGTGTCTATACTACAGATCTGGAAACTTTCTTGTTTCTTGTAAGGAACTGTTAAAACTTTTGGTTTTCTTCCGTTTAATTAAGGCAGTAAGTTTGGGCTCAAGTCTGTAGCAAGAGTTAGAACAGAAGATGACAGATTTTCTTTAGCAAGGGAAGAAATTTTAAAATCTCTGATTAAAGAAATGTGAAGAAACAGGAGACGAGGCTAGCACTTTTTTATTAGTATGTCTTTTATAATTAATTAGTCCTATTTTGTTTACAAATATTTGATATTTCTGGCAATATTTTCTTTGTCCAAGTGGCATTCTTCTTTTTATCACTGAGGAACCTACCAGCTCTTTCAAAAAAACACTTTCTCACTTCATGAAACTGTTTGCTAACTGTAAATATAAATTTACATTATATATAGCTAAGATATTACGAGCTGACAATATTCTCTGGACACCATTTCCCCATATTTGAACTTTAGAATACATTTGGAATACCTGTAATCCTACAGAAAGTAGAAATTACCTGAAGTGGAGAAAAAATATCATTTTGACTTGCTTTGTGTTTTGCTCGTCACACATGACCAAAGCCTCAAATACTGACTTCAGACTTGCTTCCTATGTTATCAAACCTGAAGATAATTAACAAGTCTGAAAAGTTCTTTTAGGAGGTGGTTCTCTGTTACTTGAATTTCAGAGATAGAGGCTGGTGATCTCTCTGGAAGGGATCTGTTTCCAACGAGAAGTTATCAGTTTGAAGCAGGACTTGAGATACAGACTCAGAATTGCATCATCTGGGTTGGGCAGTTACATCAGTGAAAAACACTGTCTCATTTGCCACTGGAATCTGTGGGGGGAAAACCAAACATTATTTAAAAATATTCAGAGTTTTATACTATCTGCCTGGCTTACTAAATCAGACTATTTCAAATANTATGTATGTATGTATGTATGTATGTATGTATGTATGTATGTATTATTAATTTTTTTTTACTATTTAAACATCTCTTAATATTATATAAGTTGCTCTGCTTTCAGTATGTGGTATTATCAATACCAGAAGGTTTCACCTGAGTGAGAAGCTTAGCCAAACTCTTCTTTGGTTTGCAATTGTACTGAATTAGCATTATTTTCACAACCAGCACTATGGAAGCCAGTTCTGACTCAGATTACATATTTCACATGACATCAAGAATTATCACTTTCTCCTTGAGGACAAGGACATGCAGTGTTTGATTTATCCTGTCTTTATCCACACTCTATTTCTTAAGGAAAAGCAAAAGCTATTTATTCTTCTAACCCCTATGTAACCAGCATGATGACTCAAGTGCGACTTTGACTCAAGAAAAGCAGGGAGAAAGAGAGGTGACAGTCCAGATTCAGGGAAATATGCTCTTCTCTTGTATTTGTATTCTACTGATCCATCAGCAGACAACAATACCACATCTCTTTGTGTGGACCTGAGACAGCACAGCTGGTATCAATAAATGTTTTACTTCTAACAGCAAACAGAGCAGGGGATAAGTACAGGTGAGGAAATACGTTTCACTGGAAGAAACAGAGCCAGAGACCCTTGGGAGATGCTAAGGAGACCACTATTTAAATTGTGAGGGATTCAAATAACTTCGTGTAACTGTCTCATGCTAAACCTGCAGTTTCTGTTCTGTTCTATTCTGAGCAAGATTTCTGGGTTCACTCTTGGTCAGTAGGAATATACAGGCAGTACAAGGGCCAATCCTTACATTCCAGCCATGACAGGAGCCTAAAATAATACAGAAAGGATTCCCACTGAAGCCTTTCTACTCTACAGAAAGAGGCAGGACAACCACTTTAGGATAGAATTGAAGGGTTAAAGAACTGGTCTCAGAACTCCATGCTCCTAAGCATAGCTACCTCTCAGAACATAACTCTCTAACTATGATTAATATAAACCTCACAGATGAAATGATAAAGAATCAGGAAAAACTGCAGTGAGAATAATTTAGCTATTTGAAAGCTTTGAAACAGTTTCACTTCATCTTTGAAGTCTAAGGAAGCAAGAATGTGTGAAGCCCTACTTTTTAATTTAATTTTCCTTTTGTTCAATGAGTCATATTTTCATAAGCCTTTACCATAATTCTGTGGCAAAAATAATGTATCTGACAGCAACGTATGAGGTCAAAGATGGGCTTTGATGACATTTGAAATTGGAAAGCAGTCTTTAGTAATTACAGTTTCCATTTGGATTAGCAGTTTATTATGTAATGCTTCATATTCCAGAAAAAAAATACACTTGATAATTATTTAATTTATTCTATTTAGTGACAGCATATTTCACAGAACTTTTAGCAAATTTTTCAAGCACATTTGTAACTTTCAAGTTTAAATCCCACAGAACATTAATAGCTCTTACGTTACTAAATTAGAGATACTTAGTTTGAATTCCTCATGTTTATTCCAATAGAAATTGCAAAACCCAACTGGTTTTAGGTGACCGCAGATTCGTTAATGTATAGGGCATTTTGGTAATTTATCGTTGTGAAAAATACCCTTTCCAAATGCAAAGGTCTTTTCTGTTGAAGGCCAGCTAGGACCTATGCACCATGTTAAAACAGTCAAATTAGGACTGCTTTGGTAAAAGTGTGACTTTCACCCAGAAATATTTTAGCATTTATTAGTCAGGATTTAGAATGAATGCAAGCAGCGTACAAAAATGCAGTAGGTCTAATCAAAAAGGAAAAAAAATCCCAATTATAATCTATTATTTCTCTACAGTCACATACATTAGGTGGTCTACAGACATACAGCATGAAAGCAAAAAGACAGTTCTGTCCAAAATGTGTTGGTAATTTGATAAATCAGACCACAAATGGGAGTAAAAGCAACCTCACTGGGATTATGCTAGAGGCAGCTTTGGTGGGGGGTGAATCTCTCATTAGTTAAAACAAAGTCAACACTTAAGCTTCTAAATAGACTCTTCTAATTAAGTTTTCTAAGTAGATCTGTCAAGGAAGATTGTCTGGAATAACAGTGGACTGGCCTCAGTTCAGTGAGTCTCTCCCACCCCCTCACTCAGCAATGTACTAACAAGGACTCTTACAGTTTCTTCACTCGGCTCCTCAGACTATCCCTAATGGCAAAACAATCTCCTACTGTAGTTTTTTATAATGGTACTGTGAAATACTACTCCTTTGCTGCTTGAGACTACAGCTCAGGCACTCAAACTACCTTTTCTGACATGCTCAGAGGAAAACCCACTATTTTTACGACTGTTTAGTTACACAATAGTACCACAATTATCTTTTCTCCAATTCAGTCCCCTAGACCATTGTACCTAGAGCCTCCAAGAAACAGACCTGTTAGAATGAATCACTTTCTTTTTGAAGTGTAGCTAGCATGCATATGTAGACATAATGTAGATTTTGCTCTTGAAGTTGGACTCAAAATGGAACCAAAGTTTCTTAATTAAGTTAATTTTCTCTTCAGGGAGTATTTTCAGATAAAGGCCTTTTTTTTCGTTTTAAATTATACAGACCACAGTGAAGTCATTACGTACAATTACATTACACCGCACTAAGAAAAAGAATCATTTTCAGGAAAAAAGAAAAGCCACGGCATCATTCTGATGATCTTGAATACTGCAGACAAAGCCCTTGTGTAAATCTACAGCCAGATAATCAGAAAATGATTAAATAAAATACTACTAAAACACAAAAACTAATCGGAGTATTTTAAGAAAATTACTTATTAACAGTTTTACAGGATTATCTTGTTATTTGGAAATATTTGGGGCCTGAAGAACCTGACCAGCACATGTAGACAAGGTCAGCAAGAAAGAAGCAGTATTTTTTCACATTCAGTTCTTTGTACAGACTTGGGAACTGTTCCACTGAGGGAAAAAGAATTGCTTGCCAATAGTGCTGAAGAGATCTGGATGACCACCCTATCTGACCTTCTGGCAGTAGAACCATGACTCTGGTAGATATCACCAACAAAGTCAGAAATCTTCCCCTGATTCCCACTACATCTCTGCTCCCAGGACACTCAGAAACTACAACAGCCTCTATTTCTGTGTATTTCTTTCCCATGGGCAAATTAGCACTTTGTACTCAAATATTTACATAATATTAAGATTACACAGAACCACTTCTGGAGGAAAAAAGCATTTATTTTTGGTTACCAACTTTTCTGTTTTGAACTCTATCCACATAAAATCTTATTATAAATGTAAAAGCTGTGACTGCTTTCCTTGTGGAATGCTGGCCATTTAACGGCAGTGACACCATTTTTAAATGAGATCTACCTTACCCTTTTTATCTGTTAGATAAAAGGGTCATATTTAAAGTCATAGAGTCAGATGCAGTACTTTCTTACAACTGATGATAAACTACACAGTTGTATTGAGTTGGCATGGCCAAGCTTTAATAGTAGGGGTGGGCTACAGGGGTGGCTTCTGTGAGAAGCTGCCAGAAGCTTCCCCCATGTCCAGCAGAGCCAACCCCTGTCAGCTCCAAAGGTGGACACACTGCTGGTCAAGGCTGGGCTGATTAGAAATCATGGTAACGCCTCTGAGATAACATATTTTAGAAGAAGAAAAAAAAATTACTGCACAGATGTAATTGAAACCAGAGAAGAGCAGGGTGAGAACATGTGAGAGGGATGGCCCTGCAGACACCAAGATTAGTGGAGAAGGAGAGGGAGGAGGTGCTCCACGGACCAGAGCTGAGATTCCTCTGCAGCCCGTGGTGCAGATCGTGGTGAAGCAGCTGTGTCCCTGTAGCCCATGGAAATCCGCAGGGATGCGGAGATCCACGCTGGAGCAGGTGGATGCCTGAGAAGAGGCTGTGACCCTGTGAGAGGCCCCTGGGGAGAAGAGCCCAGGCTGGAGCAGCCTGTCCTTGAAGGACTGCACCCTGTGGAAGAGTGACCCATGCTGCAGCAGTTTGAGGGGGACTGTTGCTCATGAGATGGAGCCACACTGGAGCTCATGGAGACCTGTCTCCCATGGGAGGGACCCCCACTGTGCAGCAGGGGAACAACTCTGAGCAGTGGTAGAAACAACAGGTGATGAACTGACAACAACACCCATTCCCTGTCTCCCTCAGCCACTCGGGGAGGAGGTAGAGCTCAGGAGGGAGGGAGTGGTGGGGGAGAAGCTCTTATAAAGGTTTTATTTTACATCTCATTATGCTGCTCTGATTTTGTTAACAATGAATTCAGTTAATATCTCTAATTCGAGCCTGTTTTGCCCATGACAGTGTTTGGTGAGTGATCTCTCCTGATCTTTATCTTAATTCATGAAATCTTTGTTATGTTTTCTCCCCTTCTGTCCAGCTGTGGACAAAAGTAGTAGAGAGGTTTTGGGGATGGCTGGCATTCAGCCAGGGTCAAGCCACTACAGCAGTCTGTAATTTCCTGTTACATATCCCTAGGACACTTAATAAATTGCTTGTTTGGACTCCTTCCAAAGTTCAGAAATTGCTTCCTCCAAAACGGACATTCTAGATTCTTAAGAATGTTCATGTAACTTTTCACTCTATTTGCCCCTTCCCAGAACTGTATCTTTTGTTCCCTTCCAAAATCAAGATGAAACATAACCTAGATTCCATAGAAAGTCTTGCAGGTGTTCCAAGGACACCAATAAGAGAATCCTTAGCAATAAGGTTAAATTTGAACTATCCAAGAAACTTCTGTATCACAATAATTAAATAGCCTATTTAATCCTACTTAGATGCACATTAATAAAACAAAACTTATTTGAAAATAGTTTTCCTGAAAAATATACAGCAAGTATTTTTTATATGTGTCTATATACATATATATGTTATCTAGAAAGGCCACGAATTTTTAAGGGTTTTTTTTCTGAACTCTCTGAGTTTTAAATGGAAAACTGTACACTTTATAACCATGTATTTTGAAGTGTGAGGAACTTTCTTTGCTTCCTGCTAAAAAGCATTCAAAATTGAAACATTGGTTCAAAAAAAAAATCGACAGAAGAGTATTCTAAATAGTCAATGTATGAATGCAAAGTTTAGGAAGATACTACAAGCTAGTTTATATTTTTCTACATTGTTTAGATCTGAACTCTTACAAGAATAATATGAAACTTCATTTTTCACCTACAGGTAGTCTTCGCCATCTGAACTAATCAGAAGGTTGAAAACCTGGTCATCATGCTGATTTTTAACGCTTTGAGTTCAGACAAAAGGGCACTGTCTACCGGGCCATTAAAGTCATCCCATTCAGAAACAGAAGTTTTCCATGACAGATACATACATTCCTAGGTTGTGTACCAATCAAGTGTGAGTCCACCTGTCAAAATCATAGGCCAAGGTCAAAAAGCCACAGGTAGCTCAGAAACTACGTGAAAAACATCCTTATTCTTACTGGTGATTGTCTTTACTTGCTTTTCTCCTTTAACTAGACAAAAATTAATGAAGAAAAAAAGTATTTCTTTGATTGGAGACTAAACAAAATTCATCAGAGACCTTTATTCTGAATTTCAGATTTGAACAAATTATCTTTCACCTTCTCTTATACTAAGACAAGAGATTGTTATAATTTATGGTTAAAGAAGGGGAAGAAAAAGAAAAATATGAAAATAATTTCTTTTCTCTTCCTTAACCTGCACCACTGATCTCATCCAGAATTGTGTTTCTCAGCCCTCCTGTGAGGCACGTGCAGGGTCGATGGGAGGACAATTAGACAATGCAGCCCAGCTCTGATGTGGGCAAAACTGACCATGGAGGCATGCAAGGAGTAATATATATATGCAGTAAACTGCTGCTTTTCGCATTTGCTTTGTATTTATGACTCTTTAGCAGAAGTCAAGCTCCATCATCGGGTTGTAAATTACTTTACTACAATATTAACAAAGGCACTAGTATGTGGCAAATCCAGGGGTTTGTTTTCATTGTATACTGTAATCGAATGAGAACTGCTTCCACACAGTTCAACAAAGCAGACAAGAAAATTCCGAGACCTTGAACAACTATGTTAGGTGAGTTTTATAATGCAGGTAGCCAACAATTTAAAACTCTTTGACTACAGAAAGGATTTAAGGGTGGTTATTATTTCATTGTCTCAAATTTTAAAGATTTAACATCTTATTCTAGAGGAAGATAATGGGACTGAAAACATTGAAAGGCAAAAGCTATTTTTATCAATTACTTCTTCTCCTCTGAGTATGTAATCCTCATTTGAAAGAAACTCGTAAGTGGAAAATAAATCCTTCAAAACAATTTTCATAGCTACTCTCACTAGAATAATTTAGACTAAATACCTCATTATATTAATGCAAATTAGCTTTTATTATACAATGGATACCTTTAAATAAAACCTTGTCATTTAAATAAATTCAGGAACTATCAGAACACCTCAGGAATGTATGAGTACCCTACACACAGGAAAGGAAAAATGAGCTCCATAAATCATTGGAACTGAGCAAAAATATATACATAAGTGTAGTTTACATTCTGAATGTAGGTTGAGTGTAGTATCAGTGCAGATCACAGGGAAATGGCTATGGAGCTTTCAAGATTTTCCTCAGTCCACGCTTTAATGTGGATGTTTAATATTAACTACTAGTATAATTTTTAGTTTCTATTTGACCATTAAAATATTCAAGGTCTGGTGTCACCTTAAATATATGTACAGTCCTGTTCTGAAGAGCTTACTACAGAAGAGGTCTTGTTTATCATACATGCATTTTACCCTTAAATGAAATGCATTTGAAATGTTGATTTTTTTCCCAAGCGATCCTCATTTGTCTTCTGTTAAGGACTGATATCCATAAGATATAATCCACAACCTTCTATGTCTCCCTTGAAACCCTCAGGAATTTTCTTCTTGTATTGCACATGGGGATAATATTAATTATTATAAGCTTAAAGCCATTGCAGTGATAATGTTTATTTCCAACACCATATCTACTCCCCTAGTCTATTACTTTTTCTTCAGTATTCCTGCTATATGATTTCATCTCAAGTCTTTCATTAATTAGCCCAACTACAATGTAAGTACTAAGTATACTGTATTTTCCGTCTTCAAGAATAGACATCTTCTAATACAGTTAACATTCTTCCAACACTTTACAAATAATTACGAGCATTATTGAACTTGAGGACCCACATAACACAGTTCTTTAAGAACAGACAAACCAGCAAAGGATTTTTTTTTTTAAATTGCTTTAAGAGAGAGGACTCCTCCTGAGGAGAGGAAACAAGACAAATAAAAGGACCACAGTCCTGGACTTCAGAAGAACAGTCTTTAATCTGTTCAGGGATTTACTTGGAAGTATCCCATGTGAGACCATCCTGGAGAGATGAGGGGCCCTGGAGAGCTGATTGAGTTTCAAGGATCACCTCTTCCATGCTCAAAAATGGTCCATCCATATGCACAAAAAGTCACACAACTGTGGCAGGAGCAACCTGATCTCTTTGAAGATGTCCCTGCTCACAGCAGGGGCATTGGGCTAAATGACCTTGAAAGGTCCCTTCCAACCCAAACTATCCTATGAGTCTATGATTCTATGATTCTATAATTGCAAAGCCACTTGTGATCTTTGAACGGTGCTTAGAGGAGGGTCATGAGGTCTGTAAGAAAGGAAAAGCCATTCCTATCTTTGAGAAAGGCAAGAAGGGCAGGGACTACAAACCAGTCAGCCCTACCTCAAATTCCCAGAAAAGAGATGGACTCAAATAGTTCTGGAAGCCAATCCCCAACATATGAAGGGCAAGATCAAGAGTAGTCAGCATGGATTTATGAAGGAAAAACCAGGCTAACCAACGTGACAATAAAATTCTATCATAAAACATATTGAATGTTTTTTACCTTGGCTTTAGCAAGCATTTTGTTGCTGTATCCTATAGCATCCTCATGGATAATGAAGTACAGGATAGATAAGTAGACAATGGGGTAGACCAAAAACTGGCTCAACTGCCACTCTGAAAGCCTTGATATCAGTGACAGGAAACCCATCTGGATGCCAGCCACTAACAGAGTACCCTAGGGTCAGTACTGAGCCAAAGTTGTTTAACAATTTCATTAATGAGCTAGACAACAGGACAGCGTGCACCCTCAGGTATAAAACTGGGAGAAAATATCAATACACCAGAGGCCTGGGCTGCTGTTCAGAGGGACCTTAACAGGCAGGGACCTTAAGAGGCAGGGACCTTCAGAGGCAGGAGAAATGGACCATTGATGCTTCCTTTCATCAAAGAAGATGAGAAGCATCCTGGACACCATTAGGGAGAATGCTGCCAGCAAACTAACCACCAATGAGGCCATCTCTGGAGTGCTGTGTCCACCTCTGGAGTCTCCAGTACAAGACGTGGCCATACTGGAGTGAGTCCAGTGAAGGACCGTGGAGACAGTTGAAGGGATTTTTAGAGATTGAAGCATCTAACATACAAGTGACTGAGAAAGATGCTTAACTTCTAGAAGAGGGTGTTCATTGAGAGTATTATCCATGTTTATAAGGACTAGACGCAGAGTAGTAAAAAAGACAGAACCAGATTCCACTCAGCGATGCACAGTGACAAGACAAGAAGCAATGGGCAAAAATTAAATTCAACAAAGTCCACTTAAACTTATGAAGAAGCTTTTTTATTATTAAAGTGGTCAAATACTGGCACAGGTTGTCCAGAAAGGCTTTGGAGTCTACATCCTCGGAGATACTACAAACCTGACTGGAGATGGCCATGCTCTAGCTGACCCCTGTTGGACTAAAGATTCTCTAGAGGTCCCTTGCAACCTCAGCTGTTCTGTGACTTGGTAACATTTACAAACACTGATTCTCCTTTCAAAAGCAATCACAAATGTGAAAGAAAGCCAAACTACATGGTCTATCTGAATATTTCACAGACCAAAACAAAGGGGTGTGAGTATTCTCCTTTGTTAAAAGTAATGAAGCTCATCAGAAGTAAACTTGCAGACAAAAGTTCACAGAGACAATTAGTTTTATTATTCTCAGTCTTGTTCTACCATTAAAAGGCAACAAAGCTGCCTGTTCAGATTTAAAATGTGATGTTTCTTTTGAAGGCTATTCAAGAGCAACGGCTGGCAAAGACGGTTTGGGGCTCAGTGAACATCAGGCAATATATATCACAGCTGTGAACCCTGAAAGACTATTGATCCAGAAGCCTCTTCTAATTGTTAATGGAGGTACGGATATCCTAAATGACATGACACTAAAAGTAATAGCTCCAGGCACCTGTAGAAATCTCACAGATTTCCACTTTAAAGGTAGACTCAAAAATTTTATCACAAGCATGGGAGAAAATCAAATCTGTCATAAAAGTACTTAAAAACAGAAAGTGGCACTTGATTAACATACATGTTATTATTTGTGGGATTTTCAGGTGACTTTAAGAACCTAGAGAGTGCTCTTCTTCAATAACACTTTACATTTTTCAATAATACTTTACAATCATAGACAATATTGGGGATATTCATGGATTAAAGAAAAATCAATTAGCAACTCAGTCCTTGGTTCTCCAGACTTTCCCCCAAGGTCTTCATGCTACAATGGTTACTATGAGGATTAAAGATCAAGATTTCAAACTAATTTGTTTTGTGGTTTTTTGATAGATGATTGATGAAAAACACTAAAATCTGGAGAGTTAATATATTGAGTCAACATTCTAAAGTTAAGTTAATTGGAATACTAAGCCACAGTTTTCTCAGAAGTGATTTAAGGCCAGATTTGCAAAGAGATTTAGAGAAAGACAGAGGCAGCCATAAGCAATTCGTACATCAAATAATAAAGTAGTATTAAATCTCCATTTACCACCCATAAATATTCCAGGTAATTATACAACTATTAAAATATGCTCCTCAGACATTATGAAACAAAGGTTTGGATATGATATCCAGACACATGCAAGGGATTCAAGAGTCTTAACTCCAACAGCAGTCTCCAGGACTATGATTTTAAATCACTAAGTAAAAATGGGACAGGTTTCAAAGTTACTTACATGCTTTTGAAAAGGCCACCCTTTTAGAAAATGAGTTAACATTTACCCAGCCTGGTCACAGTAGCTTGAAGAACATTAGATTTCAGAACCACAAGGATAGTAGGATCTTAACTTAAAAACACATTTAGATATAAAAATTAATGATTTATATGAAGGGCTCAATCTGAATGCTAATTATGCAATTTAAAAGCAACGCTAAAAAAAATTAAAAGACTAAGTCTGCAAAATTAACTATGAATAGATTAGAAGATGTTAGATTTAAGATTTTCCTGTGTCACTTTACATTTGTTTTCAAGTGCTTGGGTGCCTTATTTAACTGTATGGTCATAAAATCCTTTTCTCTGAGGATCTACTTCATTCAGCGAATGACAGTGCCCACAGAATTAATCAAAGTTCTGTACTTAATGAGCCTATAATGTGATTGCATGCAAATTTATATGCAAATGGCCAGTTGTGCATCTAAGTGGCTACTTGTATATGTTATTATCTGATTTACATGCATAATCACTGTAATTAGACACAGATTTAAAATGTGAGACCATAGTGTTTGCTGCTGTAAAATATGACTTAATTCATGTATTAGTCATACCTATTAATCAATCATTTACTTACAATATGTTTACATTAATCAGCTGCTCTTTGCATAACTTACATTGCCTCCTACCAGATTTATCCTCTTCCTTTTACCTAATCACTGCGTCTGTCATTCAGGAGGCAGAGACTACAGGCACCTCTGCCAAATAGCAAGCTGCCTGTCGTACAGCTGCAATCTGTCATCTATGGACTCTCTACTCTGTTACCCCATATAAACTGAGAACAATCTTAAACTAGGACAGATCTATGCATCAGAATTAGGTAACATCCCCTTTTCCAAGTAATATGAGGTTCTATTCCTCTCACTGATATTTAAAGAAAATTTTAAAAAACTCTGTCTCCATTCCGAATTTGTATTCCTAACTGGCTCTTCCCCAGTGCAATCCAAGATTGAAACAGCAAATTCGATGGGCCAGAGGCTGAAGAGTGCAAGAAAAGCATGAAGACATGTTACTCTTTATCAAGCAAACATGTTGCATTCAATTTGGATGACCTGCTAACCTCATCTTATATTTTCCATTCCCTACCTACTAAATTCTAAATATAGGCTAATCTATTTTCTCTTTTACGTGAAGTATTAATGGCAGGATCTGATGACCTCTATATTCTGCAGGGAACAGGCCGTTACTCTTTTGTGATCCATATGGAAGTCTGTTCTGCTGTATTATGCACCATTACCTGTATAAACACCCATGGATAAAGGAAAAGACATTGGCAAAACATACCATGCACATGATGTTCATTAAGTCTAGGGAAGCAAATAAAGTCTGTTATGTGGAGGCCTTTGCCATAACATAATTATTACACATGCATTAATCAGAGAAAAACTGAAATGGAATAAAGATGTCAGCAGTGATCAGTGTTATTTCAAGATCTCTGAAGGCATGCAGAAAAGTGTTCAGCACTCCATTAGGAATCTTACAAAAGAAGAGCTGTGCATAAAAAGGGTTCCCTGAGGCCCTGAAGCTCAGTAATCAGTCAGGTGCTAGTTTTCATGATAAATTAAAGTTGATTTTAAAATTAATCTAGTCTCATATCAACAGCCAGGTGGCAACATGCTTCTGCGATGACCTTTGGTGAGACGTGTCAGTGATAACACCCAAATGAAACTATCACTAAGAGAAAGACAAGGTGGTCTGGGGAAACAGGAGGCAACTGCACTGCACACCAGCTCTCCACAGCACTCATAATTAAGCTAGAGCCAACTCCAAAAAGAGACTACAGAGATGAGAGCATTACTATGTGACCATTTTGACTGTGAGGATGTTTTTAGTGCATGTATTTAATTAGATTATTACAATTAATGGCACGCAGCATCTGTCAGCATAATCCTCATGATAAACCTTCTTCAGGATAACTGTATTAAGCTGAAACGGAGTACTCTCCCTGTTCTTTTTAACCATTACTCAGAATGCTCAAATTACCTGACAATGCACATGCGGCAAAAATTCATCTGACCAAGAGCTTTCCTTGTTCAATCACGGGAAAATAAAACTACAGTTGTGATGTGTCCCTTGAGATAATATTGCTAGTACCACTAACACGACAATGTTACCAATCCTAATCTCCACAGACTTTGTGGGCATGACAGAATAGCACAAAATACTGTAATTTGGTTTACATTTTTACGACATCTATGTAGACCTTATAACATCAGTGTTTTGCTGGCAGCAGCTCTGCAAGCAAATATATTGAGGATATGTCACAGATGTGTTACTGAGCCATATGATAACATATATGCAAACTTCATCCAGCGTAAAAAGGTTTTATTTTTTCAAATATTACTAGTATAAGCATTTTCTAAAAAAATTTGACATATTGCTTAGAATTCACATTTCCTTGTTTCATCTCCATTTATTCATCTATCCTTATTAAAGACCTTTATATAATCCAGGCCCTCTCTCTAATCAGTGGAGAGAGAGTAATTGACAAAGGGGCAACTAATGCTGGCAGTTCAAGAAAAATGAACTCTTTTGTATAATTCCACTTGTGCTGAGTCATAGAAAAATTTCAAATGAAAACCACAGTAAAAACCTGTTAAAAATACATTTCTGAATGATGGCTGTTTGCTACTCACCCTGAAATGACTGACTATATAGCATACACCCACAGATCCTCTTGTACACTGCTTTCACTCCTTTTACTGTTATTTCCTTTCATCTGAGTCATAAAGGAAACACAAACATCTTTCTTCTCCACTCAAATTAATTTCCATTCCCATTATTCAATCAGACACCTGATAAAAACACTCCTTTAATATGTGACAAGATCTATGAAAAGCAGGAAGAAATAATAAATCTATTTGAAATCTAAACTGAAATATGCACACAGAAACTTCCAGCATTGATTCATAAAAAAAGTGATGGAGGGAATACATAGCTACTAACATCTATTATGTGAAACTCAATCTATTTGTTCTTCTTTATAAAGATATTCACAAATCCTTTAATGCAGAGAAACATTGTGAACATACGGGTGAGCTGGGAGGCAGATAGATCAAGAATAGCTCTGTGTGTGTGATACAGGGCTGCTGCTACCACTGAAAGGAGATTGAGAAAGCAAGGTGTCTTTGCTTGTCTCAACACTAAGTAGAAGTGGTGTCCATCTAACTACTTGTTCTGTAATCACCCATACTTAGATAAAGGTTTTTAACAATTTTTGCTAAATGTTTTTGAAAACAAGCATTTGTTTCCTCTTCCAAAGATTAGAAATTTACAAAGGAATTTTGAAAACAAAGTTCTAAAATGGTAGACCCAGCTGGTTTATTTTGCATAGATGTTTTATTAAGTTTATTATGGTTTTTACAGATGTTTTTTGTCTTGTGAATATCTTGAGTTACCACTTGTATGTTTTGCTTCACCAAACCAGGCACCCTGTACGGCCCCTTCTTACAAGAAAGTTTGTGTCTTCTGTTTGATTATGCTCCTAAAATATTGATCATAAAGAAAATAAAAGGACCTTTTTCACTCTTTTAGTACATCTTTAAGTATGGTTTGATTTTTGAATACCCTTGTGTTATTGAAGACATCACTAGCTGAATGTTTTGCACTGGATGTTTTATAATTGTATCAGTGTTTCCTCATGACAATAAAAACTGTATTCATAATTATGCAGACTGAGGTGTGGCAGCTTCCATTCCTTGCTCAAATGAAGAAATAAACCTGTGAAAGTTATCCACAGGCAATCAAGTTACAGTCAATCAACTAATGAACACTTTTCCTGTGAGCCTATTAAGTGCATCCCTGCATGAATGAGTATGAATAATGACACTTACTGTATCTGAAGCAGACGACAGTTGAAGCAAGAGGAAAAAGTGAAAGCAATTTCCCCAAAAAAAGTATTTTCAGCTTCAAAGTATGTGCTTTTAAAATAAACCAAGTG
Organism: Falcunculus frontatus; assembly: GCA_013398115.1. NCBI lineage: Eukaryota > Metazoa > Chordata > Aves > Passeriformes > Falcunculus > Falcunculus frontatus. The sequence continues at coordinate 2,054,193 of VZRV01005707.1, read as the reverse complement.
TGATAGACAAACCTCAGCAAATTAAAACGCAAGGTTCTCTACTGTTCCACAAACCATGGAACAATGATAAGAATTTTACTTAGAGACCTTAAGGTGTGTTATGTCAGCTGAATGTTTTTTATTTTAAATGAAGTACCACTGAAGTGCTTGATGGGCATACATGAAAGGAAAGGTTTTCCTTTCTGATTTAACTCTTTATGTCTAAAGTCCATGGCTCACATTCTGAGCAGCATCACCTTCAATTAGAGGAAAGGATCCACGCCAGTTTGCACCACATGAGGATCTACTTCCTGCTCCTCCTCACAAAATGGTACTGGAGATTTAGAAGCACTCATTCCATTTCCTTCTCCAAATAAATGTATTGCATAACAATTTCTAAGCAATTGCAATTGTTTTGAGAATCTCAATGTCTATATAAAAAAAAATTGGTGGACGCCACACAAGGAATGTATTAGATCACTTTACCTCACTGAAATACTATACATTTTCTATTACTGTAGTGCCTGAAGATTCAGATTGCTTTCCCTTAATAGTTAATATAAGTAACTATATCCTAGAACTCTATGTTCAATTTGCTAAAATTAATTTGTTCTGTCACCAGGCTTTGATAAGACTGTCAGAACGTAATTTTTTACTATATTTGCAGTTGTTCACACTGCTCTCAGAGGTTTGTACTCTCCCCTCACATACAGACCCTGATGAGAGGTGCATAAAAGCTTAATGCTCAATTGGTAAGTGGTTGCCCATTGTAAACCACATTCTCAGATCAGGGAAGGGTCGAGAAGAGAGGTCTGCTTGCACAACAAGCAAGAGACAAACTAAGGCAGTACAAACTGCAACTATGTAAGAGAATCCTAGCTCAGCCTTTTAAAAAGAATTAGGTGCCTCTAAATCGGCTGAAGGAAACTGGACAGGAAACAGCTTCAGATCAGCTCCTCTCTGATTTAAGTCACCTATTTTATCCTCATTCTACCACTAAAGAAAACACCTTAACCATAGTTTAATTACAGGTTAGGATCAAGAGCCATCAGTTCCTTGACTAAAAATATCAGATTTTTTATAATCTCATGCTATCTGAGATACAGAACTTTTCAAATAACACCATGTTGATTACAGCCAGAGAAGCTAAAAAAATTGTAGCTACCCTTGGAAAATGGAAAACAGGAAGACTCAATCAAAAATGAAATCCCAATAATGAGCCTAATACAGGATCCCAACCTGGGGAGTGAACCCCATGCAGACAGTACTTGTTTTAGTTTTATTCCTATTACGCAATTACTCCCTTGCAAATTAATATATTTTGTGTGAAATCTTACACGTTCCTCAGCACAGAGGCTGATACAGAATACCGCCAAACTCCAGGCAGTAGTGTGCATGTTGGAAGCACACTGTGTACAGCTGGAGCTTTCACTGCAAACTCAGACAGCAGTAGAGGAAAAAGGATTCTGTTAACACCAGTTTTCCCCAAGTGTTTAAAGACAGGCCTAAGGGCCTTCTTACATATGTAGCTTTTGCCTTTGTGCTTTTTACATTGGAAATGCAGATTCGGTAATGGCTGCATTCTTTTGCTCAGCATGGTGGCTGTTTTTCTCACATCACTGAAGGTTGGGTGTGGAGTGCTTGAAGTGAGCAAGCTTAATGTCCCTTCTGCCAATATTTTTAAAAATCCTCTATATCGTGGTTATTGTACTTTACATGGAAGTATGCATTACTGCAAGCAAGTGGTTAGTTTTCATTGTCTGTTACTATGTTTTTATTGTTCATAATTGTCTTGCTAATTAATGATTAATTAATTGTCTAATTCTTATTGTATAACTGGAATGACTATGTAAAATCTTCAAACATGCATGAAATTTCAATGATATAAAAATGTCACATAAAAAGCAAAACCCAGACACTAATTCAAAACTGAATATAGATTTCAGATATTTGGCACCTGCATTGTTTTTACTCCCTGAGCATATGGATGAAACTTATTTTAATATACTCTGTTTCTCATACAAATTTTAGAAACTGTAAAGCAGCTATGATTAATAAAAACAATTTTGAGTGAAATGACAATGCCTGCTGAACGTCTTCTTGGGCATGTAGGCAATGACAAATCAATTTCTGGTATGCTTTGTGACAGCTGAAAATAGCTGTGCAACCCTTAAGCTGAAGCAGTTTAATTAAACCTTGGCATTTTAACAGAATAAAAGAAAATTAACTATCCTATTTCATTTCCCTATAGTGTAAACAGAGTGCATGACAGGCATCTGTGTGATATATAATTAATCCCACCAGTCAAAAAATTTGTTCAAGGATAGTTATGAAGACTTCAGTTTATGTAGACAATAAAGTTTATATCCCAAAGTTGCTCATTATGTATTCCTCAAATTACTTAATGAGATGATTTATTGTTGTACACACTGTGAAAAAGAAAAGTATGGCTATATATAAAAGGAGATGCCTTATACATACGTATTTGTAACTTCAAAGAAAGATAAGTAGAAGCAACTGCACCTAACAGAACTAGAAAAAAGTTTGCAAAGTACATTCCATGTGCTACAAAAACTGCATGTAAGGAAGAAGTTGTACTTTCCATTATATTTTATTAAAGTATTTAATAAAATAGTTATTCATTGGTTTGAAATAAGCATCAATGGAGTATGGAAAAAAGCATAGCATCTTTACTAATAACATTGAGTGACATCAAAGTATATTATTGAACAGCAATTTATGTTTAAATTGATTTTAATAAGCATGCAATTCATAATCAAGCCAATTTTCAATTAAGTGATAATTGAACAGTGACAGCAGGGTGTCATACTGCTGCATGGTGAAGCAGAAGCAGCAGAAAGGGTAAAAAGTTTCCACATACATCCAGAAGGGAAGAAAGGCATGTAACAAGTTCTCAGCTAGGCAGGAAAGGTTTACTGCAATCTCAGATTCTGTAGGGTGTTTTAACTGGCTTCCAGCTGCTGCCCCAGAAGGATGGTGGACTCCTACAAATCCCATCTCACACCGTTCTGATCCCATTACTGCCTTGGATATGCCGGAGCACACCATGCCCACTTGGTTGTGTCAGCAGGTAAATCAAGGCCCAGATCCTGCTGACAGTAATGGAAGCATAAACCTTTAGTTTACAGATAGATATGGATGGGCAGCTGCGTGAAGGTCTCTAAATCTCAAACTGAATCCTGTCTTTAGAGCAGGAGCAAAAAAACACACACTGGGGATGAGCATATATCCACATAAAAGTGTCTAATGTCATTTGAGTTGTCTTATGTTGTCCAAGAAATGCTTACGGGACAGAGGACAAGAAGGGAAGGTGCAGACTGCTGGGTGCCAGGTAAGATACCCCTAGGGCATATCAAAGAGCACTGGACCCTACAGATGGCCAATTGACATGAGTTTTATAACATTTACATAGCTGTAAGACAAAACTGTGGCTCAGTGGTACACCTAATCTTACAGGGTTCCTGATTTAATGTAAAGCCCTCTAATCACCAGCAGTTCTGAACCTACACATACTCAGAACAACTTGGCTTCCACAGCTCAGTGCCAGGCTCCCACCTGACCTGAAGTGAGATGGATCAAACAGCCCAAAGGACTCAACATGTGTAGGCTCTGCACAGAGAACTACAAGTGCTTCTATTAAAGACACATAGCGAAAGTGGTGGCTCTGTTTCTCCCAGTGGCCTATAGAAACAAACGGACTTCTGTCTCCCTCATTATCTAGGAATATATCCACTAATGTATTTTTGCAAATCAAGTTGAATTGATCAGTAGATGCTGTAAAGATGGAGATAGACTCTTCTTGGAGGTGAACTGGGGTGGGAAGACAGGAAACAGACGCATATTGGAACACAGAAAATTCTGAGCAGATATTAGGATGAAAAAATTACCTTGAGGGTTATCCAATTTTCCAACAGGTTACCTAGAGAGGTTGTCTACAGACTCTGAGATGTTCAAGGCTCAGCTTCACATGGCCCAGAGCAACCTGACCTAATTAGACTTGCTCTGAGCAGGGAATGAATGAATGACCTCCAGAACTCCATTTAGAACAGAACTGTTCTATGAAGTAATAATTAATTAATTACTTCGTTAAAAAATAATGAATGAAGTAATTACTCTGTGAAGGCAATTTTAAGCATATGGCTTCAGATACACACATACTTCATTCACACTAGAATGAATTGGATTTCAGTTAATCTTCATAGCTAATGGAGACTCTACTTCTCGGTCTGAAATACAGGAATTTACTTTAGGTTCCATAAGGCACACACAACGTGCAATCAAAGATATGATTCTCATAATGAAATCCAAAATAACACAGAGGTTAAGCACAGCGCTAAGAAACACTGCCCACGGAAGGATATTTAGCCTTTCATTCCTTCACTCTTCAGCACTTCTAAAGAATTGAACCAACAAGCTCACAAACTCAGCAGTGGAAATACAGATCCTAGAAATATCAAGTTACTCAGAAACTACATTTATGCCTATAGTAACACTGAGGGTTGAAAAGTTAAACCAGAATTGGGAGTAGTGGGAGTTTACAGGAGATTTTAAAACATTTTTTCCTACATTATGTCTATATAAGCAACTCTCACCTTTATTGCATTTATCCTAAATTAATTTGTATTTTGCAAAGAAAATTTATATCCTACACTAGTTATACAGAAGCATGATCTATCTGAAAGCCTTTTCAATGCCAGAACAGTATTTTTTTGAGAAAAAAATATATGTTTAATACTAAAATAAAGTCTGAGACTTTTTTTTTTTTAACTGAGAAAATATGCTAAAGAATTCCACAATTTATTAGTGGCTTTCCTCGTGGCTATTTCATCTCAATTACTGTTCCTGAAAATTCTTGAATTTTCATGGAACTGGACTTCAGTTCTGCAAATGTAGCCACAACTCTAAAGCAGCTATTTTATTCTGGCTGCCATTTGATACAATTCCCTCCTTTTCAGTAGGAAATTATCTGTGTCTCTTCGTAGTGTTTCAAAACAGCAGAAACACAGGACTGAGGGCTCTCAGAAGCTCCTGTATTCCTTTAGAAGTCGTAAGTGATCTGCCACACTGGAATCTAACTTCAGAATATTTCTGAACTTCTGTAAGAGTATACAGTATAAATTCTTCTATAAGCAGATAAGGGACAATTTGGGGTGTACTCCATCACTCACGTCTCATAGAAGAACACAGCTTCAAATATCAATGCAGCCTCGAGACTGAAGGGTGAAAGTTGCTTTAACTGGGAACAAGCAATTCTGAAAGATTCCAAATTGTTTGGGGATTTCATAACAGTCCTAATTTTTTTGGTTTTTGAGTCAGGACAGAAGTAATGGCACAGCAAAGAGGGCACATCTCTTTTCCACCAGTGAGACTGCGGGATAAGACCTGAGCACTGTTTCTCATGGACTATTCTAAATGCTTTTATCCTTAGGTACTATTAAGGGACTTCTCTATGCATTATTGTACATAAAGTAATGGTCCACGCCGTAAATATTTAGCCACATATATAACTGAATATACTCAGCACAACAGCTGAAGTGAGTTGTATATATTCCTAACAGCCTACAAATAGGATAGAATTCATGACCTGTTCATGATAGTACTACTTTGTATTAATTCGTCTCTATACTGGCGGTTGTAATGAGCAATATTTTGTTTCTATATTGTTATTTACTTTCCTTGTGCTCCTTCTTGGGACACGTGTTATCCACACTCTTAAAAGTAAAAAGTGAAACAGAGATGCACATAATAATATAAACTAAAATTAAAATTTTATGACAGTTATAGGATGCGATAGCTGAGGTAATTCCAGCACAACTACTGCACAGTAAAAGAATGATATAAAATAACATTTCAGTGTAGTAACATAGCTGAAGCACCAGATTTATTATTACCATTACTTGGAACGTTCAAAAGACATACAGCGAGCATGAATTCATCTAGATGACACAAGAACTACTGAGTCAACAAACCGATTCCTCTTCAGGGCTGTGTGACATTCTTGCTAAAGTCTGAATAATGGCACAAAAGAAATTTCAAAAGTACTGATTGCTATTATAAAGCCTGCAAGGAATTGACATTTCCATAGATGTTGTCATGAAAGGACATTATTTGGCTGACAGTAAAGATTTGAAAATAAAATTGTTATGCCATATACATGTTGATAACAATTTGGCAAGAGATATAGCACAATTTAGATAGAAGAAGTAAAAGCAGAACCAAAGCAAAGCAGAAAACCCTTGTTAACAATGTTCTAAACCCTTTTTTCAGAAGGATATTAAAGGGCTTGTTTATAACCACTGCTAAAATACTTACAACAGAGATCCATCTTCTTTGTATATCTACAGAAAAAGATTCTAGTAATTTCAGGAAATAATTCCTTTTTTTTAAAAAAAAAAAGAAAAAGACACGTCTTAGTTGTCGTATTTGACTCGTTTAAATACAATACACTATTGTACCATACATCATTGTGAGACAATTACTTTTTCAAGCAATTGCCACCCTACTACAATTGCTTTACAGTAACAGTTCCATGCTTATGAACCACCTTTACCATGACACTACCAAAACACTTATCCAACTACATTGTATCACTGACTGATCTGGTTTAAGCATGTAGAATTAAAAAGTAAACTTTTTTAAAAATTGTTAAAAATTTAACTTAGGGACAATGCATGAGCTACACGACACATTTTGTGACAAAATGGGTTATAATTAAAGGTTATTTTTAATGAGTAATATCTTATTTAGAACTGGAATGTGGCATTTAAAATCTAATTAATTTATCCCTTTCTCCACAGATAGAGGGGAAAAAAGATAAAATAGCATCTGAGAAGAAAATAATACAATATAAATTGGTACAGAACTGGTAGAAATGAGACTCTGTTCATTCTGCTAACAGTGCATTCTTATTGGTCAGATCTAAAGGGTACAAAAAGACAAGCAAAATGTGTAGACTGAATTAATTACAGTAAAATCACATCAAAGCAAGAAATCTTTGAAAGTGTACATTCAAATATAAGAGGAAAAAATCTTAAGAGGAGCGAAGGGAAGAAAGGAGGCAAGGAAGGCATGCAAAAAACTGCCTGCCAGGAATGACCAAGGAAACTATCCTGTCTGGGCGTCCTCTTGGTTGGATCTAGCAGGTTTGCTTTGAAAGGAGCCTTGGACGGAACCAATACCTATACTCCGGGGCCCCTCAATGGAAAAGGTGCCAGAAAAGGCTGCAGACTTCAGTTTACAAATGAGTCCTGAAATTATTGCCTAAGTGCCTGTAGAGTCAACAAGAGTAGCCAGAAATATTCAAAAGCAGCCTTCAGAATGCTTAGGATGCACTTCGTTTTTTGTTGGCTGAATAAAGAGCATAAGCAACTCCGAGAGACAACCCTGGATTCCCGATGCAGTATGAGAAACAAAATGGGCAACAGAAAAACTGAAGAGGAGCACATATGAATTTCTCAGGAGCTTGGGGTTATAAGAAGCACAATGTAATTCACAATTAAAGGTTTTCCATGGGCTCCAGTCCTCTGGAGCTTATACCTAGGCTGGGCTCTTTTCATGGGCACTGGGTCTGAATGTGAAGAAACACCTTGTCATTCTATCTTTAGATTTCAAGAGGCGAGCTATTACTGATACCTGACCATGGAGCTCAGATAAAGCCCTATCTTTCTTGAAGGGGATAATATGCTGTCAAAGGCTTGCTTTATGTTTTGTATACGTCCTCACAGAAAAAGCAGGTCATATGACACATAGCCACAGAACGGTTGTTGCATCCTTTAGCCCTGAGACAGACCACTATGCATTTTTCAGACTTGAACTTACAGAGCTGGGTGGTGTCCAGGGAGATGGCCTTATAGAACCACCTAAGACTGTTTTCTCAGAAGGAAGCTGATCACTGAGGCATAATCCTTGAAAACATTAAGAACTCTGGGGCATTTTTTTGGTTTTGTTGTTAGGAGGTTTTTTGTTTGGTTGGGGTTTTTTTGGGGGAGGGAGTCATTGCTAATTTTTTAAGTGCTCAAAGAACAGTATTGGATTTGTAGCACGAACCACAGAGTTTTCCCAGAGACAACCTGGCTATTTCACAGTCCAGTATACAAATTTTGAAGGGTAGGGCTATGCTGGCAGATTAAGTTACATGGCACATGACAGCACAGTGAGAAGTCATAGCACAACCCAAAGGCTGTCTTTGGAGAACGATGAGTAAGGTGCTATGAGCCAGCTGGGTACAGATGGATCCATGCCGTCAGAATGAGCTATTCCCAACTCCGACCTTGAGTTTCTTTATTGGGAAAGCTATTTAGCTTCTGTCACAGCTGAGTAGGAATCCAAAAAAAGACATAAGCAACATGGTCAGTGAGGGGTGGACGGGAGTTGGGGATAGGTGAGGGAGGAGAAGGTGAACTCAGCTGTTTACATGGTGGTATAGATGCCACAAACCCAAAATGATCAACGTGTTAGCCAGTTCATTACAAATCCAAATATCTTTACATTTATCTCTCATTCACTGTTAATTCCACTATACAAGCAATCTGTCTTCAAAAAGGAAATACAGAGTGACTCAGAATAAATGTGTCTTCTTCAGGGAGTTTATAGTTGGTATCCATAATACAATATTTCATTTTATATAGAACAGATTCTTACGCACAAGTTATTAATACCCTTGAATCTAGGTGATCAGCATATTAAATTCTAATGCTGCCCCAGTGATTAAAGCATGCTGTGAGCATTTTACCCATACCAAGAATTTTTAAAATATACTTTGGTTTTACAAATCCATGTACATTATGAATTATGTTAACAAATATAGAGTATATTAACAAGTACATACTTTTAAGAAAATGACTGAATTTTCTACTGATTTTGATTAAACTTGCTAGTGTATCCAGGACAATAATTTGCAGTTCATCATCTCAAATTCGGACACATAACATTTCAAGGAGTCAAAAGAGATTTGTTACATACTATACAAACTGGTAGCAAACAGCACCTCTGAGAGCGGCCTTTCACAAAAGATTTCCTGATTAGCTACAGATCTTCATAATGACCACCAAAAAACCCAGGGATGAAAAAGCTCAGAAATTACTTGAAAATACTGATCTCACCTTGTTTCGTACATACAAGATTTTCACCAGTCCTGAGCAGCAGCTCCACAGGTAACTGCTAGAGAACTTCCAACTCCTGTGAACAACCAGCTAAACATTTATTTTTAACCATCATTATTTCCCCCAATACTACAACAGCAACTGGAAGTCCAGACTGGCACATCATTTTTATGCAAGAGATGTCTATTGAAGTATCATCCTCTAGATCTCTGGTAACAACTCCTATAAAAATTTCTATATACATACAAAATATATAAGATTAGTTTTAGACATTAGTACAGTGGTAGGATTGATGAGCCACAAGAAGAAGGAAGATTCTTCACCATAAAGGGCAGGAAGAAAAATGAAAGAGAAAACCAACGGGAAAAATACAGATTACAAAGTCCTACCCTATCCCAAAGCAGGCTAGGATATCTTTCCTCTTTTTTCCCCTTTTTTTTTCCTTTTTTTTTCTTTTTTTTTCTTTTTTTTTTTTTTCCTTTCCCCAATCCAATCTATACCCTGGCTAGCCTGTGCCTACAATACTCTGCTTCTTGTAAATCACTCATACAGCACAAGCCTTGTGCCAGACACAAATTTACTACAGTTCACTACAGCTGTCTGACAATAGCTGAGATACAAGGGGTTAGAATAGACCAGAATAAAACTCTGACTTAAAAAAACTGAAAAGAACCAACAAAACCCCCAGAAAAATACTTCAGAGTGTTTTAGGTCAAAAAGTTGCAGGTCAATGGAGGAAGGGGTTATTCCAACAATAAATTATCATCTGGATAAAGAGATTAATTTGATGTTCAGCACTTTTTCCTCTCATTTCTGCAGTAAATACTTCAATGACACATTTCAGTGTAAACACAATTTCTACTCCAGTTTCATGTATCCCAGTTTGTATCCCATCATATCTCAAGACATTTTCCACATGAAGGGCAGTAGACATTCCTGGATAGCTCCATTCAGCAGCACAAACTTCCAATCAGTAAACACTAAAAGCAATGAACCTACACGCCCATACATTCCAGACTGGGTTGGCTAAAAGCTAAAGCTCAATTCAGTTCTCCAAGGACTAGGATGATACCAAGTCTGTAGGAAATACTGCTTTTACTGTAGTCCTGGATGGTCAGGGACTTTGCTACACTAGTTGTAAAGGTGAGTCCAGCTTGGAGAGCTTGAATCCAACTCTCCACTACCCATGTAGTATGGCATGATTTGCTGGAAAATGGTAAAATACACTGCACAATTCTTACAGAAGAAGTTTCTGGATAGGGTGATTTCTATCCCATATGGAAGCAATACTCCCACCCCTTTCAACCAAGAACTTTGTGTATTCTGCTCAGATGCACTAGCTCTTTAAAGATGGGAATTGTTCTTTTGATCTCAGAGTTCCTTCTTGTCCAGCAATACCTGCAGTGCTTATTTGCTACTTTCCCAATGCTTTCACTTGTGCATATTTCCCCTAATTAAAATCCCCTCTAAGTTAAAATCACTTCTTCAGTGACTCATTTTTCTAACCTCTAGGATAAAGTAGCTAAACTTCTTCATATCCATCACCTAAGTTTCACATGTACTTCCTGCCAAGCCCAGTAAAATTTTGGCTTCCTCAGAACCCTTATCTCCTTAGTCTCTTCACCTTCCCAAACCCTGGCTTTGCCGACGTACAGGATACATTTCCCCCTTTGTTGCCCGACAATCCTTTCCTACTCTTTTCTCCTCTTCAGTTATCCCATTGGTATTCACACCTCTCTACCTTTCTGAACACCCTTCCTGCAAAATTTAGTAGGAAAAAATGTATTTATCATTCATCTTCCCAATCCTCACGTCACCCTTCTTCTCTGTCCCGGTCAGTTTCCCTCTTTACCTTCCCGATTCCTTTTTCTTCTCCTAAACTGCGCAAACCTGTATTCTCACAATCTCCTCCGGCATCCGCCCCCCAGCTCCTTTCGTGCCCTCCACCACAGCTGTCCTGCCCCGGCTCCTACCACACATCCCGAAGCCTCCCCAAGCCGTCCGTCCCACCCTGAGGGCGTCCCCAAACTCCATCCCCGGCAGCGGGAGAGGCTCGGCGGTGTCAGCCCAGCCCAGCCCAGCGCTGCCGCCGGCGCTGGAGCCGGGGCGCTCCGCCAAAGCGCTGAGCTTTGGGATCGGGGCGCCCTCCAGAGGCGCCGCCGAGTCCTGCCCTGCCCGCCAGAGCCGGGGACACACGGCAGGGACGCGGTAGAGCCGGGCCCTGCCCTGCCCTCCAGAGCCGGGGACACACGGCAGGGACCCGGTGCAGCAGCGGCCGGAGGAGCCCCTGCGCTTCCCACGGCCGAGGAACGCAGCCCATGCACCGCCGCTCTGTGCCCGCTCGGCGGCTGGGGTGGAGAGAGGGAGGGCGCAGCTCGTCTCCCGCCCCCTGCTCGGCTTCTCCTCCTCCTCCTCCTCCTGGCGCCCGCCCTCTGTTCCTCCTTCCCTCCCTGCCGCGCCAGCGAGACCGCGAGAGCGGCGCCCGCCCCTCCAGGGCGAGGGAAGGAGGCGCAGCCGGCGGGCAGGAAGCTGGATGAGGACGTGTGTGCGGGCAAGGCAGCCCCTCGGGCATGAAGGGGACCGCGGGGACGCTGCCCTGCCCTGCAGCCGAGCGGGGACATCAGGTAAGCGCCCCATACATCTGCCCGGCCCGGCCCGACCCGACACGCCTCCAGTGCCGGGAGAGGGCAAGCGTCCTCTGGAAAGTTATCCTGCCGCCGCCGGCCGAGGGGCGAAGGGCAGGGGAGGCGGGCGGGAGGCAGCCCGCGGTGTAGGGTGGCACATCGGTGTGTTCGGCAGGACCCGCTTGGCGCTCCGGTACCCCAGCGCGGTGCCCGAGGCTGTGCCTCCCCCGCCGGGGCGAGGCGTGCGGCGCCGGCATCCCGCAGCCCCAGCGGCTCGGCACTGGTGGTAGCGGCCGTGCCGCGCCCCGCAGAAAGTTTCCAGCGGGGTGAGGGGCAGAGAGAAGCGGGTCAGGATCACCGCGGGACGGGAGCGCGGCGAGGGAGAAGCAGCCTTTCTGTGTTGCCGTGGGCAGTGGGTGCCGTGGCTTTCTCCCGGGTGGCGGGACCGGTGCTGCCTGTAGTTCGCTGAACTTGTTTTACTCCGGCGTTGTTTTCACTCTGGTATGTTGCAGAGGAGTAGGATCAAGTATCCCTGGAAGTGTAATGTCGGCATCTTATTCTTCTGTGAAATTTACCTACCTCCTTGTGTCAGTTTAGTTATGTTTAGGAAAAACAAACTGCAAAGTCTTGCCAGAAAGAGATGCCCAGCAGTGCGCCTGAGACTTCAGTAGGCTTGTTATGTTGTATAACAGTAAATGCAACTGCTGTTCTTTTTGAGTCACACTTCGTTGGGGCTTTTTAACTGAGCATTCGTGGATTCAGCAGAAACTTTTAATAAAATGTCTGAATCATTATAACGCTGTTGGAGATCAAATCCCAGTTTAAATGTTTCGCAGTTATTTTCTTCCCCATTTGCTCATAATTCGTATAAAGGACAGACCCAAATAGTTTGCTTAGTTCTTCTGCAGTAACTTAAGGAGTCAAAAATGAACGGAGTTCCATGCAGAGGTACCTTTGCTACAAAGCAAAATTCTAAGATTGAACCACTTAAAAGAAAAATAACTAATCAAAAAATCTGTACCTTGGGAAGCCTCCTTCCTTCCCAGCCTGAACAAAGACATGAACATTGCAAACTGCACTGATAAGGGAAAGATTCAAGCCATTTCAAATGAGGCAATTTCCCCTTACAGAGAATGTTCTGCACTAACTTTCTTGGTTAACTGGGGATAGTCTACCTTAGCTGTCAGCTGCAGTTCTGTTTTACTTAAAAATTTTCAAATTCCAAGGTAATCCCACAATATTTGTTCCAAAATCCAAAAGAAAAACTTAAATGCAATGAACCTAATTTCAATGGATGAAAAAAGTATGAGTAGCTTTTTGGTTTGGGGGTTTATTGTCTTGGTTTTGGGGTTTTTTTTGGTTGGTTGGTTTTTAATAGAATTTAAATTTGGACCAAATTTAGGGGAGCATTCAAAAGCAGACTAGCTTTAGCAACGTACATCTGTTGCTGCAGGTAGTGCTTGATTGTTGGATATTGATAAGGCACCATACTTAAAGTGATTGTCAGGTTGGGACTTTTCTTAATAAGCACGTGGATATATTCCTTAAGAAGGTCTATCACAGTTAATGACCCAATACTGCTCTAAGACTGCTTTACATATGCTCAGGCTTTTATTAATGGACTTTTATTTTACATTAAGCTGAGAGAGGGCTGAGGAAATAGGAGAATAGGCATGTATAAAACTTGAAATGGTTCCCACTTTTGTGCGTTTTGTTCACTGGTTGGGTTTTTTGATTTTTTTTTTCATTGTCAGCTTCAAATACAACATCTCTCTGGGCTTTCATGCAAGCGGCAGGTTTTATTAAACATATGATACAATTTTCTATTGTAAAATGTTCTGTAGTTCTTACTTCCTTGAGAAGATAAGATATGACTAGGGAATTATCATTTTTCTTGACAGCATGACAGTTAAAACTTGGTTTGCATTAGGAGTGAGCATGTGTAGCGTGTTAAAAGGAGATGTCATTCTGAACTGTCTGACTAACTTTTCAACATGTTTTTTTTTATGGAAGTGAATATATTGCTTGTAAAATCACTGCTAGGGTGTAACTAAGAGGTAAGGATGAATTAATGTAGTGATGCTGGGTCTAACTCAAGATTTTTAGTATAGTTTTAATATTTAGAAGCCTATGGATTTAGTGCCCAGTTCTGTAACCATTTGAGTTAATTTTATTCGTATCGGCATCTTAGTTAAATTCACAGATGTACTGGTACTTTAGCTATGCAGAGGTGGCATATGGATTTTTTCCTACTTAGAATATACTGAAGCAAAATGCTTTGTTTGCTAATAAGATATCTGTTCTGATAACGTGTCCAAATTGTATATAGTGATTGCTATCAAAAGCTGATAGAAGCTCATGTTAGAAGTCAGAAGCTTAAATGCGGCTGTGTGTTCAACAAATATTCTTTTACAGTGTGCGAAATCTTAAGCAATGAAAATGGCCAGGTGAAGCGAGTGAGGCAGATAAAGTGCCATTAAGGTATGGAAGTGTGGGAAGTTAGGTAAAGGGGAAAAAAAAAGAGGAGGAATTTAGAGTTTGGTGGTTTGTTTGGGATTTTATTTGCTGTGGTGGTTTTTTGTTTGTTTGGGGGGGGCTTGTTTGGTTGGTTTTTAAACATGAACATTTGCTCTAAAACCATAGTTATCTGCTTTTGAAGGTAATGCAAACCTTGAGGATTTTGGGTAAAGGTGTACATGAAGAAATAGGTGAGGTATTTGCTTTTACCTGAAAACTGTGGTTGTTTATACAGCTTTTTTTCTTACAATTCTGTTTGTAGACCTTGTACTGCTATATTTAAAGGCTTCTCTTAAGTCACGATAGAAGACTTTTACTTCATTGTTAAATCCATCTGGTGTGGTTGGAGTTGATAAAATCATTGTGGAAGTAGTTAACTGTGTGTAGTGTTTTTACAGAAGCAAGAAACTGATAAAAAGTGGAATATACTGGCTAAAGAAAATTGCATCTTAGTTACAAGTTCAATTCCCAGGCACTGAGAAGTACATATGATAAATCTGTAAAAATACAGGGCTACATTTAGGGAAAAGATTCCTTCTGGTCACCACAAACAAGTAATATTCTTGCAGAATGAGCTTTCACTTTGCATGCACATTCTGAGTGTTTTTCCCAGTTTGTCATCTGTTACATTTCCACTTGTTTCCTCTCATCTGAAAGACTCCTCATTATTTAATTTTTGTTTTCTTTTTCACCTTTCTTAGACCTCTCATAGTTAATATTTTCTGCTGAATTCCTCTAATTTCTTCCTTTATTCCTTAGGTAGAGAATGTTCTATAGGGAAATTACAGCTGTAGTCTTACCAACAAGTAAACTGTAAAGATTAGTTTCAGTTCAAGGTAGTGTGTTGTCTTTTATGCAAGAATATTATATTGCTCATCATTTTTATTCATGGTAACTCTAACCACCAAAATACCAGTGTAGCTACATGCTGTGTGTCCTCATGTGGTATTTTCTCAGTTGATTATTCTTAGTTAAACTATTTACCTTCTTTAATTGCATCTTAAATTTTCTCCTAGATCATGTTTTCAATTTAATACCATTATTCTGAGTGTTAGTCCTGTATACCAGGATTTTTAGTTCTGGCTTCTAGATCTCCTTGGCCTAATGCCGTGTTCAGATGTAAAAACTATAGTCTGTCACTTCTCTTATTAATAAGTGATTAGTTTCGATCAGGAAAGACTAGGGGAGCCTTCTCTTAATATGGTAATGTAACCTATTTTCTTAATTAACCATTGTAATGGGTTTCAGTCCGTAAGAGCGTATAAATATGGGTGTTACTGTCTTTTAAAAAGTATTATGAAGTCCAAAGCAGGAGTAGTATATATTCGTTTAAGAAGTGATGTTTTGCAACAAAACCTAGCTTTAAAGGAA
This sequence comes from Falcunculus frontatus, assembly GCA_013398115.1. Classification (NCBI taxonomy): domain Eukaryota; kingdom Metazoa; phylum Chordata; class Aves; order Passeriformes; genus Falcunculus; species Falcunculus frontatus. The sequence continues at coordinate 2,038,580 of VZRV01005707.1, read as the reverse complement.
AGAAAGTGCCTTTTAATTTAGAAATTTGTTTTAATACAATAGTTTTACTGAGCAACCAAATACCTTTTCCTGAATGTCAGGTCAAAATACTCTTGGGCAGTGTCCATTGCAGTCATATCATGTATACTATTTGCAATTAAAATGCTGTACACAAACCTCGTGAAAATTAGCAAGGTAATATAAGTGCTAGTTTTACTTTTTAGTTTCTGACAATTATTTGTATTGAGTGACTTTAGTCACCAAATAATGGGGAATAATATGTCAAATTATTGAGCTGTTTGATTAACTACTATGCTTTAGATCATTTCTAAGGCTCGTTCAAGTTTAACATTTGTACGCATTTATGAAAGCATTAGAGGAAAACTACAAATAGTATTAAGAAAACGGATTCTCTGTTAGAGGTGTATGGCATTGAAAACCTTAGCAATCTATGGTCTTTTAAGAAATTGCCATTATATTAAATTTGATATTATATTTACCTGCTTTCTACTAATATGTAGGCTCTTAGATTTGATTCTGAACATCTAATTATTTTTTTTCCACTTCACTGAATTCACTCACTGTGATGTTCCAAATTAATATATTTGTCAATATTGCTGTCAAGTCACATTACGTGTATCAGGCTCTGAAATTGAAGAATTACTTTTGGAAATCTCAAGATATGTGAGTCATGCAAAAGTACCCAAATAAATTCCTTACTTGTAGTTGTGCATTAAGTATTCAATACTTCTCAGGATGTATTTATTATAAATAATTCTGAAAACTTCATAATATCATGTCTGTATAAACCTGGAGAGATAGCTTCTATTTGTTTTATAAGAATTGCACTATGGAATTTGTGGTTTGTATATTGAACACCCTTGCTGTCTATTTTCATCAAAAATACTGTAAAAACATGGTTTTCCATGTTACAGAAAAGTAGATAGCTTTTAGAATAGGATTTTTGAGAAAAAAGTTCCAAGAGTCAAGAAGCTGTACAATGTACACTGAAAACCCCATTCATTAATCTAAAAATGACAAAATAACACATAGAAGTTGATTCTAAACCAGCAATTTATTTGATTTCAGAAACAAAGCATTTTTGTCCATAATTATCTGTCAGTTTTCCCAAATTACTTATCTGCTAATGAGGAATTGTAAACTAGTATGCAATATTGTTTGAGAAAAATATTGTATGTGAAAAATCATAGCATAGTACTGGTTCCCTGACTTGATTTTCTTGGACACAGTACTTCCTCAGGCTGTGAAGATTTTTGCTTGGAGATTTGAAGACAGCCGTATTTTTTACATACAGAGGTGCATATGCACAAAATAAAAAAGGACTTTTCCTGGTGCTGATTTCAAAACTTGGAAGTACTTAAATCAAACAACCAAGGAAAGAGAAACAAAATGGAAACATCTGGCTGATAAAATAAATGTCACTGGAACCACTCAATCCATTCTCAAAAACAAACTTTCCCAAATCATTTGAGAAAAAAGTTTATAACCAGTCTTAAAAAGACTGCAATAGCAGCCATTGTGGAAGTCCATGGACGTCCTGCCTCCTCCTCCTCCTTGTTATCAGAACCAGCACTGAGTTCTGAAGCCTTCTATTCTTTAGAAAGAAAGTTCAGTTTTTAGTAAACCATTTGCTGTGTCTTGACAGTGGTCAGAGTGATTTATCTGGCTGAAGTGCACAGTCATATTACTTCTCTCAGGACTTTTCACTGTTGGATGAGCTGTATTCTTCATGGATTTAGAAGGAAGTCAAGAGATCTTCTGAGGATCTTTTAAGGAATCTGATGAGCTTACTAAGCCTTTAGGCAATGGAATCTTCTTTCCTTAGTTCACTGACTGGCTAATGCAAGGTCCTCCCAGAAGTCACAGAATCACTGAATGGCTTGGGTGGGAAAGGACCTTAAAGACCATCCAGTTCCAAACCCCCTGCCATGGGGAGGAGCACCTCTTACTACACCAGGCTGTACAAAGCCCCCTCCATGTGGACCCCAGAATGTCCCAAAAGAGTTAGGGAGCATACAGTAGTCTCTGTATTATTGGAGGTAATCATACTTGTAGTTAGGGAATTGCGATGTGCGTAGATCTACTAGATCTAGATCTTCCATCTACTTACTGTTACTGACGTAGTTTTAGTGAGTGACACCAGGACAGATTGCCTTCAGAGAGCCTTCTACTGTAGTCTAATTAAATCATCTTGTCAATTACGGTGTTTTAATTCAAGAATATTTAATGCTTTCTTCTTGTTCAGTCTGTGTAGAGAAAGTTACAGTATTAAATGTAGATGGTCTGAATCACTTATTACACCTTTGAACTTAATAGTCATGTTAAGTTGTGATACTGCTTGGTTAAAATACCAGATAAAAAGGAAAAAAAGAGCTGTGCTTTGCGGGGTAAGTACACTATTTCATCATGGCTTTTTCAAGGGTGGGATTACCATGACATTTCAGTCCAGTTTTGCAATACTTTACCCAAGGTATCACAAAGGACTTTCTCTGTTCCAAAAGATTATTTCCAGTTAAGCACTGTAGATACTCTGCAGTTCTTGATGCAACTGAGCGTAGCTTTGAAAGCTACAGCAATATTACAGGGTTGCACAGGTCTTTATGGGTTCTATTGCTAGGGTATACATTAAGAAATTGAAAATGCTACTGAAAATACTGCATTTGAAGGAGTACAGTTGGTTTCATGTTACTTTTGAGCATTGCATGTTTAGGATACATCAGACTTGAGGCTACTGAAATCTTGAATTCTAGCTTCTCTAAGGAAAAGCAAAGTTAACTGTACTTAGATCAGCAGTGAAAATTGTGCCTGTCTTCCAACCAAATTAACAGGGCTTCAAGAAAACCATATGCATTTATGGGAAAAGGTATTTTTTTGTCTTCTTCAACAATACCCTTTTGTTAGCACATGCTGTCTTCTTAACAGCACGTTTGACTGATGGCTGAGAGCAATATAGCAGTCTCATCAGGCCTGCCTTTTTAGGGGAAGTCATTATGCTGCTTCTGAAGTGTCTGCAGTAACCCATCAACAGGGGTTACTGGGTTCTTAATACTGTATAATTAGGATATATGTATGATTCTGCTGTTTGTCCTGCTTGTATCTTGCCTTCCTAATCCCTATTTAGAGATTTTCCAAGAATAGGGATTGCTTGTATCTTTTTAAACACTAGCATTTGAGCAGTAAAGGAAGTATGCATTGATTGTAAAGAAATTTTTGCTGTCATTGCTTTCTTATTCCCATAAGTGAAGGTTAATCATTTCATTAGACAAATGAAATATCTGTGCTAAAAGGAAGCATTCTTCCCTCTCTTTAAGTATGGTGCCGTGTATCTCTTTTATCTTCTAGTTAAACCTAATGATTGCCAAACTGTTCTCAGTTTTGGGAGTATTTTGCGGTAATCTCTCCAAGACACATCTTAATTTTTTTTCTTGGGATTTTTACTGTCCTACAATGTCTCATACACTACATGTACCAAATTCTTTGGACTATTTTGAAGTTATGTGTTAATTATGGCAGTTTTTGTCAGGAGCTGTATTCAGACGTTTATGTGTTGTTTTTGTTTTTGTTTGGTGTCTAAATGGTAGGCTAACTTGCAGCCAGTTGAATTGGTAACCCAAACTATACATCCATTGTTACTGTTTGCTCAGCTGAGTACAAAAATATGCTAGTAACAAATCCATTCTACAGCAATTTCCAACAAAAAATGCAAGTGTGCCCAAGCATGCCAGTGAATTCTTGTCTCAGGTTGCTTGTATAGTTGACACCTATATCTGTACATATGTCTTTGAGCATGCCAGACCTTTATCTGTGATGAATGCAAAACTGATTGAAGACATTGCATTGACAGATAATAATTTTTGGACATCCATGCTGACTCATGTATTCTCTTTAGTCCTGTAATCAAGCTGGTGAGGAAGTGCAGAAAATTTTGCCATTTTTCCAGCCCACATTTCCTGCAGATATTTGCTGAATCCACTCTTGGCTGACAGGCTTACTTCAAGGTCTATGCCTATCCAGAAATAAGCACCTCATGCTAATATCCAAGAGTTGAGGCCATCTGTGAAATCTGCTTCTCATCTATCCATCATTAGGATTTATTGATTGTACTGTCATTTTCAGGTATAATCTCTGATCAGGGTCAGTCTCTTTCCCATGAGTACTGCAGCTCACAGCCCACTGTGTAAATGATGAGCATGGACTCAGGTCTTTTTGCAGAGTGTGCAAAAAATCATAATTAACAGCAGAAGTGACTAGACTAAAACAATTTTTATGGCTGAATGTAAAATCCTGTTTTCATTTTAATTGCAGCTCCATAAGGTTTTGGAAAATTTAGTTGAGTTACGGGAAAACACTTTTGGTTGAGTTCTCTACAAGCTTACCTTACAGCTATGTCTACAATTCACTTATTTTTCCAGGCAAGTTTTTTTATTCTGGTGGCAAAATATTCTGAAAAAGTTAATATAGATTTACTAGTTAGCACAAGATTACTTCTTGGCACTTGAATCTGTCTTGGCAGGTTGAACTATGTGATTTTTCCATCTCTTACTAATGAGTTGTGGCGGTATTCTCCAAATACAATGCTTTCATGAAAGGAGTAAGTTAACTAAAACCATCAGCAATCATATTTTTTCTACTTTATCAGCAATTGTGAAAAAAGAAGAAAGTGTGTACAATAAGTAGTTTGACTGAGGTTGGATGTAGTAACAATCTATCTCTGCAATCAGCTGCAACAGACATCACCTAGAAGTAGCGTGATCCTGATAAAAATCTCCTGATAGTTGACTTTGAGTAACTCTGGAAAATTAATTCATTCTTTCTATTCATCCTTTTGAATAGCTTATTATTGCAGACATTATTCTAAAGGAGATGCTGGCATGTCTTTTCTTCCTGTTAGTTTTAGATGTAAACTCATTTGGTATTAAGTACATGAATTATGCTTTTTCACAATCTAGGTCTTTGATGTGGAAAAAAACCCCATGAGATATAATTGACATGCTCCAGGCCTTTGTCACAAGAAACCAATTGGTACTGCATGAGGAACAGGGACAACTGGTGATATCTTCAACAGTCACAATTGGTTGCGGAAATAGGGTGATTTGAATGGAAAGAAAATATTATCTCTTTTTTTTCCCCCTGTAAAACAGCCTTACACTAGAATGTTATTCTTTAGAATCACCTGACAGGAACAAATGAGAATCTTTCACTGAAACTATGTGTCGATAATAGCATGAAAACAAATGTAAAGATGTCTGAAAGGTACTCGAAGCAGTTTCATTCATCTACTTATGATGAGTATTAAAAACATAATAATTTTCTGATAACAGTTCTGGGAAATGGTATACTCTTGAAGTATGTGAAGTAAGTCTCTTGCAACATGGAAGGAATGTCTTTATATCATAGAATAGAATCACAGAATGGTTTGGGTTGGAAGGGATCTTAAAGATCATCCAGTTCCAACCCCCTGCCAGAGGCATGGACACCTTCCACTACACGATGTTGCTCAAAGCCCCATCCAGCCTGGCTTTGGACACCAGTACATCCCAAAAGAGTTAGGGAACATACAGTAGCCTATTGGAGATAATCACATTGGGAGTTAGGGATTGCTGTCTGCATAGGGGAATGTGCAAATATAGGCAGTAATCTGAGTTTCAGTAACTAATGTGGAAATGGCTGTGACTGTGCTGCCAATACAATTGTTAGATGCAGCAAGCACCGTGCTGTGAGAAGATGTATGCACTGTTTTTACTTATTGTTACTGACATAGCTTTAGTGAGTGACACCAGAACACTAACACACATTACTTTATTTAAAGAGGAATCTTCAAAGAGTTTATGAAATCACAAGAACTAATTAAACAATCGATACAAAATTCTCTATTTCTGAACATATGTATTGGGCAGTATACTTTAAACTTTCATCTGATGTGTTCTCTGTGATGATAATTTATATTCAAGAACTTCTTTGGGCTGTGAAATGCTTGTGTTATTGTGAAAAGTTACTAAGAGGTTCTAAAACTAGATTTTGAATTGTTGGTAGAGCAGCTAAAAATGGAAAAGTTTAATTTTCTTTTTCCTGCATTGTTTAGGATCTCATTTTAAGTAATGTTTTTAAAAAATCTATGTGTATTAAATGTTTAATTGAATTACTATGATTCTGTATGAAAATTACATTTATGATACTTGTGGACATTACAAAGTTCTCAGATGCTAATCAAACAGAAATTATTAAAGTAGATATAGTTAAAACGCTTTTGTGTCCAGGGAATAGCAGGATTCCATTTCCTGTGGGTAGACACAGGTGAGTTCACTGCTAAAAACTTAGCAAAATAATAACTTTTTTTTCCACAGTAGTTGAGTCTTAAAATACTCACTATTCAGTTGAGAAATTAAGTAATTTTGGTGATACTGCAGGTTAATACATAAGTGCTAACTCTGACTTGTTATAAGCAAGGCAATTTTCATTACTTTCCTGTTTTTAAGTAGTACAATTGAGTTTTGCCAAGCAGTGTTGAAATTTCAGCAGTTGTGTACTCATTATAAAATCATGTAGATGAATTAGCTTCTGTTCCAAACCCCTTCAGTTCTTAAGGAAAGTGGAAACTTCTCTAAGCTTACAACCATTGGTAGTAGCAAGTACTTTCTGTCTATCCTATGAAATATTGGACATCAGGCTATTTTTTGATAGGACACTCCTGTTGCTCTCTGTACTGTGCTTAACCGCTGCAGATTGTTTTTGTTGTCTCCACCCTTTCTCAGTCACTTTTTCTTGTTTGCTTCTCTCATCTTATTTCTTGGCTTCTTTTTTGCATGTTGTTCCTGTCTTCATGTCTCTTACCTCCTATAAAGCAATCTTATCACTTCTCTTTATTATAGATGACTCTTCCTTTTTTCCTGAGCATAATCCAACTGAATTTTGAAAGTGCAGTGAAAAGCTGTCTGGCCTCATTTCATAGCAAAATTCTGTAGTGAGCTCCAGGAACTGGAAAGAGAAAGTACAGAGAAAGTTTTGATTAACTTAGCAAAAGATTTCTCGTTAAGCAGTTCCAGGAGGTCATCACAGATTAAGTAAAATACAGGGAAAACATTATTATTATATGACTTTTCTTGAGGTTCATCTTACTGAGGAGTCTTTAGTGTTGTTAGTGTAAGTAGGCTTTGTCATCACATTTGTCATAAGAAACTGTGAGGTTCATTTTAATGAGTTTGATAGTTCTAATTTTTATGTAAGTGTTCTCCATTGTCATTATTGAATGATTTTCTGTCCCACTAAGAAATTTTTGGACTTCTACCGTTACAGAAGTGTCTGTTCAAACAAGAGAACATTTTCCTCACTTGTGCTTCTTCACAGAATTAAACCAGTGAAATTAAAGCTGTGGGTCTGGTGACCTACTGTTCTTGAATAGCTCAGTTTTGTCTCTGGAAGTAACAACACCATTTTGTGCCGTTAGGAGTGCCTCAGGATATTTGCCTTACAATTTAATAGCAAATTTAATACATATTTTATGTAACTAGAGTAATGTGAGAAGTAGTACTCCAGTTATTTGTATAGTTTTATAATAAAACCATAATTATGGTTTTATAATTATTCTGTAAATAACAGACTAAATAGGGCCTAACTTCCCAAGTGAATAAGTCTCATAGCTCATTTAGTGACAGGAGACACATCCCATGCCAGGTAACCTTTTGTTCAGTGGCAGAAGATATAGCCTTACTTAGAGGTGTCAGACTATACTGTAATCATGTAAGAATCCAATTATCTTTTTTTAACTATTCATACTTTTTTTTTTTTTTTATAACCAGCCATGCTGAAATTTTAATGAGAATTCTCAGGCTTACCTCAGCAGATAGATGGCAGAATGAACATTTTTATAACTGGAATAAAAGCTGTTGTGTTTTATCGCAAGGCCTTCCTATTATCTTATTTCACTTTTGTAAGGTAAGTAAACATTACCTCAGAAGAAACTTCAAGGAACACCCCTCTTTTCGTTATGTGTGTACGTAAAAATCCGTACACCTAGATTTTTTTTGTATTACATTTGCATATTTACTTCTGAGCTAGACTTGCTGATACAGTCTGATTATGTAATATTTCCTGCCTACACTAATCACTTTTTCGCATTTTCATTAAACCTGAGTTCATAGCCACGTTAAGGTCATCATGTTTTTGTAACATAACCATGGGAGCACCTTATCAAAACTCCTTGTTGCTAAAGCAGCTTGACCTTGCATTTAATTTACTAATCAAAAGCAATCCTAGCAGGCAGTTCAAAAAAAATACCACATCTTTGTTTTCCTTTGTAAGTAACAAACAAGGTCACAGTAACTGGACAAGGGGGGAGCATTTACCAAACTGCTTGTGCTTAAACTTCCCCCTTACATTGCTGAAAATAAAATCATAAGAGTAATTTTTAAAAACTTTTTTCCCCATGCTAGAAATATTAGGCCTTTTCTGTATTCACTATAGACTATATACGGTGAATACAGAGTAATTTGGAGTGTGCTACTCCCAAGTAGTTTGGAGTGAGCTGAGGCTCTCAAAAACAATTGATTAGCCCTACTCCTGAACTCTTCCTAAAGATCTTTGTGGGCCGGTAGGGAAAGGCTGTGGATCATTCTGTGATGGCTGTACAGTGCCAGCCACTAATTTTTTCTGAAGATTTATGGATTCTGCTTTGGCGTGAGATTGCATTTGCCACTGTGACAGGAAGTAGGCTGTTTTGTCCTTTGGAAATCGGCTCACTGAAGATGTGCCACCACCAGAAGGGCTTCTCCAGTATAGTCCTTGTTCTTTGGTTTCTGTCCCAAGGATGCTGAAAAATAAAGTACCAGAAGTGGATTGGCCTGCTATTGCTGTTAAAGTTAGTTAATCTAATAGCCTGGCCCTGAAAATTCTCTGGAAAAGGGTGTAGCAGAGAGAAGGCGAAATCTGAAGCGAATTATTGTCATGTGCTGCTAATGCAAGAAATTGTAAAAGCAGATATCTAACATGTTGCGTAGGCAAAAAGACAAATGCTGTTTTGGAGTTCACTGAAAGTCAATCTTACAACAGGTCTTATGGATTTGTAAGTATTGGATGTTTGGAATATTGCTGTTCTTAAAATGTTGTCCCACCTGTTTAAAGTACTATGAGTACTTTACATAGGATACAAACATAGGTAATAATGGAGAGCATAAACATTAGCGGATGTCAAGGACAGGTTAAATGTTATGGAAGTTGTCCTTCTAAGAGGAGAATTTTTAATATTTGCAAATACCTCACATGCCCAAGCTGTCATCCTGAAAAACTATAGGTCACAACCAAATGAATGTAAATTTCTTCATACTGATGTGTTTTGACAGACTGTGTTCAGGATTTTATGTTAAGAATTTACATTGTATGTATGGGCTGTGTTTCTTAAAGTTCTTGAAAGATTTAAAAAGAATTGCAATTTACCTGCTGCGAACTGAGGAAAAACAAGCTAAATATTATCTAATTCTTCTTCGATTATAAAACAGGAAATATTGTTTGTAACTGTATTGGTTTGACACAGCCTGGTTTTTGGTGGGGGCGGGTGAAAAGCTGCTCGAAACTTGTATGTCCGGCACAGAGCCAATCACTGAAGGCTCTGACTGTGGGCAGGTTACTAGCCCAATTAGACAAATTGGTAACGTCTCTGTGATGACTTATTTAAGAAAGGAAAAACGGTGGGAAGCTCTCTTTCTTCTCCCGAGGGGTGGTGAGGCGGCCTCCAGGGCCCATCCCGGTGACATCCGCTAGGGCCCATCCCGGTGACGTCCGCTGGGGCCCATCCCGGTGGGCGCTACGAGGGGCCATGCGGCCAGAGCCCTCCCAAGGCTGGGACCGCTCAGCCAGGGCCCTCCTGCGGCTGGAGCCGCCTGTGTGGTGCCGGCAAGGACCACTCAGCCAAGGCTGGCCATACGGTGGCGGCAGGGACCACGTGGCCAGCAGTGAGAGACACGGCGAGCAATTCCCTGATGCGGAGCCCAGACGAGATCAACGTCTCAACTGCAACTTACAGACTCCACCTTTCTTCCAAGTCAGAGAAAAGGGAAAAGTGAGGACACTGAGGAGAACCAACATGGCAGCACCGTGGTCAGTGAAAAAAGGAGAGGGAGGAGGTGCTCTGAGCACCAGAGCTAAGATTTTCCTGCAAGCTGTGGTGAGGACTATGATACAACAAATTGTTTCCCTGTAATTCATGAGGTGCATGGGGGGTGCAGAGATCCACATGTAGCCCGTGAAGAAGAGTACTCATGCTGGAGCGCATGGATACTGAAAAGCTGTAATCTAGTGAGGAACTCGAACAGAGAGAGATGACCCTTGCTTTTAGAGATAGAGAGCCTTCGCTTCCAAACTAGAACAGCTCATCCTGAAAAGGCTAAACCCCATGGACTAACATGACCCACGCTACGCAGTTGTGGGAAGGCTGCTTGACCCGTGGGAGGGATTCACATTGCAGCAGGTTCGGGCTAGAAAAGTTCTCAGAGAACTATCTCCCGTGGGAAGGATCCCACGACACAGCAGAAGAAACTCTTTTCCTTAAGCATACTGAAGAAGGATTTTTAAGAAGTGAAATACTGACCAAAACCCCGTGTTTTGTTTCCTTGCTCTGTCAGTGGAAAGAGGGAGGGACTGGGTGTTATGAAGGTTTGCTTTGGTTCTCATTACCCTTTTTACTTTTAATTCTGTTAATAATAAATCTTCTTTATACTGTAAGTTTTGAATCTGTTTTGCCATAAAGTGGTTTTAATAATCCTTATCTCAGCTCATGAAAATGAAGTTTTCAATTCCCCCTCCTCAGCTATAGCAGAAGAGAATAAGTAGATAGTTTTTTCGTGGGTTCCTGGATCTTAGCCAGCATCAAACCACAACAATAACGTTGAACCTTTTGTATACAAACTTATAAAATGCATAAGACCAAATGCAGTCTCATAAAGAGGGCTTACCTTTTCACAACAACTAGCAAGGTATCCCTTTTCTGAAGGGTACTTCTTATTTTGAATATTTTTGGAGACATTTCCCTCTACTAAATATGACCTACTATGCAATAAGTCTTTAAAATAATTTATGACTTGGTGTATAGTGCACATACAGTTAATGTAAAATAGTGCAGTGGCTGTAAATTTAACAAGTCCAAAATTATTTCTCCAGAGCGAAGCAAAGGAGTTGTTTTACACAGGAGAGTACTGAATTTTATTTGATGTAACTTGGAAAAAGCTATTGATGACCTAGCCACATTTTTGATTATAAACTAAAGAAAGGGACAGGGAAGTGGGAAACCAAATTCAGAAAGTTACTAGCTATGGAAGCATACTACTTCACCTTTTAAGAGAATGCCTTAATACCCAGACTGTAGATTAATATTAGATAGGTACAGTTTCAAGCCAGTCTGTTCATGCTGGATCGTTGTGCAGCAAAGAATGTTAGATTTAGATATAAGAGAGAATAATAACAGGGGACATTGTAGTATAATCAGAAAAAGACTTCAGAGAGCAGTATGTCCACTGACTACATCTGTTCCTTGACATGATTAGTGGGTACTGGCTCATGTCTACTTTGCCCAAGCCTGATACTCTTCAGAAGGGTTAAGTTGCATCCCAGCTACATATAAGCATATAAGGTGAGGCAGCTGCTTCAGAAGACTTCAGATTTTCACAGCACAGGCTTCTTTGTTCTTGAACTGCTTTATCTCTTGAATGTGTTGTGCTGTTCATACAAGCCATTGGTTTGTGGTAATTGCCTAGATGTGATGTTGCTGTAACTTCACCATTGGTGAAGCTGTGATCCCAGAGTGTTTATATAAGGTTTTCCTGGTTTATGGAATACAACTTTATGAGCTAACATGAAATGTTGTAATTTGGCATCTGCGATCATATTATGCTACAAAGTTTGAAAGAAACTGCTGTCTTGTGAAGGATGATTGTCTTTGCCTGTTCACTTTCATCTAGTGTTAGGCCTCACTATGCAGAATGTTGGCTGAGAAAATTGAGGTCAGTTGTCCTATTGAGCTGAGATCAGGATTTGGTCTAGAATTTTTCTGTCTAGAGCCTGGGATATCTAACACCTGCTCTTCTGTTTTCTGGCCACTCGTCCTTACTGAATAGGAGAATGGTACTTTTCTTTGACGTGTGCCAGGTCCCAGCTCATACCTGAGGAATGACTTCAGCCTGAGTGAGTAAAATCTGAGTCTTTCCATAGTTGTAAAAAATATAACTGCAAATCATCCATATTGAAAACAGCCAAGTTTATAGGGAATATGTTCAAGGGGAGTTCCCATTTATCTTGGTGTAGTTGATGGGGTATGTTTATATGCCTTTCTCTACATAATGTTTCTAACTGGCAATTGCAGTGCATAGCTGTCTACAGAGATTTGTGTACAGCCCAGGAAGATTTGTGGATTCCTTGACTGGTTTTAACAGCTGAATGTATATTGTATAGGTCAGACTTGTTCTGATGATGTCTATAGCATTCTTAACCTATCTTGAGGTGCCATCTCTATCAGTCTCAGAGAGTCAGTCTACACTGTGATGGTGCCACTCAAGCCCTGCCCCCTACTACAAGTGACAACTGTTCTTTGATAACAGAACCCAGTACAGGAACAACAGCTCAGTCTTGAACTCTTGCAGGTAGAAATGAATTACGCATTTTCTCCCCTTAACATAAAAAAAGAAGACTCAGAGAGGTGTTTGAGGTGCTGATATCACCAGTGCTGTATTTATGTTAAATTTTGGAAATACCTCAGCTCCATCTTGCCTAAAAATCTGTCTTTGACAGTAGCTCGTAACAAATGCCTAGGAAAGAATATAAGGACAGGGAACATCATCTTTTAGTGATATTTCCCAGAATATTCTCCTACTCTCTTTGCGCGTTTCAAGAATTGTCTGAGCCACTTGTCATGCCTTTGTATATGAGTTTTAGATAGATTTCCAGGAATCTATCTACCTTACTTTTCCAGTCTGGCTAAATTCTTAGCACATGGGCTGTCTAGAGGCATCATTGCGTTTGATCTGTTTACTCTTTGCCCTGAAATAATTCTGTACTGTGACGTGTTTTCAGTGGTTTTGTATTCTAGGAAGTCCCTATGAAAACAGTGAAGGAAGTCAGGCCCAGTCCTTTTCTCCTTCCTTGCCCTGGGCCTGGAGTTAAGTCACAGAATCCTTAGGCCCGGTAAATTTCCTACCATCCCTTGGAAGTCAAGCTGTAAATTCAGTCTGAAGTCATTTGCCAGGTATCTTCCCATTAGATGGACTAGCATATGGGCACTGGACACTGGCCAGTCGTGGTCTGAAATGTGATCAGAGTCAGCAGAGGCAGTAATACCAAGTATTTTGGTAGCTGCACTCTGTTTCCCAGGCTTGATATCTTGAAGCACACATAGTGAAAGAAAAATGCTGCAGTTTTCTGTATGGATATTTAGGCTGGGGTCAGTCCATCGCAGATCACACGTACAAATAAGATAACACGGATACCAACTGGTGGTAAATGACTGTCTATATTCCTGATCGTGATGGCAGGAGCCAGATTTAGGTGGTTGGGAGGAGAGGGTTTGGGGTTGGGTTTTTGTTTTCATTGGGTTTTTTGCTGGTGTTTTTTTTTTTTTTTCTGAAACTCAGTGTGTGAAGGAAGAAAAGATAAGGAAAGAACTGGTTTCTGTCTTCTTCCTAAAAGGTACTGGTCTAACAGCTCTTTGTGTTTTTGTAGTTTACCTTGAGTAAATCAAAAAGTTGTGTTGCTGTAGATGGTTGATCTAGAAGGTACCTAAAAGAAAGAAATGGAGAGAACTCATCCATATGTATGTATTACTTAAACGGATATTCACTAGTCTTTTCTTTACCTCTGCTGAAGAATTCCTTGTTATAGAAGATGTGGATTTCGAAGGAATTGAGAATATGATGAAAATCACTGCCCCTTTTTTGTCCCCTTTTTTTTGGTGCCTAAATCACCATGCATAGGTTGCCAAAACAGATTTCAGAATTCCTTGCACTGGTTCATTAAATAGGTAAATTAACCTTACCTGAATTAAGTAGCATGTTCCTTTACGTTAATAATTCTAATTACATGGCTTTTCAGTTCTGTGGAATTTTTTTTGGTATGACAGCCTCTTCTGCCTTTCTGTAAGCTGCAAGCTGCTTTTTCTTAAAGACCTTTCTCTTTGTATTTTAGTGTGCGTCTATCACATGTAAACCTGCATATTTAAGCTGTTAACATGCTCTTATTTGACTTAAAAACATCTGACTAGTTTCTAACACTTTAGAAGCAATCTTTCTATCAAAAGTTGACAGTTTTCAACCTTCATTTTAATACTGCTACCCCTTTGATAGTTGTACTTTAATTTTCAGAAAATTGGATGCTAAACTAAAAGCTTCTTTGCATTCTGTCAGTCTTTAGCATTGTCGCTTGTAATTTTGGTTCTTTGATGCATCTGAAAGTTTTAGATGCAGCTTTTTTGACATTGATTTTGTTGTTCCTGTATCCTGAGAAGTTCAAAAATTAGATGAATTTTTAAGCTTCTGAAGTATGTGTCATGAAGGCAAAGCAGCTATGAAAAGAACCAGGTAAAGCAAATTATTGTATACTTTTGGCTTGGGATATGGCTAGATATTTTTGCTTTCAAATTTTAGATCAGTCTTTTGAGCAATTTTTTTTGTAAATTTCATTCTAAATTTCATTCAGCTGCCTGACATCATGTGCCCCTGCATATGGAGAATTACATCAGTAAAAATTCTCTCATTGATCCCTCAGATATCCTCAGGAAGCTTTCAAGATATTCCCTAACCAGAAATTTAAGAAACTAAGCAGCTGTGGCACAAGTAATAGTGTTGTGAAAGGATAAACAGATGGCTAAAATTTGGACAACAGAGAATAAATATACATGCTAAGTTTTTGCAGTGGAGAAACACTGTCTTTGTAGGTCTGCAGCAGTTTGTGCTGAGACCTGTCGACATGACACAGATCTTGCGCAATGCACATCACGTCTTTTCTATGATAGCACGCATCAGAAGGGCTGTGTAGGGGTTTGGAGCTCTGATATTTGAAAAGAAGTTAGAAGTAGGATCAACTGAAAAGCTTCAGAAGGACCTTCTGATTGTGAGTGATGAGACAGTAGAATGGCAAATCCAGGTCATGGAAATGTAAGGTATGTCAGAACAGACTGGAAAAGAATACTTCAGTCAGAAGGGACCTTCACTGATCATTTTGTCCAGCTGCCATGTTGTCCTTTTGAAAGACAGAAAATCCCTCAGTATGTTTTTCTGATGCTTTCCTTATTGCATCAAAATACCATTAAAGTTAATCTGGGGAGAGTCACCCCTTAGTGTTCTTTGTTGGCCTTAAGCTTCTGATCTGGCTCTGTATTGTTAAGTGTTCAGCATAAAAAAAGGACATTCTTTCTTTACCTTTGCATGTGAAAGGCTTACAAAAACTTCCCCAAACTCTTCATTTTCACAGTGGGAAGTGGGTCGTGTTGTTTCAGTGTAGCAATTTGTCCTCACATATGTGGTGTTGTGTTTGGAACCAGTTCTGGTACCAGCATATGGTACCAGCCCATGGTGGGAACTAGATAATCTTTAAGATCCTTTCCAACCCAAACCAACCCATTGCAGGATTTTGCTGGTACTTAGTGACCTCAGTACCTGTGTTCTTTATCATCTAACCTCAGACATCTTGCTGTAAAGCCTCACAACAAGCACAGCACCATTTTCAAAGTCTACATCTGTGTTTTAGATTCACCACTGTTTAATTGGGTAGTGCCATGCCATCAGCTGTTGTTAGAATAGTTATGTGAGCCCATCAAAGAAAGTGGGATAGAAAGGGCAAGTTTTTTCTATGTATTTTCTGCATCTAAAGAACTGATCAAAGGTGTCAGTGGTACGAAAATGGCAGTGGGTATGTTCTGTCTTGTGCAATGCTAGTGAGGCAGGGATTGGAGCATTTCTCCTATGGACACTGGAAGGAAAAACTTCATTTTTTTGTGATTAGGATAAATTCACCCTTTGTTAAAATGCACTTGGGAATTATCCAAGGAAGGAGCACCATTACTGGTTAGGATAACGTCCCCCCTTGGTTTTGAAAGCCGCACTCATGACAAGGGGCTTCAAAATGCAGCTAAGCAAGAATATCAGGATAAATAGGGAACTGGAGATATAACGGCCCTTTCAGTTGAGAAGCTGTGGAGGATGTTGGATGGCGTTAACAAAACCATCAGAGATAAGCTTTGTTTCTCTTCCTAGCTACAATGTGCGGTGTTTATGAATGCTGATAGGAGAATTCCCATATGTAATGCCGAATTAGAGTTTCACAGACAGGAGCATGATGAAAAGAGAGTTTATTTTTGTGGCTTGATTTAAGTCCTGTGGTAAAAAGCTGTACAGCCATCCACTTTAGTGACAGGTGCAGGGTAGATAGTGAATATTTTGGTTTTGTGCTACACTTTTTGCATTTTTCTGTAAATTCGTTGAAGCAGCTGGAAAGTAAATATGATATGAGAAAATTTTGTCTCAAATGGAGTTCAATAGCTACTCATCAAATCAAAGTCTAACATGGTAAGTGAAATATTTATAGACAGTGGAAGACAATTTATTATTTACAATTTGGGAAATTTCAATGAACTCCTTTTTTAGAAAAATCTTTTCTAGGAAATTAAATACTTTTCCAAAGGGACTGTTTGTTTTCTGGTTATTAAAAAAAATAATGTCATTATTTAGCTATGTATGGTCCTGATGTTTCTTTAATTGTTCTTATATTGGGACTTAGATTCTAGCCCCATGCTGCGTGGCTATTAGGACAATAAGAGAACTCTAGCAGGGGGATTGATATGGTCCACCAGGATGTCATTTTTTTTTTCACCCCTGAGCTTTTCTGGAACTTCTGTAGATACCTTCTTCTACTTTATAGGTTGACTGCAGTTTGTTTTTCCAGGCACATTCACAGTTTTCTCTGGGCCCTCTTTAAGTCTGTTGGTGTGAGATTCTATGATTGTCTCACAGCCATAAAATTCTTTTCTGCTTTCACCTTGATTTCATATTGCTGTAAAGAAATGGAAAATGCAGCAAATGTTCTATAGCTGCCGAATTCTCTGCATTGCTATAGTTTGAGTCATTTATGAAAATTTTTAGTTTCTGTAAACGTTTCAAAACATCTAATTTATAAAACTTTCTTTTGGAGATTATTTTAGTGTAAATTTTCAGTGCCTCCATTAATGTCCCTCTTTATAAAATCAATATCCTTCTTTTAAATATTATGTAATTTATTAAGTGAAACATTGAGATTTTCATGTAGTTTATACAAAAAGAGTCTATTGTTCCTGATCATTAGCCCAGATTAAAATAAATGCACCAGGCAGACTATTGTTAAATTCATTCTCAAAATTATACTTTACATTTTCATTATTAGAGTTACTCTTGATAAGAATTATCTCAACAGTTCTGTAGAAGTCAGGATTTTCTAATGACTGCAAGCATTGTTCCTTAAATTCTGTCTTTCCTCTTAAGATTGAATCTTTGTTTCACAGTGCCTAAAAAGAAGCAAGAAGACAAAGGCATCCATCTTCCATTAAAGTTACAGATATCTCCAGAGGCACATCACTGGGATGGAGTCAACTCCCGGAAAAAGTTACACTATTCATATTCAGGAAAGCATTAATTTGTGGAATTGTATGTTTTCTCACAAGGATGCTATTTATGGATCCTTACTAAAGCAGGTGAAATCAAGAACTGTAATGAATTGCGTGGGATTGTCTCAGGCATGAGGAGTGAGAATTGTTAGTACTCACTAATTGTTAGAGACATCATAACAGATGCTGCATTGCTAACTACTGAAAACTGGGAAGCATCTTTCAGAGATAGCCAGTTTTCAGTAGTGCTGCTTCTGCACCAAGCACATTAAATACGTATCTCAAAGTTTGAATTGTTAGTGGCTCTGTGAGAGTGACACAGAACCTTTGATGCATTGCTAATTGATGATTACTCTATCAATAAGAAAAAAAAATAAAACCCCATAGCTCATTTATGCTTAGTTATCTTTTGGGAATGCAAAGTAAGTATAAGGTCACTTTAGTTCATGAGAAATTGACACAGTATTAGTTACCATGTGTCCATCTGTTTGTCTTGCTATTTTTTACCTCATCTTGCTAATTGAAGCCTTTGCCCTCCTCTGGATCTGTTCCCTGGACCTACACAGGAAAAGTAGGTGATTTTATGTGGCATTTCCAGTGACAACTTCTGAAAAAAAATATTTTAAGGTAGTTATGTTTTTCATAGAAGAATATAAATAAGCATGCAAATTTTACTGTTTACTAAGCGTGGAAAAGGGACTATGAATCTGTCTTGTCTTGTAATATTTAATTTCATAATTTCTGAATATGCCATTTAAAAATTTATATAGCCCAAAATATTTTCTATTAGTTATGTTGGGGATTTTTTTAAATTATAAATGAGTGTCTAACACTCATATAAATATGAATTAGGTTGACAAATTTTCTCCATTTTTTTTGTAACCATAAAATAATTAACAAATGCAAATTACCTGATTATCTGTTCTGCTATAAGAGGAAGATTTAAAGTGGAGCTATTTGACAGTATCTAGACCATGTACAAATCATTGTTTCAAATGTTGATGGTTGCTGGAAAAGAAAGCAAGCTACCTGAGGTATAGACTTAATATGCTGCAAGTAGAAATAATAGTTCTACAAAACAAAGCCCAATCCCTTCTTTTGCAGTGAAAGACAAGTGAAGACTTCTCTTGCAGTGAAGACAAGATCCTTGCAATACATGAGGATGTAAAATGCTACTTGAGCAAAGAGATAGAATTTAATGTAGAAGAATCTCTTTATCTATTGGCCTGTTCTGTAGAGGTTACTTTGTATGATTAGAAGGGTGGGCTAATTTCCCCTATAATCTTGGGGAAGGTGCTGCTGGAAAATGTTCAGTGAGTACGGTTTTGTTGCTCACAGAGGTAGTCTTATATCTTAAAGGCCGTTCTCCTTAACCTGTATGTAACTTGCACATTAAGCATCAAGAGCAGAAGTGGTATCTTCCTCTAGCTGATTGACTGCTAAACCAGAAGCCTCAAAATGCTCCTTCTTTGTTCAGGGAGTGTCCTTAGTGGGATTTCCTGCATTAGTTTCTCCCAGAGTAAGGTCAGACTTTCCTACAGTACTTTCCCAGCTGCTCCTGTTCTCTCAATGCATGGCCTTTAGATGAAGCATTGTTACAATCTGTCCCTAGGACTGAACAACTTCCCTAGCAACAGTGCGAACACATTTTCATTCAACTCCTTCCAGTTTCTGAATGTGTAACCTGGAGGTGAGTCACTGTCTTCGCTTTTTCACGGTCACTTGGGTATCCATATCACTGCAGGAAGAGTATTCCTGTGTGCTGTTGGATGCTAAATATCACAAATGCAACACTCAGTGTCTATCTTCCCTGACTTTCCAGTCTTCAGCTAACAACATACCCAGGAAAGCTGTCATGAAAATCAGTATGGCTGGAGGCAACTTCTCTTCTAGCCTCAGGTGTCAAAGTGCCAATCCCTCCTTGATTCAGTCTTAAAAATGTAAGGAGAACACAAATATCCAAAAATATTGTTTCTCTTCCTGTGCCATTCTCAGGAGAAATTCTGAATATAGTCTTGACCAGACCTTTTCTCCCCAGACGATTTCAGTTGCAAACAAAACTGCCATCCTTTCCACTTGCTCAATCCTGTGGCAAGCAGTAGAGAATTGTGGGGGAATTTTGTGAGATACCTGTAAGTATTTTCACATGCACCCACAAATGTATTGGACTATATGTCTGTTTTTAAAATGCAGCTTCATTATTTTTTTTCTTCTTTTGGGGATATTATATAGAAGACAGACAAGGAGTATTAAATTGTATAAGAAATAAGAACTACTAGCTATTGATAGCAAAGCAAGATGCCCTTGAGTTAAGAAAAAGCTTAAAATCTAAGCACGTCAAGCAAAGTTAATGAGGAAAGAGAAGTACATCAGGTGTCTACTAGAACTTGCTTGAGAGTATAAAAATAAAGTGGTCTGGTATTGATGGTTTTGCCAGGCCCAGAATCAGATTTTAAGGTTCCTATGAGGCAGGTAAATTCAGTTAATTATAAAGTCTAACAATGACAGTGAAAGAGAAGGAGCCCCAAAGATGTGTGCACATTCTGAAAATCTGAAAGGCTTGGCACTGACTACTTGTATGTTGCTGGTTATCCTTTAAGGCCTCTTCCTATCAATATTCTAGGAAACATCAAGGATACTTCCTTAGAAAATGCTAGAAAAAGTACAGATAGCTCTAAGTCGTGGTTAAACTGGACATGCAGCTAGTTATACTGTGCATAAAAGGGTCCATTCAGTTTTGTACAATAGCTGACTAGAACAATACACTTTTAGACTGATTTTGCTGCTTATCTGCTGGATTAATACACTGTAACAGAGTAGGTGTGACAACCCACCCTTAAGGGGAAGTGTGGGTCATCACAGGAGGTTGGAGATGGTCAGACACCTTTTCCTTAGGAAAAGTGAATTTCTGAAAGTTGTTTTCTTCTGGAGGGGCTGATCTGTGCATTGGCTTTGTGTTTAGCCCTGCAGCCGCTTTCTAACAGTCGATGGACTGGGTGTTTGAGTGCACAGCTGAAAATTGTGTAGTTACCCAGACAGTAAATGAGATGATCATACCAACTAGGATGCAGCTGTTGTCACTTCAGCTGATGCAAAGCCAGTGGAGTGTGAGAAGTAAAGATGTGACATAAAATGTTTTGAGTAAATAACGGGGGGAAAAGGCTTTTAACCATACCTTCTGGTTATGGTTAAAATGAACGTATTCCCTACTAGTCAATTACTTTGACTAGTAATTATGAAACTACTATGAATCACAAGTTCACTAGAGGAGAAACTTGGGCATTTGTTGATAATGTTTCTCATTAAAATCAAAGAAATTGTCTCCTAATTTGCACAACTAGAGCAGCTGATTAGAGCCAACTTCATTTCGTTGTCCATTTCCATACTACTTTTTTTCTTTATTCTTTATTCTTTATTATTTTTTGAAATAACCTGTCAGAATGGATGCCAAATTTTAGTAAACATTGCTCCAGATAGCACTATTATTATTTCTTGTTTGAACTCATACAACTCTTTATTTTGCAAGTATATTCAAACTGTGTTCAGTAAGTTGGGATGTCATTATCTTAAAGACTGCCAAAATTTATCAGTTTACATCTGTCAATTTTAAGTCAACACTTTCACTATGGTTACTCTGCTTGCTGTGGTTGCCTACAGCTCAGCCTCGAGGATAACCCTTCAAAATACTCGATAATTACACTATTCCCATAGTTAATTTGTGCATTTCAATCAAACAGGAAATAGCTTATAGTCTGTTCCCTGGTTGATTATAGTTTCTTCTATATTAAAAGGGCGCCACTTAACATTTGCTTGCTTATGCCAGATGGCAAGTTCCTAATTAAATTCACTTCTCATGTGCCTAATTTTTCTGCTTGCATTTTGGCAAAGCTAAAATCTCAGTAGGGCAAACAGATAGTTGGGGTGTACTAACAATATTATTATTGTTATTGTTACGGTCTTTCTTATGAGTAATAGCTCAAAAAAGATCTTATGGATCAAGAGCTGTGACTTAACCTTTGGTACCAAGGCTCTGCTTCAATATAAATTCAAAATGTCAAACCAGATTCTTAAAAATTATTGTCTCTGTACTTCTACTGTTGCTCTTTAAAGGCTGTTTGATTTTTTTCCACAGAAGGCAGGAGCACAAATTGCTGTTTACTATGGTGGTTGATAAGAAAAATTGCTTGTCCTTTTTCTGCTTCCTTTCCATTGGCCTTCTTTTTGTCTTCTTAGAACATTAAAAGAGGCAAAAACTCCTGAGCTAAATGCTGAGCTTCCATTGTCTGCCTGATGCGGACAATCATCTTGGTCCAGAAAAGTGACCCTGAATAAAGTACTTCAGTCTTGCAAAATGAAATGTGGTTCGGTACAGATTCTTTATGGAGTGATCTTAGGAAATCATCAGTTAAATCTTTTTTTTTTTTTTAATGTGTAGTGGGTTCACCCTGGCCGGATGCCCAGCACCCACCAAAGCCGCTCTATCACACCCCTTCCCAGCCGGACAGGGGAGAGGAAATATAGTGAAGGTTTCATGGGTTGAGATAAGGACCAGGAAAGATCACTCACCAAATACTGTTATGGGGGAAACAGATTTGATTTGGGGATAGTAACAGAATTATTACTAACAAAATCAGAGCAGGATAATGAGAAGTAAAAACAAATTTTAAAAGCACCTTCCCCTACCTTTCCCTCCTTCTCATCTCTACCTCCTCCTCCCTAACAGTGCAGGGAGACAGGGAATGGGGGTTACAGTCAGTTCATCATACACTGTTATTGCCACTGCTCAGGTAAAAGAGTCTTCCCTGCTCCAGTGTAGGGTCCCTCCCACAGGAGACAGTTCTCCTTTAACTTCTCCAACGTGAGTCCATCCCATGGGCAACATTCCTCCACGAACTGCTGCAGCGTGGGTCACTCTTCCATGGGGTGCAGTCCTTCAGGCACAGGCTGCTCCAGCATGGGTCCCCCACATGGTCACAAATCCTACCAGGAAACCTGCTCCAATGTGGGTTTCTCTCTGTGTGGGTCTGCAGGTCTCTGCCAGGAGCCTGCTCCAGCATGGGCTTCCCATGGGGTCACAGCCTCCTCTCAAGCATCCACTTGCTCTGTCGTGGGGCTCCTCCGTGGGCTGCAGATGAATCTCTGCACCCCTGTGGATCTCCATGGGCTGCAAGGGCACAGGTGCTTCACCATGGTCTGCCCCACGGGCTGCAGAGGAATCTCAGCTCTGGTGCCTGGAGCACCTCCTCCCTCTCCTTCTCCACTAACCTTGGGATCTGCAGGGCCATCTCTCTCACATGGTCTTACTCCACTGCCCTTTGGTCGCAATTATGTCTGCCCAATACCTGGTTTTTCCTTCTTAAATATGTTATCCCAGAGACATTACTGTCATTCCCAATTGGCCCAGCCTTGGCCAGCAGTACGTCTGTTTCAGAGCCAGCTGGCATTGGCTCTGTCAGACATGGGGGGAGCTTCTGGCAGCTTCTCACTGAAGCCACCCCTGTAGCCCCCCTACTTATGAAACCTGGCCATGCAAACCCAATATGTAACTGTTTTGTTGACAAAAGATGGCTCAGGCTTTCAAGGTGAGATGTTCTCTTTGTGAACTATTTTGCTGGGTTGACTCTACCTGTCCATGATAACATGTGTTAACTATTTCTTGGGAACTTCAAAGTGAGGGACTCAGTTTCACAGTCAAAAATGGAACTGCTATAAAATACTGTATACTTCTAGTTTCCAGAATAATAGCTAATATATCTGTGGTTTAGGCTGTTTTACTCTGTAGCACTAAAAATGCTTTTTATTGTGCCTTTTCTCACCCTCCACCCCATTTTTGGCATTTTAAAATGCTAGGACTTTTTTTCCCTGGCATTCTTTTAGTGAGTCATAGGGTGTAGTATGATTTTGATTGCAAAATTAATAGTAATCTACTTCAGAACAGCTTTACAATGGGAACTTGTAAAGGGAAAAATCATTAATCATTCAGCATTTCATAGCATAGTTTTAAAGGAAAAGTAAAATGCTTTGGGAACATTACTTTTCCTTGGCTACGAAAAAAAATGCAGGAAATAATCAGTGTTGGATAAAAGCTTTTCCTACACTGCAAGATATTAATTAATTCAGTGACAGTGATAATATGTCTGATTTCAGAGAGCACATAATTTGGTTATATTATGGTGTATACTGTGCAAATTATTGAAGAACAGTGTTTCCCTTTGTCCATTAGCAAATTCATTCTACAACATAGGAGGGTATGGCCTAACCTGGGGACTCGTTGTTCTTCTTACTTGATGTATTCTATTTATAAAACTGACTTTATCAGGTAAGACCTCAGAAGGAATTGGAGAAGATTGGCATTCCTTAGGGACATATAAAAATACTCTAAAAAAGACAATTTCAGAAACCTCAAATTTATCAAGGAGTAAAAAAGCAGGAAGAAGCACAATGAGGTTCTAAGAGCCTGCAGCTCCAGAGGAACAGTTAAGAGGAGAAATGGCTCCTTTGACTTGCAGAGCTGCAAGTCAAATTTCACAGGTGATAAAATGTTCCTTGATACTGGAGGGAACTTAAGAGTTTCTGCAATAAAATTACCAAGAGGACAGACATCAGATCTAAAAGGAAGGGTTCTTTGAGCAAAGAAAAGTGGGCAGGAAATTACTTGTTCATAAGCTTTCTTCTGTTTACATTCTGTCTTACCTAGCTGCTTCCAGGTTCTCTATTTAAATTTAAAAAAAAAAAAAAAAAATTATAGTATACGCTTGAGACTTGCTGTGAGGAGCTTACCGTAAAGGAAACTTTTTATCAGATCCACTTCAAAGTTCTGTTTTATATGTGTAAATATAAACACAAATTGTCTAGAAATAGATAATGTAAACTCATGTAACTTTCTTACACAGTTGAAGCCTTCATTATTCCTGATTCCTTTTTACATTGTATATTCATCAGAATGTGTGAACAGAAACAGTCATGTAAAATGAAAAAAATTCCAACTTCTTTTGTCTAGATTAGTGCTAAATAAAATTTAGGATATAAATTCTTTATATTCTAGTTTTGCTCATACACTGATTTATACTAACACCCTCATTTCACTTGTATCAAGATTTAATTAGGTAGATGACTCTATATTAGCTAAAACATATTTTTGGACTAACTTCCTTTTGAATTCTATGTATTTTCTTCTGTTTGCTTTTAAATGTTTTATGGGGGTTTTTTTTGCAAGTAGTTTTGATATGTTGCAGGCTGAACCTGTGCAACAAAAGAGTTTAAAGAAGTTCTCTTTAGGTCTCTTAACAAATTGTTAAGAATGTATTCACTTATACGTAACAGCCAGTCTTAGTTATTCTCTTTGGGCATAAATACTGGTGTGTAGTATCACCATCCTACAATAACTTTTCCCTCTTGTTTAACAGGGAAGAAGCACTGTTTTAATACTGTATTCTTACATTATTAAATAGTTTTCCATCTTTTTATCACTTTTATTGAAGATCAGTGTCGTAAGAAAATTAATCTAATGCAGATTCCCTCTATAGAATTAATTTAATAGTCAGTTGCTCCAAATATAAAATTACAATCCACTAAGTCCTTGGCATAGGGTCTGTCAGGGCATGGGTTCTGGGACAATGGTTCCTGTTATAGTATCCTGGCCAGAGCACTGTAATTTTCATATTTTCACTTCCCTTCTTCTAAATCTTTTGAAACAGGAAATATTTTTCTTGTGTGCCTTAACTTTCTTTTTTTTCTTTCTGGAAGGGTGCGTGGTGGTACTGAATGAGAAAACTGTTCTAACTGATGAAGTAGACACTGAATAACAATTTCAACAGAGATTTATGTGCTTTATATGCTTTTGTTTCAAATGCAAATTAGAGAAATGCTTTATTTCTCAGATTTAAATATATACTGTGTTACTGAAATATAACATTTAATAATAAAATAAAATGACAGGCTTTTATATCTCTCAATTGCCAGTACTTCTGCTCTGTCAGTGAGTAGAGAAGGAAGCAAGGAAAATGAAAGATAAAAGATATAGGAAGAAAGCAAACGAGAGTGTTAAAGATATAGTAATCTTTAGGGCTTGTCTCTGCACAAGCCATTATGCAATATAAGAATATGGGTACAGAGGCAGTGCTTCCGAGACCTCATAAACCTGTTCTACCATGGAGGGACAGTCATTCAGTTTTCTGTTTCATACAGCCACCCATACTGGGTGACAGCCATGTGTTTCACTTGAATCCTCAGAATTCAGATATCCCAAGGCATAATAGAACATCCTGCTCTGGACATTTAGTGCATTTGAGGTTTTGCGTTTGTTTTTAATAAAGACCAGATGATGTAAGAGGAAATGTTATGACCAGAGAACTTGAAATGTGGTTCTCTCTTGATTGTCAGTGCTGTTGACATCTGTTGTAGAAGTGATTTGACATACTGTACGAAATAGAATTGTAAATACACTATTCTGCCTGTCACAGAGTGCTTGCAGATGGAGCTCTGAGTAGGTGCATGATGAATCATATCCTAAAATAAAAATCCCAGTGCACAAAATAGCATACCTGTTAAAAAGTGCTTTGCTCCACCCTCCTGTCCACAATATTAGAGAATTTCATATAAATGAAAGTATACATTTCTGCATGCTTTGTTAAGTATAGCAAAGAAAAGACCATTTCTGGTTTTCTTCCTGAGAAAAAGTAATAATTAACTTACTCAAGCTGACAGTATTTGCATTTCGTGCTTAGAAGAATGCTTGAATTATACCAGCAATGCAACAGGACAAAATCATTACAAATCTGCTTGGACATTTAGTGTTTGGTGGGGTTTTTTCTCCTTGATACTAAGTTAGGCAGCATTTTCTGCTTTTAAGGTAGTGCTATAGCAAGGTCCCTCCGTTGTGTCTTCCAGTCTGCATAAGCTGCAGACTCCAAATTAATCTTTTCAGCTGGACTCTTTGAAAGAGTCTACAAACATGAGCTTTCTTGTTTGATTTCAGAAGATAAATTTCTCCTAACTTACCTATATTCCAGGGCAGCTATCAGGCTCGTCTTTGTACAGGGTGCAGTGGTGAGCACAGAGTACACATGCAGCTTGTCACTTGTTTCACTTCTTAATTTCTTTAAAGGTTCATGCAGAATTAAACTCACAGAAATGAAATAGTTTTTAATCAGATTGTGTGAAGATGCAATCCAAGCAGAAGATATCATTTAACACATCCTCCCCCCACTTAAAAAACCTTGACTAGCCCTCTGTGACAGTTTGAAATTGTTCTATTTAAATTAATTTTGTGTCTACGTTAATTAGAAAAGAGATTGAGTAGAGCTGGTGAACAGTCAATGAAAAAGATTCCTCTTTTGGAGCCACCGAGTGTATTGGGGAGGAAGGGTGACAGAATGTGTCAAAAAGTGGAATAGAGAAAAGGGATGTGGCAGCAGGGAACGAAAACCTAGCAGCTGAAGCAGCTATTGAGATACTGTTAGGGTGATCAGGCAATAGACCCACAGCCGGCTGTTCGTGCTCACAGATGGAAAAAGTTCCCAGAAACCAGACCTGCTGTGCACTGACACACAGGGCAGTTGGATACTTACAAGTTCCTTTATTTTCATATTGTCTTGCACAGTAATGTTCAGGTTTTTCTCTTTTAGTTTATTCTTTTTCATTCTCTAACAAAACATAAATATTCCGAGTTTCAAAGCTGTTTTGAACCTCCTTACAGTTATCCTGTAATTAAATGGTCTAAGCAGATCTCCCTTAAAGCCTTATATTTGTGAGTCATGTGTCTATTTTAAAAGGTTCCTATTGGAGTATTTTCCACTTTTTAACTCCTTAAAACAATTGCATTTTTGTAGCTTTAATTGGTGTAAGAGTAACTTTCAAATGTTTCTCTCTATTTATATGGGAAAGATATAACACTCTTTTAGCTCAATGTTTTGCTCAGGTTTAGAAAATTACATCCCATTTTAAATATTCACCATAGCCCTATTTTTAGGAAGAGGTAAGGTCTCAGTCTATCAATAATTGACCGGTTGTCCTATCCCTTACAAATTTAAAAAGCACATCAAACATAGCCAATTCAAAATGCTCTGGTGGGAAACACTTGAAAAATTCTTTCCACCAGTTCTTGATTAATATCACATTGGAGACTCTAACATAGTGGGAAGTGAGGAGAACTGGAAAGAATTGGTTTTGAAAAGCTGTTTTTTCTGTGGCATCATTATTCAAGCTCATGGGTAACTAAAATGCCCAACAACAAGAATAGAGGATACTTGGACATTTCCCCTCTGTTATTGGGAGTCCACAGATGTCTAGTAAATAATTACTTTTTATATTTTCTGACCATTATTAAAAGTATCCGCTGCTTTAGTTGTTTTGAGAATTTGGTTACTTTTTGGTTTTGCATTCATAACTTATTCTCCAAAGTTTCTGCCATTTTATCTTTAAATTAATGTTTGCTACACTACTCGACCTTTCTGAACCTCTACCAAGGTATCTTTTAATATTTCATATGTCAAAACTCTTGTTTCATAGAATCTTTTAGGTTGAAAAAGATCTCTGATATCATCTGGAGTTAAATATCCATGCAACCTACTTTTAGTTATTTTTACTGTTTTCCACATAATCACAGTATTTCAGATAAATTCCATTTCCTATACAGGCTAGAATATTCTTGTTTCCTAAATAACCTTTGCTTCCCAAATCCTTATCACCACTTAAATACCCTTTCCTTACCACTGCTTATCATAGTCTTTAAACATCTCGCAGACTTGAAAAATATCTGACAGGATGAAATGTCTCCTATGTCCCTTCTAGTTAGATGAATTATTTAAACTGACACCTGATAGTGTCTTCTCCAACACTGTGTTATTTTGTACTTTGAGGAATAAACAGATGTTTTTGAAATCTTATAGGGATACACCAAACTTCTGTTCAAAAAAGTAGAATTGGTTAAAAGAGGACAATATTGAAACCATAATTTCTGTATTTTTTTCTCATTGTTTTGTCCTGATGCAAGTTTGCAAGGGCTTTTTGTTAGTCAGGTGCTGATATGGGTGGATCCTGACAATGTAGAAGATAAATATGTTTGCTTAGTTACCTTTCAGGGCTAAGTCACCAGCCACTGACTTTCAAAATCCAATTGAAAAGGAGGTTGGCAGTTTTGGGATGAGGAATGGGATATCAGCATGCTTGAACTGTGAAGAAAATTACTTGAGGGAGAGAAAGATTTAGGTTTTGTACAAATGCAAACAAATGTAACCCCATAATTCAAGTTATTGTTCATTATACTAATGGATTCCAATCATATGTTTGCAACAGAATTTTTTTTTATTATTTTGCATGTAGATTTTTGACTAATGTTTATTTCTCATTTACTGTAAACTCTGCTGTCATGGGCGTTTGCAGTCCAAACAGCTGTTGGGTGTCCAGTGTTTCATTTGTGTTCCACAGTTTTAAGCTGAGTGACATTTGGTCTATCAATTGTAAGATGTTGTCAGTTAAATAGACAGAAGGGCTATTCATGAATATATCTTATTTTTTCTCTGTACTCAAGGAACATTTTGCTTTCTCTTTCCCTTCTTTGCATTTAAACAGGAGGACAGCTGCCTTCAGATGGTACAGAACTCACTGACAGTTGCTCTTGCTTCAGTCCTACTTCATGAGAACTTCAGAAGTTACTAACTGAGGTATTTATTTGTTCTTTTCGTTATTTCAAGTTTTACTTCACAGAAATCAGTTACGTAGAAGAGTGAGACAAAGGATATGCATCTAGAGCAACGAAGAGACATCATATATGGAAAATAGCACAAAGTTCTGTCATAAAGAGACACTGGGTGATAGGATCTAATCTTTCAATAGCTGGGCACTATCTTAGTCAATCTTTTTTATATGTTGAGAAATCAAATAGCTACAGATATGTCAAAAAGAAAACCTGTTAAAATGCAGTTAAAAACATTGGGGTTTTGAGGGTCATGTACCTAGTATCTGATCCTTTGATTTTCTCCAAGAATGGGCAAAAGATTTTCCAGAAAATCCCTAGACATGAATGCCCAATTACCTAAATAGTGACTAAATAATGAACCTTTCAAAACTGTCCATCATTTTAGGTTTCTTCCTCTAATACTTAAAAGGAATTTCAATTAAAGAAAAGATTTGGTGTTAACACAACATACAAATGCTTTCCTCACACTTTATCTTTCATACAACCCTGAGATTAAATACAAAATCCGTTTTAAGGATATCGATAAATATTTTGTTACTGGAAATATTTGTCATTTTTGGCAGATACCAGTGAATTAATTTCTTTGCATAGAAAAAGAGCTCCATTTGTATAAGTAAACAGAGTCTGATAAAGGATTAATGGCCACAGAATTCATGAAAGGAAAAAAGTATCTCGTAAGCCTGTGATCAGTTGGATTTGTGTCAGTCCTAAATTTATGATCTGCAGCTGTTAAATGTCTGATAGGCGCTTCGTCTTCTAAAGCGTGCTGACAGTGTGAGCACATGGCTGAGAACAAGGAAACATTGTGCTTTGAGAAATGAAATTGTCCAAACATGGGTGATGATTGCAATGCTTCACGCAAAGCACAAACCTTTTATTCTGGAAATCTTGCAAATGTGTGTTTTAATGCTTTTTAAATCGTGGAAAGCTACTAGCACAGATTTTAACATAACTCAGGTTGAACAGGAAGTCTGCTGGTCAATGTTTGTGTAGGCAGTCTAATGTAAGCAGTGCCAGGCTGGAATTCTTTTTCTGCATTTGAGAACTCAAAGCTTTAATGGTACTGAAAAAAAAAGGTGTCTTTTAACTTCTATAATGTCATCTGAAAGTATGTAATACGTGCAACTTTTTTTTAATATATATAGCTCTTAGTATTTATATGCATCTATGCATAGATATGCATCTGTGTTTTACATACCAAGATAGGCTTAACTTTTTGGAAAGATTGGTAATTGTTAGTATAGCTCTTGTATAAAATTTATATGTGCTATTACAGGAGTATTACAATATCTGTATTTCGTTTTTTAAAGAGACTTTTTATATGCCACCCAGTATAGATTATAGCTAGAATAATGTTAGCATTAGAATGAAAAGTTTTCAGAAAATGGACTCTTAAAATTCAGTTGGGATGTTACATATGGATTCAGAAATGAAAGCAGAAGTCGTCTTTGTTTCTGATTTTGCATTGTGTGCATCTAGCTGCTAACTCTGATAACAGTTTTTACGTGCAGGTTCTATGGAGTGCTCACATTCTCAGATTTTAATAAAGGAGTTAGTGTTATGTGACAGATTGGGCATTTTAGTGCACATTATGGATTGGTTATGTCTTACAGTGGGGCAGTTCATTTCTGGAGTCAGTACACAACCATTTTAGCAGTAGAATTAACCGCTTATGTCACAGATTATAATTAGCTGTGTCTGTGTGCCAGAGCAACAGGATGGAATGCAAAACACAGCCAAACATGTGAACGAATTTTCTTCCAGTGATATTTGGCCAGGCCTAAAATATCTTCCACTCCAGATCTGAAAGTAGTGGAAAAGTTAGACAATTCTCTCTTGGAAAGAGACTGGTTGTAGTTTATTCAGAAATCCACATTGTTTCAAATCTCCAAGGTAAGTAGCAATTTTTAAAACTTATTTTTATATCTTTAGTAAGATGTTAACATGTTAACAGTTGAGTTCTTTTTGTTTGTTCTTTACTTATTACGTGGTTGTATTGAGCTTCTCCCGTCTAAGTTTCTGTCCTACATTTCAGACTGATTTTGTCCTTATTTAAGGATCATTTTTATGCTTATGTGATTTGTTTTAGGGCCTAAATTATGAGTTCATTTTTAATTACAAGTTTAATTTTAGATTCAGATAGTTTATTTTTACTTGTTTTTACATTTAAATGTAGTATTAAGTTACATAGTTTAAACCTGCACTTCTGTAATATTAAGAAGCTAACTCAGTAATTTTTAGATCTTTTACAGTATCATGTTTACTGTACTTACATAACTATCTGATTTGCAGTAGTAAACTTCTGATGCTTGTAGCTATAGATTTCTCTCAGTTTATTTATCACATACCAAAAGCTAAATTTAGTCAAGAATGGATCCATGGTTCGGCTGAACACTTCTTTTTGGCTTGATTGTGTGATAAAGACCTCCCACATGAGGAATTGTCACCAAAATTGTTTCTAACTTCTGTGAAGCGTACTTGAATTAATATAGGGCATATAATTATGTCTGTACAGGACTCCTTTTGCAAGTTTGTAATCTCCTTGAATTCAAATACGTTTTCTCTTGGATAATTTCACTGCCTGAAAGAAAATTACAGACTAGGGATCAGTGGATTACTGACTCATTATCAAATGATTTATTGGATGATACTTGATGTCTCGCCACCAACAGGTGCTTGCACTGAATACTTAACCATGAATCTGAATGAGCACATAAGTGCCTAAAACAAGATGTTGCCAAAGTGTAGGAATGTGATTTTAGTGCATCAACACCAGTCAACTGGGCTTCTTTTACTGAGATATGGGTGTTTTTAGTATATGTGTCTTAAATCTCCTCCTACTTGAGGAGGAGGTGAATCATGTCCTAGAAGTGTCTATCTCCGTTTTCTGTGGAGGGGGCCTAGGTGAGTATGGCTGATGTTGCCTGTGTTTGGAGAGATAAATTCTGGCCTGCACAGCCACTTCTAAATGAGTAATCCATTTGAGTGAACTGCAGGAACTTTGTGCCATAAAGTTCTGAAAGTTTGCCGTCAGTTAAGATTTTGGAAGTTTTGTCTGTGATACAGTCACAAATTATGCCACTTTGGCTGAGATGGATTGCTATTTATCTTCTAAACCATCGAGCTGTTAGATACACCCCTCCTTCCCCTTATGTAATGAAGAAAAAATGGTCCTAGAATACCACCAAAGGAAGAACAACTGTGTGGAGTTAAATTAAAAATAAAAGGGTCTAAGTTAAGCCCAGCATTAGAGGGAACCACTTAAAATCTCTTTTCTAAACCCTTATACTTTTGCTAACAGCATGCAGCTCTTTCCTGGTTGAAAACTCAGTGGTTTAAAGCATGTTGTATTTTAAGTTTTGTTCATAAACATAAGGCTTCAGTAACAATATGAAGATACAATATATATGCTTACTGTAATAGGTTTGTAATTATACATATAATATATGTAATAGATAAGTGTGATTATATTTAGTATTGAGAAGGCTAATGCAAAATGTATGTTTTAAGCTGAGGAGTTTTGAAGGAACAGTTGAAAGAATGATACACTGCAATCATTTCTTACAAACCTTAGCCTCTATCAACAGGCACATAAAGTTGGGTGTACAAAGATCCTCTTGCTTGAATAGTATCGTGAGATTTGTTTCCTTCCTGTGGAAGGTAATGCCTTGTACATGAGATGCAAATCCCAGGTGCTAACCTCTTACCGTTTTTAATTATTTTCATGACTTGGAATTAAGTAAGCTGGATTTCCTGTGGATTTATTTCTCAGAGTTGATTGTCTTACATGTTTAACGAGCAGTGACTGAAGGTTTTTTGTAACAGAGACATTTACAAGGTCTTTCTCTCGCATCAGTTTTCTGATATTTAATAAGGTCTTCATGCCCATTGCAGTCCCTTAGTAAAGACATAAATGGAGGTTCTTATTTTCTCTGTTATTTTCAGAAAGTTTGCAGGAATGTAGTATTTGAGGCCTCTTCTTGTCTGTTGAATTTGTTTGAAATTGGCTAAGAAACTCAAAAGCTATTGAAGGAGGTAGGCAAAATGAATGTGGGAGAGAGATGATTTAGATGTTGACATAGGGTTTTGTGGCTTTTTTATGTGTTAAACAAGGCTAAAAGCATCATGGCAGTTTGGATAACAGGTTAATTCAATATCTTGGTCAAATTTTCAGCTCGGGTAATAGTATTCTCGCTATTTAATTCATCTTAGCTTTGGCTACCTGGGCCAGTCTTCTCATTAAACCTTTCTATATATCTGCCAAAAGCTGTTAAACAGCTGCTGCATTTCATGCCCTGGTTGGTTATGTTTCTGTGGTGGATGAAGTCTGTATAAGCCTGTGAAGAGAAATATAAACCAAAATACATAAATATTTTTTCAAATGGAGTGTGGTATGTACTGGAGTGTTGAATAATGCTGTTGGCAGCCATAAATCACATGATTTTCAATAAGATAGGTATTTATATGTGTTTGTGGAGATGTATACCCTGAAGATTGCTTGTAAAAATCACGTATATATGTATTTTCAGTAAAGGGATGTAGAGATGGAATCATCTTGTAGGGGTGACTGTTAAAACTCTTCGGTTCCTCCTTGTTTATTTGCTGTGCTGTCAGTGCTCTGAGGAGCAGAAGTTTAGTACCTTTGCTTCACCTTAACTTTTCCGAGTATTGCAAGTGGCAGATTGTAAATTTTATACAGACTTTTTGCGTCATTGCCTTATTAGTTCTGGATACCAGTGGCTTTCAGAAAAGGCTGACTGTGTAGAGTACCACAGCCTCTGTTTCATATTAAAGTTTTACATAGGTCCTACTTTGAATCTCCAAGCCGTTAGACCTTTCTGTCAGAAGCATACAGGCTCCTGATGGAAGCAGACATGTCTGCAAAGTTCCACTGCACCCAATTTCCTCAGCTTTGAGGAAAAGGATTTTAAGTGAGAGACAGTAATAATAAAGAAAAAAAAAATTGTTCTGGTGACTCCAGACTGCTGGAAGCAGAATAAAGTGGAAGAGTTTCTTAAAAAATAAATGCTCTGGAATGAAGCTGAATCAGCAGAGCACAGCTATGGTAATGAACCCTAACCAGAGACTAGGCTACGTTAGCAATGCTGGAGATATCAAGCTCCTTCCGAAGGCCTGTTCCAGTCCAGCTTTGAACTGGAATAGATGGTCTTCAGAGGTCCATTGCAGCCTAATTTTTCCTAGGATTCTCAGAATTTGTTCAGATTTTCCTGACTATTCCCTTTACTGTTATTATTAATTACCTGCTGGTTTTGTTTAGTCACCTGGCTGTCTTACTAGCTGGTCCAATCTGCAGTGTTTCAGAGTTCATGGAGAAGAAAGGCATCACAATTTAATAAATATGTGAGATTGGTAGCTAGCAGTATTCTCAAGCCACATAAAGTTCCTGTAAATCAATGAGAATTAACTGTAATATTTGACTTGAGTTTTACTTGGAAATGCAAGGAAGGAAATAGATGGATTCAGAACTTAAAGCTAAAAAACTAACACTGAGTATTACTTTATTATCAGCATTCCCTATGAGCTGAAAAGCCACAGGAGGGTATTTGTGCGACTGGCAGAAATGGTTGCTGTTATTGATTGCCTGAGTGAAAGCTTTCACAGTAGGGATAATAAAATGATAAAACAGATTTCAGTATGTGAAGGAAGAAGAGGTTGATTTGAGTTTGGCCTGAGTGCCAAACAAGAATCCCAAAAGCCAGCATGGTTGAGGCAGAGAAGGCACTGTCAGGTTTGGTTCCCTCCACATTCATGTAACAGTGTCCTGATACACATTGCGCCTTTGCAGTACCCCCTAACACTTCTAGCATCTAAAAGACAGTCATATTTGAGGGCTGAAGTGGTCAAAGTTTACCCAGAGGGTACCCAGAGCCAATTTTATGTAGTATGGATGGGTGTGGCATAGAATGTTATGGAGGTTTTTGTAGGCTGGGCAGCAAGACCAAGGTAAGACCTGGTAGTCCTGTGCTGCCCATGCTACTTTTCAGGCTATTTTTCTAGTCTCAGATGCTCAAACAGACCTGATGAAGGGCCTGTACACCAAAAAACTTGCCTAATTTTTAGCCCTACCGTTTAGTATAAGAAAAGATTTTTCTTTTAGCCCCAACACTTTTCTTTCTTGTAACATTGTACTTCTAGTTTCGTTCTGTTATGGTAGGTATTTCCCATTTAATGAAAATACTGATGACGTCTGCTGAAAACTGTTATCTTGCTTAAACATGGAACTGCATTACAAAATAGTTTATTTCATTTTGAATGATTTCATGAGTCATTTAATAATTATGTTCAATGCATGTGTGAAGATAATGCTTACAAAACCAGAAATGCAGTTCTTATATTCACAAAGTTGTATAAGACTATTAATGTACTGTCATAACAGAGAAAAAAGCATTCCTAAGCTGTATTTGATAAAACCACTGTATTTATCTGAATACCCCCC
The DNA here is from genome assembly GCA_013398115.1 of Falcunculus frontatus. Taxonomy (NCBI): domain Eukaryota; kingdom Metazoa; phylum Chordata; class Aves; order Passeriformes; genus Falcunculus; species Falcunculus frontatus. The sequence goes on along the minus strand of VZRV01005707.1, from coordinate 2,002,817 downwards.
ATTCTTTCTGAATTGAATATTTTGTTGAAATTCTGTTAGTAACAACGTTCACAATCTGTGAGAGTACTTGCTTTTTAAATATATATTCCTATTCTATTAATTTTGCTTTTAGTTAAACAGCTATTGAACTGATAGTATTTTGATTCACACTTGGTGCTTTGTTTTAACTGATTTTAACCACATTTACAGAAGAAAAAGCTGTATCCCTTTAGTCATACTGAAAACATCTAAAATACTATTTAAATTAAGAACAGTAATATGACTGTCTTCCTGTATCAGAAATCCTAAGGTACTTAGTAACAAATGGCTTTAACTCAAGAAAAAATTCAAAGCTAGCATTCAAAAAATTATGTAGAAATAAGCTTTGATTTAGAAGTGTTTAGTAAGAAAAGCATATAAATTGCTAGAATGCAAAATGAGGAAAACAAAGGCAGCAGAAAGCAAAATTAATATATATTCCTTTGTATTATGAAAGGATTCCATCTTCTGGTACCTTTTCCTTCTTTTTTTTTTTTTTTAACTTCCATCAGCATCCCTAGGTACTTCCTCTTTCTCCCCATATTTTACAATCTCCACTTTTGCATCTCATGTTTGTTGCCTGAGTGTACTCACTACTTAACCCCAAGTGTCTTATTCCCAAGTGTCTACTCATAGTATTTATTTTACTGTAATTAAATTAAAATGTGGAGACTTTTTTTACGTCTGATTTCGTATTTTGTTAATTCACAGCTAAAAAGAAATAAAAACATTTATAAGACAATTTTCCCCCACCAAAAGAGATCTCAACCTTGTGGTAGATGATTTCAAATTTCAGCTGAATTTATCCAGCATTTTCTTTAAATTGAAATAATAGATTCTAAAGTTTTGAGGACACTCTGCTTCTGTACACCAGAGGCTGACAAAAATCTCTCAGTTGTCCTTATGTTGAAATAAGCTGTTCAGAAAAGTGATTACCTTCCAGAAATGTATATGGCATTGTTCTTCCACTGCCAGGTAGGGAATCAAAATCTATCCTAGGTAAAGTTTAGTTGCCCAGATGGTAGAGAACAGTCCAAATCACCTGGAAACCTGGACTAGGTGAACCTGCAGACACTAAGATATAACATCATTTATCTTTATTTTGCCATTAGAAACTTGCATACTTTTCCAGAGTTTGAGTTTAGGAAAGCCTAATTTGCAGCTCTTGATTCTCTGATAATATATCAGGCTACAAAAACTGATTGATGAGTCAGGCACTACTGTCTGAATCTGAGGAATAAACAACGTCTAAATTGAAGTTTAAAAAAAACAGGTTATACTTGTTCTCTATGGATGCCTTTTCCTGTGTATGCCTAAAGATTAACTTTAGAAACTAGAGACATACTTTCTGGAGAAGGTAATGTGCTTGTTCTTTGATCCAAATAGGGATTTTTTTCCAGTTACTCAAATTAGAATCTTTAAAATGAAGGAATATGCCAAAAATTAATCCTACATTTCAGATTACACTATTTGATTTACATCAGTAAATCAACTTTTAACTAAAGTTAAGGATTTTAGTAATATCTGCTGTATTTATTTTGGATTAAGTACTTTGTATGAAAAATTCTACTTTGAAATACAAGAAGTATATATGTTATTTCAAATAAGAGATTTTCCTTTTAGTTTATCTTGGAATGCACACATACTTAACATGTAGTTTGGGTTTTGTTGATGCTTCATTTGTTTTTACATCTGACTGAAAGATCAGCTATGTCTTTCTTTTAGGTTTTAATCCAAGAAGTGATATACTGATCAAAACCAGTATTTATACAGTTTTCCATGTTCTTAATCTTCTTTGTTTCTTGCATTGCATTATTGCTTTGTCACGGTTGCTTAGAAAGAAACTTAGAGATGGTTGCTGCCTAAACAGCTGGAGTCAACATCACCAAAAAAGGCTTGTGCAGTACAAGTCTTTTGATGATTTCCTTATGTGTCTAATACACATTTAAATTAATTGGGTTTTCCCCTGTGTAAGTAAAAATGAGTAATAAAGTTGTTATGACCAGGACTGCAAAGCAACGGGAGCACATCATTTTGCAGTCATTGACATTTAAAATTCATCAGAAAAGGGCAGAGGTTTAAAGTATGTAATGAGACACAGTATACGTAGGAAAGCATTTGGCTTCCCCTGCTACTGAAAAGTGAATTTTGTATCTTTAGTTTAGCTACATGTGACTAGTCAAAAAAGGTACAGTTGTTACTTTCCCAGATGCAAGGTCAAATGATTCTATCATATTTTTTGAAGTATATATGTAATGAATCACTTGAATTAGGGAGGGAAGACTTGAGGATTAATTTTCGTCTCCAGCCTCTATGTCTAGTTCTAATCTTTCTTTCATCTATTTTTATTTCACTATTCAGAAAAAAAAAAAAAAGAAGCTCCACAGAATATCAGTATAACTCCATTTACTACGTGAAATCATTTATCAGGGCTAAATAAGCTGCTTTTCAAAGTCCACAACCAACATAGGAAAGCACCATGAAAGGGACTTACTTTGTAATTGTGCTGAAGTCTACTATATGAACTGGAAGCATACCTCTCAAGAGGTAACAGCATTCTCCCTGGAAGTAGCACTTTCATAAAAGCAGCAGCAAGACAACGAAGGAGAGGGAAAAGTTATGCCAATGTGTATGTCTTTATGTACCTAAATAGAGCTATTTATTTTTGCTCTCATCTCTTCCCAGCTCTGACGACATGAAATACTTTTCCTGCAAACAACACTGAGGATAATGTTAAAAGGCTTTTTCTAAAAGCTCTCTCAAAGCAGGACTTGCTTTAGGGACACTGTTTCTACAAGATACGTTTTGGCCTTGCTGCTGGTAATCATTATGGTATGATGGGAAAGCTCTTCTATCACACAATTTCACACAATAGAAAATAAAAACAAATCTTTAAAAAAAAAAAGTATTTTTAAACAGAAAAGTATGTAATTGCTTTTTCAAGAAGTATCTAAAATTATTCTTTGTCTGGTAAACATACAAGATTATGACAGCAGAGATTCTTTAATGATTTGCCTCCATCAGAGGGATTGCTTTAATTTTCTTCACATTTATAAGGAATTTTAAGTCTTGTGATGTGTAATCAATGACCCCAACAAAGATTAGTTTCCCATTCCTTCCCCTGAGTCAGCTTCGCAATTCTGGTCTCTGTGTCACACTTCTAAGTGTTACAAATAACCAGAAAAAGCATCACAAATGACAACAAAATTTTTAAAAATTTATGCCTGCAAGTGTTTTGAGATTCCTGGTGTTGTCTCCAGTGAAGGAAAATTGAAGGCCACAAAACAATTCTTATTTGCATTTAATGGAATTAAGAATTTGTGAAATGAAAGAAATGAAATTTTGTACACCAAAATCTTAATTTTCACTGCAACTCAACCCGACTAGCTACCAGATCCTGTCTGCAAAGTTTAACTTAAGTGTGTGTGAAAGTAAAATTTTGTGGTTCTTTCTTTTGTTATGGTAGTGTACACTGATAATAAAGGAGGAATTAAAAGTAATTGGGAGCACCCAAGTTGTACAGTAACAATACAAAGCAAAAAAAACCTAATTGAGAACAGTTTGAATGGTTATACAAAGAGCATGGGATGTATCCATTTTGTCAGATACTCAGATAAACTTCTCTTAATGTCCACAACACTCAGAGACATAAAAACCACTTTAAAGTAGCCAGAATTCTGTTTAAACACCCAGGCTGAGTAGTACTGCTGACACGATATAATAGAAGATTGAATGTCATGACTTAGAGGGAGTTCTTAGATGTTATTTCCAAATAAGCAGTACCCTGAATAAGTACTATTTATTTTTTCATGAAATTTTTTTTTACTTTAAAATATAAACTGTTTGTGAAAGCTATGTAAAATATTACTCTACAAATTGTTGCTGTCTATTGATATTTCATTCTTGTTGAATTTTCTTTTTTTTTTTTTAATTAAACTGACAGAATTGAACTTACTGTTGTTCACCTCAAAGTAGCTGCCCATCGCACTCCCCCCTGCCTATCTTTTTTGACTTTGCAGTCAAATTTGAGTGTGATAAAATAAAGGCATAGAGGTTTTCAAGGTAATGAAGTTTTTTCACATTTTGTGCAATTTTGTTGTGAGATAATGCCCTCATTAGAGGAAAACTCTGTCCTGGTGTACATTCTGTTGGCATGTGAATAATATCTACTGGGTCAGAATACACAGTTGAAGCTAGCTAATACTGATGGGTGTTACATTTGGCTCAGGAAATTTTTATGAAGCACATGGCTAGAGCAAAAGTAACAAGATCACTGCGTTGATGTGGGTACTTGACCAAACGTACAAATCTCTACAGAAGTAGGCCTCATCACTACTTCTCATTATAGTACAAATTATTAATTAAGCTTTCACTGTTTCTCTGCTTTTTTTTAAAGGAATTTTTAGAAACAGTTGAAAGCAACGGCAAACATTGCCACAGGCCCTGTACCCTAGTCTCTTTTTATTCCCTTTGTACTGTGCTGCTAATTTTAGTTTCGTCTTTGCTGCCGATTTAAGTGATGAGCATAAACTGGGCTTTGAGTTTGCTCTTTCTCAGCACTCCTCCCAGATGAAACACTTACCTCCCAACACAAATCCTGAATTTGTTTCAGAATATTATTACTGTGTTCATAAAAGATGTCATGTGTGTTCAAGTACCATGTCTGACCTGCTTCATGATCAGAAGGACCAGTCCCTCATGTCTCGTGGCTGTTTGTAACATCTAAGAATTTCTGTGTTGGGACACTCTGAGGTATCACAAGTCAACTTTGGTAGGTGTTAAATTAGTGTTTAGACCATGGAGACAGAAACTCTGCTTTGTGTGCACTTCCTCAATGACTTTGTATGTACCTAGACATAGCTGAATCACTGTCTTGAAAGTGATTTTATTTTAGTTTTTCTCCATGCATTTTAGCAAAATGGCCAGAGAAGGTAGACTTGAATATCTTCCTCAGCAGAAGATGCACAGAGTTGGATAACTTCTAACAATCATTTACCATTGGTGTTAAAAATAATTAAATAGCGTGGATAATATTTTTGGTGATTGATGCTGCAAGTATCTAACCTGGTACTTTGCAAGAGTGTTTGGAGGTGTGTTCATCCAGTCAACAGTATCCATTCAGTTCCTTTGTGGGTTAGGGGTTTTTTTTTAATTGACTTGTATTTGGTTTTGAATATTAATACTATACATTTGAGTACTGGATGTACACTGAAGATTTGTATTTTGTGTGCCTGAACAGAGATATCAAAAAGAAAATACTAATAGAATTAACATTAGTGTTCCCCACTGAGGAGATCTGGGAAATTTCTCTATAGGATGGCTCTGAAGAAATGTCCCAAATGAGAAGATATTTTGGGACAAATCAATAAAATTGATAATAATGATTTTTCTGTCATCAGGACCAGATGTTATTCACTCATGTTCAGAAGGCAAAAAGTTCTTCGTGTGCCTTTCTGGTAAAAAAAGCAAGATAGCACCGAACATGGCTTTTGTCCTAATTTTCGGCTCCAAGAACTTCTGATATATTTAGGTATTGCTAACTGCATGATTTCAACTTTGCTTCCACAATATACCCCCACTGTCCCTTCTTCCAAGAGCTCGAATACAGAGTAGAATAGTGATGAGAAACACACATAAATCTTTGAATATTATGCAATTCCTATCAATTTTTATATGCAAACAGGAAGAATTTTCGTTAGGGAATACCCCCAGGCAGATTATCCCTATCTTGATATTTTTAATAAACAAAAGAACAGTAATGACATTTTAAGCCAAAATGTAACCTTTGTTGTATTTAGAAATGGTTATAAAGGGATTTTAAAGGAAGAGTCTCTTATGAATAAGTAAAATGTAGAGTAAGCAAACAGATATTGTCAGATGTTTGCAAGCAATTGGGGAAGAATGTTTTAAGTTACAGCCATTGAACAGAATAATTTCTGATAAGCTTAAAACTTCCAAAGGTATTGTGGACATTTTCCTAGTCCATTGTAATGTAATGTGAAAACCAGTTTTTCTTAAAGAACAAAGGCAATTTCTTTAAAACACGTATTTTCTGCAGCTGTCTCCCAGGTACTTTAATTTTCTGGACTTGTCGATGATATTGTAAATCTAAGTGAAACAGTTTTTCAATGGAGGACAGTAGAGAGTTTAATGTACAATTGAGAATACAGGAATACTTCTGTAGAGCAGTCCTGGAAATGAACAGCAGACTCACGTGTCATTTACTGTCCAGCACTTTCTAGCAGGTCTGGATGTTTTGCTTTTGCAGGCACAACAGCTTGTGGTGTAAAAATATGGTATCAAGAGTAAAAATTTGAGTTTCATTAAGTGTCTGAAATGTCAAATTATTTGCCAATGTCCAACTTTCTAATACAAAACAGAAATATATCTCTAAAGAGCACAGTATGTTTTATCTGTGCTAGAAATTTCAAATAATTTACCGTTTGGAGTTGTTATTGAAAACGCTGTAGCAGGGAATTAAGGAAAATGAATCTAAAAATATCAGAGCATATCCCAGTTTTTTTTCAGTTAGAATGACGTCTTTTGTGCTCTGCATGCAAATCTAAGTAGAACCATAAATTTTAGTTATANAATGACGTCTTTTGTGCTCTGCATGCAAATCTAAGTAAAACCATAAATTTTAGCCCTATGGAGCTACAGTGTGATGCAAAACAGTTCACTTCTGTGCAAAACATTTTGTATTTATAATGAGGAATTATTCTCTTTTATAAAAGTAATAACATTTTTCTAAGAAGAAGATTTGAAATTGTCTAACACATGGCATTCTTGTTCATCACACGGATTTTATAATTTTGGTAATTTCCTCAAGTATTATTGACTTACTTGGGTAGCTGGATACACAGCAAGATGTTACTAAATCTTGGTCTGACTAAATGTGGTTTTAATTGTGATGTTTAACTTCTGGTTTCAATTGACTTTTGTCTTGCCTGATGTAATTAAATTTTTTTAGTAAAACCATAAAATTGGATGTCTGGGACAAAGATCACATAAAATAACACAATTTATATACATGTAGTCCCTAGCTATCACATCCTTGTTTGGTATTGGATTTTGCGTGTCTGAAATTTTACAAAATTCTATAATTTGATGTTTTATTCAGAATTTTTGTCATCAGATTACTTGCTGATGACCTTAAGAATTCAATGCCAGGCTTTTGCAGTAAATAACTATAATAAGGACTGAACAGAAAGGCTTTATCTGCATACAGTGGAATGTGCACGTCTCTTCTGAATAAGGAAATAATTTAGCTGTCACTGAATGAAAGAACTAAAATGCTAGTGAACAAAAACTACCCCTGGTAGATTATAGCGAAAGTTCTGTAAATTTGACAGCCACCTTCTCTTCATTTGTCTCCTTGGAGTCAGATAATACGTGGATTGCTTTGTAAACCTTTATTACTTGCAAGGAATGACAACCCCGAGGGAAACCTTCCACTTTCACCTGAAGAAAAGCCCTTTGACACCTGGAAGGATCGAATGATCAGAATAAGAGAGGGTGTGGTGTTAAGTGGTTTTATAATTCTTTTCAAACTATCATTTTATAAATTAGTGTTGGAAAACTTATTAAATCCTCAAGACCTCCCTCTGTGCTTAATTTTATTTTGTCCTTCTTAAGGAGAAGGCCCTTTATACAGGAGACTGAATGCACACTGTCCTTATTTTTCATAAAGACAGGATTTTTATTAAACTATAAAGAGACAGAGGGTGATTCTCCTAGCCTTTCCATAAGAACAAGATGGCTCTCAGAATTCCTTGCACATTAATATTTTCCTTTCTTCCACCTGTTCAAGACAGGGGCTGCAGATCTCATGCTAGTTGTTTAAAGACTTGCCCATACAAACACAGGCAGTTAAAGTTCATACCTAGCTTAATTATAAACACTTTCTTAAGTGCACAATTAAAGAAAAAGAGGGATCTAGAGGAATTAATCTACTCTGGCTTCTGCTTCAGAGAGAGAAACCTCACAGCCAGAAGACTACAATGATTTCTGTTCTGATGTTCACTGCAGTACATTATATATCTGGTGTACTTGCAGTCTTTCCAGGAAAAAAAAAGTCATGTTCAAGAGCAACTACTCTGGGGAAAAATGTATTGGACTTTAGAGGGCAAAATTTATTTCACAATTAGGGTCATTAAAGCAAGTTGTTCACTATTGCATTTTTATCATCTACTCAAGGCCCTTGAGAGATCTTCTCAAAGGGATTGGAGAATAAAAACTGTACTAGTAAGAAGAGATTAGTTACCTGTTGCAGATTTAACGTTTTAAAATGTCTTTGTAGTAATAAACCCTGTTGAAAAATACTGAAAGACGTTCAACAGGACAAGACAATATTTTGCACATGGAAAATGTGAAAGTTCATTATACAAAGAACAGTAAGGAAACAAATGATCTTGACACCATTAATGGATCTCAGTCTTTAATTGTTAAGTGAAAACAATAGCTGTGCAGACTGCTCTTTTCTCTCTTCTTAAAGGATTATTTCTAAAATCTGTGATAGTAATGAGAGCTCCATGGGATTTAAACAGTAGCCTCACCCGCATCATCATTCAATCATTTCTACATAAGTTACTCTAAGTTCTTTGTGGTTCTGTTTGTCTACCAAGACAGAGTAACATATATGTTGAAAAACTCAGAAAAGTAATAATTGTGAGATTTTAATTTTCCTTTCACATTACAGTACTCAAGGTCACTTAGCTCTAATGGTGACTGAATTTCAGAGAGAAAAGGTTCACTTTTTTTTTTTTTAATTAAAAGACTTACAGGCATTTCACCTAAAAGACATTGGATTTCTCATACCACAGATAAGCTACTTCTTCAGGTGCTTATAAAATATGCAAAAATTTAAAATCATTTACAAAAAGTCTGTGTAATATTTTTGTTTGGTCTTTTAATTCTGGTGGGAGTACCATGGTTTTTTTTTTAAAGGAGGAAAATAAATCAAAATGAAAGATGAAAACAGTTAAAAAAAAATTAAGTGAGATTCAAGAGTAGACATATATTAGACATAATATTTTATATAGCATATTGTATTAATATTATATTCTAATAGCAATACGACATTTATATAGTATTAATGATTATGTTATTAATTTTATGTAATCCTGTGCTGTCAGTGACTGCCTTTCAGCTCTACTTAAAATGTGCAAAGCTGTTAATTGTGACCATGTCATAGTTATTATGCAAATGTGCACTGCAGGGTATGCAAACAGTTAACTAGGCCTTATGAATTTCTTCACTGGTTTCCACAAATTACGCTGCAGGGATCCAGCTCTTTTCAGCTGATGACACTGGTTTACAATCCAAATTGTAATATGCTATACAACACAAAAATTTCAACAAAGCAAGGCTAGGCAAGATTAAATACAATATGATGGAAGGGTTGGAAGTAATTATAAAATTTTCATCTAATCATGAGAGTATGATTTGTCCCTGCCTTTCTGGTTTTGTCTTGAAAGCTTTTCTATATGGATTCCAAAGGTTTCACATCTTTTTCTCTGAACAACAGGATTGCCTTAAATGATTTTTGTCTTTTAGGGAAATACTCCAACTGCACCCTTTTCCTGTTGGTTAATCAGTGGACTGCTTCTGTTTTCACAAAGACAAAAGTGTGCATGCCTGAAAGCACTAAAGCGTGAAGTCTTGGTGTACTTCTGATGTTCATGTTATATAATAATACCCATCTAGCCCAATGCAACAGACATTAAAAAAATTAATGAACATAATATTCCATGAAGATACTGTATTTAGATCATAAAAGTAGTTCTCGCTTGCCTCAGTTGACAGGTTAATTTCAGTTTACGGTTTGTGTACAATGGCACAAGAATTTCGTGTAAGAGGTTAAAATGGTCTTTTCATTGTACTGTTTTTGTTTAGCACTATCACCTCTTTTCATCCCCACACATACTGTGAAATATTTTGCATGTGAATGAGAATATTTCATGTAAAGTGGTGTTGTGGTTTAGGAATGATGTTCTCCAGTTCAGTATTCCAGCTAAAACCATGCTGCCACTTGCTCCCCCTCCCCTCCAATTGGAAGCACAAAAGGTAAGGTCTTGGTTTGAGATAAGAACAGTTTTCTGGAAACAGCAATGAGATAAGAAAATGAACAGTAACAGCAACAATATTAATAAGAGAAGGTATAGCCAAAGAAATTATTTGCACTGAAAGCCTGCAACAGTAAACAAATATCGACTGGTTCTTCCCAACCGTGTTTTCTTCCACTGAAAGGAATGCCTTTTTCCTCAGAAGCCAGGCTCCCATCTCCCCCACCCGTGCCAATGACCTGCTGGGATACAGAAAAACATCAGGGTCCTGGACACACCCCCTCAACCATGTCCTCTTCCAGCTGCTGCAAAAAATTAACCTTGTCCTAGCCAAAACCAGAACAAGAGGGAAGAGTAGATGTACTGATGACTGTTCATGAAGAAGAACATGTATAGTACAAGCACCAGTGGTGCAAATTCCATCATGAAACCTCACCAGTTCTTCTTAACTCAGATTTGAAAAGGTTTTATTGAGTGCTAAGCTATTTGTCTCTTTGCTGAAAATATGAAATGCTAATAATTACATAATTATTAATGGAATTACAGCTGGTTGTTAATATTAACCAACTAAGTAGTTCTGTATTTAAATTATGTTTTCCAATTGTGTGTTATTATCAGTTGCTTTATGACAACATGACAAAGTACGTGAGTAACACAGTAACAAGCTTTTACTCAGGCTTGCTTTCCTAAGCAGGCTAACAGATAAATTTGCAAATGCCTTTTCAAAAACACAGCTGTCTTAAATGAATATTTCAGAGCTGTCAGAATATCTTTTTGAACTTGATGCCCAAACCAACCTCAGTTCAACAGTAATATTAGTGATTGAGAGTTTTTTGGTGTCTTTCATTAATCAATATTAATACAAAAATCTCCTGGACCTCAGAATCACTCAAATGACAGAGACCAGTTTCTAAGTTTTGCATGGAGAAAGGTGGACTAGAGCTAGGCAAACGTTCTGTCATGTCTGTATATTTTTAGAGGGCAGCTATGGTAGCACAGTGTGAAGAACATACAGCTCTTTCATGGGCAGCTCAAATGTATTACTATAGGTATGAATTTCTTGCCTTACATGCAACACGTACAATGCCTGAACACATGGGAAATCTCATGAGGTCAAAAATCTGCAGTGTTACCGATTGTTCACAAGTTTGATCTATCATTTAAAATCTGTAAAAAATCTTTTGGCAGCTAATTAGCATTCAGTATCTGGTTTAGATCAGCGAAGAGGCAGGAATTAACTGGATTTAAATGAACCCCAGTAAAATAGATGATGACAATTAGAAAACACTTCTAAATAACAAACTATCATGATAGAGCTTGATCCCATGAATTATGGCCAAATCTACAAAAATCCATAAGGAATGTGCTGATTGTGTTGGCCCTTGAATAGGAACACCAAGAAATTCCACTTCCAATTAAGTACTTTATTTGCAGTAGTTTATGTATTGTGATGCTGCTGACCTGATGCAAATAAGACGTTTTCATGGCCCATTTGAAAGATGTAAGAATTTTCATTCTGAAACTCAATTGCCATTTTATCTGCACTGTAGGTTGCCAGTACTTCTTAGTCACTGTGTGCTGCTTCCTTATAAAATAATACAAAGATAACATTTACCAAAGTCATCGTGCATTCTGCAGGTTTCTTGCTTCTCCAACTAACTTGTGTACATCCAAGTGTCTGTGTCACCACTTCCTTCTTGGTGCCTGTTTAGTATGCTCCTACACAACCAGTTTCATGATTATTCCATTTACAAATCACGTTTTTCATCATAGTTCTAACTATCTCTTGTTTTTCTTCTAAGAGTCTACCTTGATTCTTGGCAGACTTCACATCACAACTGTGAGGTCTGCCTATCCAAGGCTTTCCTTTCCACCCACCTTTCTAAAGCACCCCAAACTTATAAAAAGATTTCTCTCTGACTTCTCCAGACAGTCTGAGATTAGTTTCCTGTGTGATTTCATCTCATGAGCATATAAGTCAGTAATATGGAACGTTGATTCTCCCAAAAGAAAACAGTCCAACAGTATCAGTTCTGAAAGGATTTCCCCTGTAATTACTTGGTACTAGGACACTAATTCTCTTAAAAATCATCAAATACTATGTTAGGGAGAGAAACTTAATCCTTCTCAAAGCATTCAGTTGTCTAGGCCAGCATTGCTTATTTACTATGACCAAAGCAATTTTTGGCAGTATTAATAATGCTCAGGAACAACAGAACTATTTTCTGTCATGAAAAAATAATTCATGCAGGGAACAATGCTGTGCTGGGAGTTGTCCCCTGTGGAATTTCTGAAGGGCTGAAAACAATCACAAAACTTACAGGCTTTTTGCTGAAATGCATAATGGATTTTGACCTCAGCTCATTAAACAGCAGTACATAATACATAATGTATAAAACCCTCAACTCACAAAATAAACATTTTGCAACAGGGTATAAATGAAACAGAGAAGAATAGGAATCAGAAAAATCCTATCTTATTGTTAAATTACATGCTTTTGGAAATCATTCTGGTTGAAATGTCTAAAACATAAAGGCATACATGTATGAGAAAGTCATCCCAGGCTCTCTTTCTTTCTCTTTTGATGGAGAGAAGTTAAACACATCTAAGGCACAGTTCATTCGATGGCTAAAATTCTCATCTAACTTAAGTCAGATAAATAATTTCCAGCAGGGAGACCTATCTCTGTTAACCATAAAGGGAGTCCAGGTTGACTGGCTCAGATATTCAGGGCTAAATTGTTCGTATCTAACATTGTGAGATGAATTCCAGCCTCAGAGACCACTGTAATGAGGCTGCATAGGAGCTTGAAGATGTGAGACTAATTAACTCTTTGGCAAATGGTCTTTCTACTGCAAAATTTACCTTGCAGATGTAGGGAACATCACAAGGAACAGGCAAAGCAGTCTGCCTTGTCAAGGGGGCATAAAAGAGATGCAAACAAATTCACACACGAGTGCTCACCTCACAGAAACCGTCAGCACCCCGACCACTCACCCATGTCCAGCAGGACCAGAAGGGATCCCTTCTCCCCCACCAGCCCCTGCACGTGGCACGAGGTTGTGTAGGATAACCTCAGAGTCCTAGCCATGCCCCTCCTGGCTACTGCAAATATTAACTGTGTCCTGGCTAGAACCAGGACGTAGTTGAACGACACATGGGCAAGAACTGCACAGCTTATTTCTCAGAAGTTTATCCCTGGTTGTTACCAGCTAAGAGTTACTGCATCCTATTCTGTAAGTTATGTGTGGAGAAGAAACCTGTGTGGAAGTCAGGGTAAAGGTTTGTCTAAGCATCTTACAGAACTTGTTTTATGTGTAAATGTGCCAGTATCTCATGGCAGAGCACAGTGACAGAGATTTCAGATAAGGGGCAACTTCTGTGTGAATAATATGGTTTACTATACAATAATTAGGTAGAAAAAAGAAAAAAATTAGTATTAACTCATATATAAACAGTATTGTGTAACCAGTACTATGTGCTTGAGTAATGCACTGAACTGAAATACATAATCTGATATTTTTAAACAAACATAGTTCATGTGGTGAATATTAAGTACCATCTTGTAAATCTACAGTGTTTTGCACTAATATTAAGCCAAGGTGTTTCAGACTCTATAATTCTTCAGGAATAAATTGTTATATTATTTTCAGCAATGAAAAGATTTATATACATAGTCTATGAGCATCTGAGACTGATAGCAGAAAAAAAATAATTATAATATTATACCATAATGTCTGTAGCAAAGTTATCTTATGAACTGCCAATTCTTTGCTCTAATTTTTGAATATATATAAACAACAAACAAAATTTTTTTGTGGATGCGCAGAAATAAGATGACCACTGCATATATACAAAAGGATAATGCATAGACTTCTGTTCAGTTGTAAACTTACATTTCATTCTCTGTCTTGCTAGGAAGCTACAGGAACAAAAGATGACATCTTTCTAAAGATGAGGGTTAGAACTGTGAGCCACAAGTGTGTTACAGACACAGGATGGCTCTGCAGGAAACTTGAACAGAGGCAAGGATGTCATTTGATCGTGTTTTGAAAGCTGTGTGAGCAAACCATGGTGATCTCATTGACAGGAGGAAATTCAGATTTGAGAGTAGATCTTGTGTGAAACCTTTCTGAAGACACTCTCATTTGGGAGCATTATATTTTAGAAAGTGGACCAGTTTTTGGATGTGAGATGCCTGTGGACATACCTGGCTCATGGAAGGGCTTGAACTTAAAATACCTGTTTTGTTTCTGACATCCATCATTGGGTTGGGGTTTTTTTGCTTTATCTCAATGTAAATGAGGCAGATATTGCCCACTGTTATTCTTGATAAGTAGCTTCAGCTGCTGAGTTTTTATTCTTTTGGCCAAAATTGTAAGCTTTAATGAATGGTTTGAATTGTTGGTGATCTCTATGCTGTAGAAGTGGAAGTTAGTGAATATTCTCATGTTTTAAGGAAGTGCAACCTTGTAAGATTCCTTTAAATTCAAACAAGGCTTCTTTAAGAACTACAGTATAAAGTGAAATTGTTTAAACCCAGTAGGCAATGTTTTTAATGCTGATATATCTTGAAATATTAAATCTGACTAATTGAGAAATCATTATTTCCTGTACATCATAAAGAATAATTTCATTTCTTTACATACAAATTCTGAAGTGTAATACATATTGGAATAAATATATATATACTGATACACAGTTGTGAGCTGTAGATTATGATATGATCCCATGAAATATTTTATGATGGGAGAATTAGAATATTATGACAAATGGGAGGAAGGTGTTGCTGTTCTTTATAGGATAAAATAAATTTAAGCCTCCTGAAAACCGCAGTTAATGCAGTTCATATATTAAAACATCACCTTGCGTGTATCAAAAATTAAGATGTAAGTTGAACAGGGCACAATAAAAATGCTTTCCAGGTAAAACTTCATAAGAGTTTCTGGTTTCTAGCTATTACAGTTATATCTTCATATTTTCCTTAGAGTTTTATATAAGTATTGTCACTTAAATTAAGCAACTAAGCAGTTCCCTTTCTTTTTTCCTTTACATAGCAGATGGTACGTGAACAATACACGACAACGACACCAGGCACGAGCCTACAGAGGCCGAAGAATGAATATATCTACAAAATTGGAATTTATGGCTGGAGAAAGCGTTGTCTCTACCTGTTTGTTCTCCTCCTGCTTATCATCCTAGTTGTGAATTTTTCTTTGACAATCTGGATTCTTAAAGTGATGTGGTTTTCCCCAGTAAGTGTCCTCTTTAATTTTACATTCTTGTCTTCTCTTCCCTGCCCGACCACTTCACTTAACTTTATACGTACACCAGCTTCTCTGTAGGTAATATACGGGGTTTTTTTCTTCCTTCTCAATTGTGATATGTACTTTGGTTGAAAGTATGTCAGAAAAATCTATCTTTGAACGTACTTCCTCATATGTAATTTCTATATTGGTAATAATTTTTGAAATACTGAGGTTGTTGATGCTTTACGTTGCAGTGAATTCTAACCATTCTGTGAGAATGTATTTTACTGTTGTCTCATAGTCTCTGTTTGGTTGATATTTTATAAATGTGTTTGCTGTAATTTTATCTCATACAGAATCCCTTAGTTAAAATATTGCTGATGGTTGCTGTGGTTTTTTAGCTTTCTTCTCCTATTTATCAGCATCTAAAATTTAACAATTTATTTGCCCAATTAATTACAGCTTGAAGGTAATTATCACTACTTCATGCTTGAGGCTAAGCAGCTATATAATTCAGAAATAAATTTAATAACTTTCCACTGTCATATATATTTTTAATATTTATAATGTAATTTTGCATGTAGTAGATTAAAGGGTAAGTTTCAGAAGTCTGCAAGATATGATTTTACTCAGAATGCAATAAAGTGCATCAGTCAATACTGAAGCTAAGCTAATTTGCTCCTAACACGCAGTTGTGATACACAGATGATTTAAACAGACTTTTTGCAAGAAAATAAATTTGTGTATCTCTGCCCTGGCTGCTGAAGTTTCCATTATTACACCTCTGTCACTAAGTGAAGACCACTTTATCTTATTATAAATATTTCTATACTTGGTAAAAAGAAAGTATGTTAATTTTAAGTCCTACTTACTAATACAGTTTTTTGAATTCCTGTGAAGGGTCTTCCCCCACATAAATT
The DNA here is from genome assembly GCA_013398115.1 of Falcunculus frontatus. Lineage (NCBI taxonomy): Eukaryota > Metazoa > Chordata > Aves > Passeriformes > Falcunculus > Falcunculus frontatus. Next base: position 1,986,566 of record VZRV01005707.1, on the reverse strand, counting down.
CTTTACAGCACTGTTACTGTCATACAGATTGCAGTGCATAACATCTTAGATCACATATAATTTTTCTCTTATGCAGCTCACATGGAAGATATGCTTTTAGTGCCTGAATGTCATAAATCAGAGAGAGCATGAAAGACTTGTAATGGTTTTCTGTGTGGCTCAGGGTTCTATTTTTAAGGAGTTTTAAAAATTATTTTATGTTGGTTTGATTTCTACATATGAGCCTGGGTATTTCTTCTCTGATACCAGTGAGGACTAAAAAAAATAACATTAGAAAGTCTACTTCTAGGAATGCCTATCTGCTCATAGTTACCTGCGTGGAAGGCACCAAATACCTTGATCTGCTGAGGGACGGTGTCCTTCTGCTTTTGCAACAAGAGCAGTGGAGTAACAGCTGTAGCAGGTTTACATTCTTTCACAGAGTGGGCTATGAATGCCTCAGTTACAAGGAATTTCCTAATTCTGTGTTAAAGAATCTGTATGCCTGACACACTGAATTGGATAGTGACTTAACTGTAATGCCTTCATTAATTTGGGATAATTTTAGGGAAATATCGAAATTCAGCTAAATATCAACTATAAATATATTTGTGCAAAGTGCTCTTGCATGTCACAGTCCTCACAAAAGTACATGTGACGTTGTTAAGAACAGAGAATGTTTTTTACTGGGTGTTGTTTTAATAGACTACATCTCTCAAGACAAGAAGTAACTCTGAGGATACCAAAAATATCACCCAGAGAATCACAGAGAGGCACCGATAGCTCCTGCGTCTAAGAAGGATGTTTACTGAATGTTCAAAGTCTGGAAGTATAATTGAAGCATCACAGTCCTTTCCTGTGTCTAAGGAAACACCAACTGTGAAGAATTAGTGTAACAGTCACAGAAATTACCAATACTACCATAAAACCCTTTTCCTGATGGAATTAAGCATTTATGCCTCCAAGTCTTTGTTACTGTTCAAAAAGTGAGGTATCAATACAGTGTCAGAATTAGATTTTTTATGATTCGTGAGTTCCAAGCTTGACAAGTATTTGCTGTTTAGGAAATGAGTTGATTCATGTATATCACACTTACCCAATTAAACATTCCCATGATCGGGAAGAGTTTAGAAGTAATTGTGAAATATTATCCTATGCAATCACCAGTTATTTAGCAAATATTAATCTGTCAACTGTGGTAACACTTACATTTATTTATTATGTTTTACGTATATTGTGTAGAGATTATAGGAATTATGTTTAATATTCATAATTGCTATTGTCTTTTTAGCTAATACTTTAAAAACATTTGGTCCTAGTTTTAAAAAAATTAATTAAGATCACTCTTAACAATATTCAAATATTGATAGCTAATAAGATATTAACAGCTTTTTTCTCTGTAAAATAATACAAGAAACAAGTTGTATCCTCACTAAGGCAGATAAACATATTTAGAAAAAACATGACAAGCATTTTTAAATACATTTTTAATAGTAGAGTCCTTAAGAGAATTTATGCTCAAAGAAAATTTTAACCGTTTGCAGTATGTAATTTTATTGGGAAAACAGTTTTTCAGTAATAGGGGTGTTGGTGCTTTAGGGATTGATTGACATGATTCTATAGTACAGCCCTTTCATAAGCCCACTCAGAGCTGGCAAACTTGTTATTTAGACATCAAAGTTTCTTTTCTTGTATAAAAAGTGTTCTCTTTTTCTATAAAACATCCCTGACTCTTTCACTAATAACTTGCAGTATACAAAAATCACATGCTATGTCTATTCAGAGATCCAGATTAAAATAATAATGAAATTATGAACAGAACTTGAAGAAGCTCTGGCATTGAATTAATCCATGCACACACGTCCTGCCTTAACCCCCATAAAACCAAACAGTGTGATACATACTAGCAAAGAAGCTAAGCTGACAAAGGAGAGCATGAACCAGATACAGATAGGCTTCAAGATGAATAGATTTTGATCTCCTTGTAAGAATTCGGAATGATGAAAGACAGAAACTCTTCTGAGAGCTATTGTTTGAGAGGCCTTCGGCATTAAATGTAGATGACTAAATTGAACAGAATTTCATTGTTTCATTTCATTTCATTAATGCTAGACTAAAAGAGAACAATCTGAACAGAGAATATATTCCTTTTCTCGTGCTGCCCCAATTAAAAAACATATGAGCATCTCCAAATTGTGCACATTAATTCACAGGTATTGGATGTGTCTCATTCTGTGTTTTCCTTTTCTCTCTTGGAGTTCAGAGGGACAAGGTCTCAAGTTTTTTTGTGTGGATGAGAGAAGAAACCTGTGAGTTCATTATATTCAGCTGTTTCAGAGAAGACATTCAAATAATTATGCCTTGAGCTTGGTGGATAAGGTGAAATAGAGTAATTTAAAAACTAGCGTTATTTTTGCACGAAAATCAATTTGAAAAAAAGGTTGGCTTTTTCCCCCGGATAACATATCACATTTTGCATGTAATGGAAATTACAGATAGTGTTTTTAACATAATGAGGCTTTCTGAGTACTAAAGGGGACTGCTAGTTTTAAGAGTTTAGAAACTAAGAATCTTAAGGGATTTAGGGCTACAAGGGTGTTAGAAGTCCTATGGACAATTCTGAAGGACCCAGTAGGTCTGAAAAAGGGGAACTTCAATGTCTCTGATATCTACTGAAAGACAAGCGTGGCAGGATGGAAGCAGTGAAGATTTCTGGAGGGTGTCAGCAATAACTTCTGGATAGGACAATTAAAGGTGGCACACAGCTGGATCTGCTACTCACGGGATCCCATGGAAGCCAGATCTGAAGGGTAAAGTTACCCAGAAAAGCTTGATCAAGTTTAACGACTGTATTCTCCAAATGTAGGAATGATCAGTCCTGATACTCAGGAAGATAAATATCCTCGCTTAGCTGGGCAGGTTACTTGTGATGGAGCTTCAATGCAAAAAGCAGTGTGCAAGAGTTGGAAGCAGATACAGGCTACAAAGGAATTTATAAACATTGTCTGGGCCAGGAAATGTGTCAGGCTTTCTGTCTCAGGAATGCCAAAGCTCAGCTTCAAAGAATTACAAAGGGCAAATGACAACAAGATGGTCTGCATCCACTGGTGCAGAGAAAACTGATTCTCTTGCAAAGCCACCCTCTGCAATGTTTGAAAGGTTTTGGAGACTGGGCAGATCCTTGGTGACTCGGGGAATGCAAGTGTTGCACTTGTCTTTAAAAAAAGAGGCCATGGGTTTACCAAGGGTGAGTGATGCCTGACCAATCTGATTGCAATTTTATGATAAAATGTCTGGAATTATAGATGATGGGAGGACACAAAATGTCCTTTACCTTGACTTCAGCAAGGCTTCTGACTCTCTCTCACAATATTCCTGTACCCTAGTTAGGACACTACGGCCATGAGGAGTGGACAAACAGATAAGTATAAAAAATTAGCTGCCTGGGTAGTTGGGCTCGGGAGGTAGATACTAATGTGTTGAGGTCTACATGGAGGGCAGTAGGGAGCATTGCAGTTGTCTTGTCCTGGGTCTTGTCCCTTTCAAAAGCTTTATCAGCAACTCGGAAGAGGTGACAGAATGCTTGCTCACTAAATTAGCGTGTTATACCAGTTTGGGGGTACCCATTCAATCCTTCCAAGGCTCAGGCTGGAGGTCACGCTAGCCCTAGTCCAGGGTTGTCACACTAGTGCTCTAAAACTCAGATGTCAAAAATGTGCCTGATCAGATGATTACCATTCCTGATGCTCTAGCAAATCTTCTTCAGAAACCCCTCATTAATTCAGTTATTGTGTTATTTAGGTTCTGCAGTTATTGTTATTAGGTTATTTATCATAACAACAGAAACAGTTGTGTGCCAAAGATTATTTCTAACTTTTTTTAACCTCTGATGGAGAAACCCCTGTTTGCCATGGATTTTAGTGGATGCCCCAGCTATGATGGTCTCCTGGAATAAGAAAGGAAATTGCACTGTATTTCGTTTTGATATGGACAGATAGAAATGCAACTACAGTGTTCACCAGGATAACTAGTTGCCTTTCTTCAGTGTGGAGTCTCCTCTGACAAAAATTCTAAGCACAGTGTAAGAGAAGTAGACAGGTCTTTATAGTTTTAGATGCACTGTTCGTCAAACAACTCAAATCTGCACTCAACCTCAAGTTCACCTGCCATCCATATCAAACCTTACTTGGGTTTGAGTCTAACGAGAAGGTCAGGTCCTAATACTAAGCCTTAGAATAACCCCTGAGTCACCTTCATGACAGAGAGTAACTTGCTCTGTGGAGGGCCAAGCACACGATGTCCAATCCAACAATGCATATCCTAAACATGGTTATTCCTAAGAGCAGGACAAATACTCAGCCTGCTCTTGTGCCTGCATCTCAGCTGGACATAGAGACAAAGGCAAGGAGAACTGGGAGGGTTTCTGCACATTTAAGGTAGATTGTGAGCTTTTAGTTTCTCTGTTAGGCACATAAATTTCTGGCGCTGGAATAAATAGGGCAATTGCCACAGTTGTACAAAAACATACGGGGTTTTCCAAATATTATTGGCAGGTGTTTTCTTCTTTGTCTTACTTTTAGTTAGCAAGTACTCTACCTGTGTAGCCATTCCCAGGAACTTCTATCACAGACATAGCACCCTTCCAAACTTTAATTAAAAATTATTAAAGTATTAAAAATTATTTTTAAATTATTTTCGAAGTTTTCTGTAAGGCAGTAGTAATTTGTTGATACTTCATTTAGTAAGACATGTTGAAAAGCAAACTATATATAATCTTACTGTATATACATATTAGTTGGCTGATAATGATACTGCTCTAAATCTAGAAATAATATATGTATTTTGAAATTTAAAAAACCTGATTTTGTAATAAAATACTTGTGTAAACAACTGTTTAAGCACTTGATAAATTCAGGCACTGAAGATGGAGGGAGTTACTTAAGGAAATATAAAAATATGAAACTAGGGATGTGATGAATTAAGAAAGTGAAATTTTTACTGAAAATCAGGTAACACTTTCTGACAGTGAGACTTAATAGACTGTGTAATAGTATGCCTTACTGAACTGGAGATGCTCAATCATTTGGAACACCTAAAACCAGACCAGACAGCAATGAAAATGTACAGTAAAGAACACTTACATCAAGAGTTCTCCTTCACTAAAGACATACATTAGTGAACTTGTATAGACTTTCCATGCATTTTGTGATCAACAGTGGGTGCTCCATGGAATTAGTTGCCATTTTGAGAATGTTGCATTACCTTAATACTCAAATGAAATAAATTATTTAATTTTTCACAAATTCTCATCCAAATTTTTATATCAGAACATGAACATTCTTCGTAGTTTCTATTCTGCATAATCCTAAACAGCTGTATTCTGCTGTTTTTCTATTAAGTTAAATACTATTTACTTCCAATCAGTCTACAGTCATTCATATTGTGTCTATCAGAAGTGAATATTTAAATATTTTATGCAGAGAGTAGTAGTTGAATAAAAAGATATTGAGATACTTACTGCAGAAAGCTGTTGCCAAAGTAGGACTTTTCAGTAGTGATATATATTTTCATTTAAATATATTTTCTTAAAGCATTTGATTAATCTGAATTATATTATGAATCAAATCATGTGTATGTAAAAGGGTGTGGAGGAACACTTAAGTGTACTGTTAGAATAATTTATAATATTGATAAAGAGTTATAAGAAATCTGAGTACAGTGAGATTAGAGTGTACATGCAAGTTTAAGAACTGGATTTAAAAAAATCCTTTCGACAGCCTTTACAAATCAAAGGAAAATATTTCATTCCGCTTCTTTAGCTAAGTTGCATAATAATAATATAATATAATGATATAAATAATTATAATATAATATAATAATAAAATTATATATAATAAAATTATAATAAAATATAATAATATAGATAATTTTAATATAATAAAATGAATTACCCAACTCATAAAAACTTAATTCCTGAGTAAATACATGTAGCAGTGGGAGTAGCAGTCTATTTCCTAACAGTATTTTTCTAACACAGGAGATGTAATGTGAGATGTAATGGCATTTTTAAATACCTGTGCAGCACAGAAACAAAGACAGCATTTCATCCTTGCTGAACAAGGAAATGAAACTGGAACTGAATCTGTTTTGAGAAAATATTCCTTCCTCTTGAGTAACACCTGCTTTAATTAATACTTTAAGTAAGGAAGTTTGTTATTCTAAATATCAGGACAAAGATAAAGGAGGACCTGAAAATATCTTGGAAGTACTCATCTTAAATATGAATACTATTTTATGAAAGAAATGTTATAAAAACTAAGCAAACATCAGTAGTTTGATAATTTGCATAATTCATAGCTGTTTTCTTACAAGTCTGTTGAATTCAAAGTGGCAATCTACTTTACTAAATCATGAAATATTATCTACCCACTTTTTAGTCTTGTCTGCAAATGGTGTTTTAGTTTGTATCCAGCCCTAAGCCAGGTGAGTCTAACTTCTATACCAGGAGTGCTTGCTGTTGCCAAGGGCTCTGATTTGACTAATGTCTTTGACTGAAATGACTCCACTGTCATCTAAGCAGATGAGTCAGATAACCTCTGTCTGAGCCCAGCAAATAGAGTCCTTGCAACTGAAAATGAGATGAGGCATCAGTAATGTTATTACACCAAGCACGTACATAGCTCCAAAATTGATATTGTAAGTCAAACAGAGAGTTTCATCAGATTCATTACCAATCCTGTTTTGCTGATTGCTCTTTAACAATCTCTACGCACAGTCCTATTATCTCAATGAAACAGTACACTCTTGTTTGCAAAGCAAGTTCTCTAAATAGTAATTGCTGCAAGAAGTACTGCGGTGCAAGCTGAATCTATAAAGCCATTAATTGAACTAGCTTTGGGGCACAGCAAGAGATGTCTTGGTCTGAACTTGCCAAGGTCTTTCCCTGGACTGGCCTAGAAGGAGGATGTAAGGATTCTACAAGAAAGAAAAGGATTTAACTGAGTGGAAATGCTGCATCCTCTCTACTCTGGAGTTAATATCGTTAGTGGTTTCATTCAGCCACTACAGCATGTGTGGACTTTTAATATACAAAGAAGTTGAATGTCTAGGGAGCAGATACTGCAAACCAAACACGCTTTTAACTCCTGAGCCAGAAGCTACTTGATTTGAATTGAATGTGTGTTAAAACTAACGTTTGAATCAACTTCAAGAATTTTTTTGGTGTAACCATGCTAATATATGGGTCAGCCTGTCTTTCCAGTATTTGATCTCTCCCCAAAAGGAGAAAATACTTATCTTCCTATGCAGCTATTAGCTGATACACAGACCAAAAGTTCAATTTCTCTTATTCGGAGAAGTCTGAGGACTGCATTTGAGTCTAATGCTGAGAAGGTGCAGAAACAGTGATGATGTGGTGTGAAATGGTGTGACATATGATATGAAGAGTGGTTGGCCAAGTAGAGTGGGCCCACGTGTGTATCAGTTTCAATGTTGATAGGAAAATACAAGCTATAGTTATTGATTGAACTTAGGTGACTAGAAATACTCATTGTAAACTGAATGAATGCTCCCCGTGCCTCATGCTCATTTCGAAGGGCCACATGCCTACAGCATCAATCCTGCAGTGTCATATTATTGGGAGACAAATCCTAAATGAATCATCTGATGCTCCTTTGATTCCATATGCCATAGGCAGCATGAGGCTCAGCTACCTGAGAGCAAGTCACTGTGAGTGCAAGAGCCCCAGAGCTACATCTGCTTGTTTTCCACTCCTAGTAGTCTAGAGTCTGTGTTCAGAGTCCAAGAGAATGGTAACACATCCAAGATGGCCCTCTCATCCAGATGTTCCACAATACAATGCATCTTACCTAGGATTCTGCAGTGGTGGCTACTCATTTCAGCTGGTTTGGAGTATCCCTATGTGGATAATTCACTTAAAAGCTAGGTGTCAAATGTCTTTTAGACTAGGACATCTCAATCAAGGAGTGTTTTGATGAGATTTTATGAGGATTCAGAGATTGAATTTTTTTGTAGAAGGCCTTGTCTCTGTTTCTTCAAGCACTTACCTGCTTGGAAGCATTTTCAAATTACGAAAAAATGCTTCTACTGCAGTTGAAGACATCCTGTTGCTCCAGTTAGAATAAGTCAAGCAGTTCTGAAATGAAAACTGGTCACACCTTTGTGAACACTAATGCTAAGTTGTGTCTTTGGTGCATAAGGGTTTGGCAGCTGCCAGCAGTTTCCTCGCTAGTCAGCTCCTTGCAGCAATAAAACCTGATTGCTGTCTACAGAGATGCCATTTCATCCTTCCCTTCTGTACAGCTGCGTCCCTGCCTCGCTGAGGGCTTTGAGTAATTACAAAATGCGAGTCTCAGCTCTATCTGTATGTACAGCAATGTGTTACAGCTCAGGGCCAGCAAACTCAAGCAGTGACAGTCACCAGCCTCAGGATAACCGGAATCCAGACCTGCAGTACATCTCCTGTGTTTAATGAAGCGCTCCTTCTTCCCCTACCCTAAGCAATAGCTTATTGTACAACTGCATCTAAGTCCACATCCAACTGATATTTGGTCCCTTTCCTCAAGTCAACAGAAATATTTTTATTCAATTACTTGAATAGGAACAGAATCCATCCTTGAAACAGAAAGCATCGAGTTTGTTCATCACTGAGGAAGTTGCAATACTCAGTGAATAGTAATTGTTAGTGTAAGAAGTAGAGTGGTTGTTGAGAGAACATTATTGTAGCTATTATGCTCTGCCTTTTCATGGAACTTAGCATTGGATCTCAGTGCGTTAGGGTAGTTCTTTATTCTAAATCCTTCTCTTTTATATTCCATGTAACTTCAATTTGCCAGTTATAAAAGGGGCATAATAAAATTCTCCTATCTCACTGTACTGCATAACTCAGTACTTTTACAATCTTAAGATGCTCAAATATCATGGTACTAAGAACATAGTAATTGTTTACGGTCACAAAGGTAATAGAAGTGAGGATCATTATATGTAATCCACATTTTTATTGTTTGCACGCATGTTACAAAGTTTATGTTAGTCCTCACAGACAGTCATTTATGCACGTAACCCAAATCTAAATTTCCCTGGGTTTGCACTTTCCAAATGGTCAATGAGAATGGATAATGAGGCAGTTAGGCAAATACGTGAGAATGTGAGCTTTGTGTCAATGCTTAAATTAAATATCTGATGAAGAAAATAGGGCATACTGGAGGACATACTTATACAAAGTAATCCTGAGTGATATGACTGGATTTACTGAAAAAATAGGAACTTTTAGATAAGTTAAAAGTGCTAAGTTTTGTCATATGACATAGCATTCTTTATGTCAAAGCCATTTCTCTGTCTATATAGCATTTTCACAGTAATCATTGCTGGGAAGCCTGAATCTGTTAGAAAGAGTGTGCTGAGTAAATTGCATAGTTTTTTTCCACATCAGTTCTTTTTTTTTTTTTTTTTTTGTCTTTACTAAAAGTGTCTTCCTGCCAAAGGCAGGACAGAGATTGCCACCCAGAAGTTTGTTAATTTTCCCCAGTCTGCTTCAGAGCAAGACTTAATTGCTACTTCTTCCTCTGCTTTCTTAAATTTCATATTTGTCGATGTCATTTTTTCGTACTTTATAACATACTACTTACTTAGTTCTTTATATTCCATAAAAATATGCAAACTCTGTTTAAATGTGATAGCTAATATAACCTACTTTCACCTGATGGGAAAACGCGTGAGGTTGAAGCAAATAATCAGACCCTAAATTTGGTTAATAAAAGAGGAGATACTTTTGGTGGTATTTCTTTAGAATATCTTGATATTTCTCATCATACTTTTCAAAATTGTCTGTCTTAAAACCTGTGTGTCTTTATAACGTTGGAGTGTTGCAGTTTAGAAAAAACTGTCCATAGTGTTCACTAGAAAAACATATTTCTAAATCAGTGGCTAGGAATTGTCATTGTAAAAGCTCATCATAGGTATTATTTTAGTTTTGCCTTATGGGATGTATCACTATATACTGGGTACTTTTTAAAAGCTTTGCAATGGTCTAGAATTTGGAAACTGTATCTGCTTCCACTGAGAAAAGTCAGTACATTATATATTTCAAAACAGTAAAACATTTGACCCCGAAAAATAGATTCCATTAATAGCTGTTCTAAAAGCCTCTTTCCTGAAGCAAATCTTGCTGAGCAAGTATCATAGCTGTACTCTCCAGTGGAGTGAATGAATATTTCTTACCTTACAGAATTTAAGGCAAAACTTGTTTCTCTCTTTGTCTCCTTTCAGGCCTGCTAAAAAAATAGCTATGATTTTTCATTGAAGGCTGGCTTGACATGTTACTTAACATTACATATATACATGTATATAATCTGATTAGTCAGAACATGTATTTGAAACATTTGCCATCTCTTCAATTACAGCTTTTATCAGAGGCGAGCATAATTCATTAGATGAACAATTTATTGATGTATAATCAGTGGCCTGTTACATACCTCTTCTGCTTACATGGAGAACAACCTGAAAATTGTTTGGAGTAGAAATGCTTCTTGGGTTTATTGTTTTTTATTTAGCCCTTCCACCTACTCCTTGTAGTTTGCAGCAATAGTCTTGAAATATTTTCACGTGGCCAAGCTGGAAGGCTGCCTCTTTTTTTTTTTATTTTGGTCAAGTCTTCTGTCACACTTGATGTCAGGGAAAGGGGTGAATCCTTTACAAATTAGCTAAATACGTGTGAAATACCTTGCAGCTGGAGCCTGCAAGCCTTCAGATGTACATACTGAAGTAATTCCTTACTCATTTTTCACATTATCAATTCTATGAAAATGATGAAAGAAAGTAAAAAGAAAGATGATATCAGCTGGAAAGAATAATTGGGCTAAAAGCAGGAGAGAATGATGAAGACAGGATGAGGAAAGTACAAAAACTGAGAAGCAGATGATAGAGAAAAAGGTAATAATAAAGAGATATAGAGCCTTGACTTGCAATTAGAGGAGAAAAAAGCTAAACCAATTAATTAAAACCTAATTAAGAAGAAGTAATTGCTGAAAATGGAAGCAAATAAAAATCCCTCTTTGCCTGTTCTGTAGGCTTACATTATTGATAGAATGAACCCTGAGATGTTAATATAAGGTTTGTTTTATGTGAGTACTCATATGTAAAAGTTTATTATTCATTACATTTTTAGAAGGCAAGTACAAAAGCTATTTCAGCACAGCCAATACAAATGTACTTCTTTTTAATTTAATGACTATAAAACTGTATTTCCACTCCACACCTCCCCCCAAAAAAACCCCAAGCACCAAGTTTAATAACTTTGTGAAACTTTCGATTTCTCACAGAAAATTACTCCTGGAAAAAATAAGGAATTCTCAAAATTTTTAATGCATTACTATTTGTATATTTATCGGTAGACTCGAGGCAGGCAGCTCTGAAAATGTTCAGTTCATGAAAAGAACACAAAATAAATACGGGAACAATAATAAGATGTTCATAATTCTCACATCTTCACCTCAGACTGGAATGGGACACCTGCGAGTTACAAAAGAAGGCCTTCGACTGGAAGGGGAATCTGAATTCTTATTCCCTCTTTATGCCAAAGAAATCCATTCGAGAGTGGTAAGTGGATAATCTTTCAATAATGCTAAATAAAATTAATGCACTTCTGAATAACTGAACTTTAAGCAAAGTCCAGGCATCTGTCATGGAAACATAAAGATATAAATGTGTATGTATATCTGTATGCACACATATCTCTGCACACTTTACAAGGTCAGTGTTATGATGCTTTGTCAGAATTAACATTTATCTCTTAGGCATGTGATAAGCAGCTCAAACAGGAATTATAAATTATCATATATAAGTCATGCTAAAACTTCAAGAGTGTATGGAAAGCTTTTCGTTATTTTTACTGAGATTATTTTTTAATATAGGTTTCCCTAGGAAACTGCTTGTTTTGTTTGTTCATCCACCAGAGCATAGCTTCAATATCTCTAAAATTAGTGGATCCCAATGGAAAAGTTATGATTTCTCTAAAATATATAGGTTTTGTCACTTCAAGGACAACGCTATCAAATGTATGGTATTTTTATGTATTTATGTATATAAAATTTACAAGTCTAAATGGAAAGACTTAGTATTTAATCTAGTTTACCTAGGCAGAAAAGTTTGTTGTTGTTGCTACTAGTGAGGTAAAAAAGGAATACCATACTTGGTCAAATATTTATCAAAATGATTAAAATGTTACTGAGAGTGGGAATGGTATGGAAGTAGTGGGTTTAGAAATAGATTGATTAAAATCCAGATTTGGATTTTAAATCCAGATTTGGATTTGGATTTAAAATCCAGATTTGGATTTTAATTATTCAGAGGAACTCTGAAACTTATTCCAGTGAATTTTTTATAGAGAGATGTCTGCTTCTGGCCAATAAAATAAATATTTTTCAGAACTGTTGTCCATAGTCTAACATCTCACAAAATAAAGTTTTATGTTCAGTAAACATTATCATCAATGAGAAGAAATAGCCAGCTATGAGACTGTTCAGAACCTAGGGGAAAAGTTAGTGTTTGTATTGCTATAGCAAGAGAAAATGTAAATAAATTTATCAGAATGATGTTGTTAACATGCTTGATAACTAAAATTTAAGGAATGCCAACATATTTTACTTATATTAAGCTTTTCTTTTTCTCTCTTTCTGCAACAAGTATTTCCATTTTCAGGAACAGCTCTTAATTAAGACAGTGAAATTCCATTACTGTATCTGTACTTTTATTTAGTTTCTCATGCTGTATTGTTTTCTGCCTCAGAGGCAGTGGGAAAACTATTTACGTGCTTAGATGTATTTCCCCTGAGGTTGTTTATCCAGTAACGCATGTAACTTTTTAAGACCAGCACAGCTAATACTTAAAAACGCCCTCAACTCCCAAAGATCATTATACCATGTTAAGCTGCCATTTGTGCTTTCTTAATATTCCTTTCAGCTCTTAATATATTTAGTACAATATAGGAAAAAGAGGTGTGGCAGCATCTAATATAAGCTTAGCTGTCTAATGACCCGTCATGATCATTAGCAGCATGCATTAATTAGAGCCTTCTGGCTACTGCTTCTCTCTGCCTACTGACAATTCATCAGAGGTTTTTTGTTTGTATCCTTGCGTTTTTAAATATTTGAACTCTCTAAAGGCTTCATTGCCTGTAGCTCGATCTTCTGAGTTGCCATTTATGTGTTTATTCTCACAATGTTACTTATTTGTTATGCTTTCTTTTTCTAAGTCTGTCTTGGAGAGCTCGGCCTCTCCCAGCTATCAAAGCAGCTTTCTCCCTTGCCTTAATAGTTTTCTCCTTGCAGTCTCCTAACAGATTTTCTCACCTAATGAGGTCTCCAAAGTGCTAAGAAAATATGTAGCAGAAAATCCACTTGTTGTGCTTTGTCTCTGGAGCCTGTTACAAGTTTATGCCTTCATTATGAGTCCAACACAGAGCTGTGGGCAAGACCATTTCATCTTTGCTAATACATTTTCATGGAAAGATAAAAGATGAGCATTTTAAAATATGCTACTAGATTTTAAATAGTCAAAACCACATATGTGGCAGCAGCAGGTCTAGAGTACAGTTTATTCACACTTTCATTTGATATCACAAATTACTAACTTATTTTTTAAATCAACCAGTGGCAATCAAATAAATGTAATAAGGTTGCCCAGATTTGTGAGTCATATAGCACATTTACTTAAATGTACTATATTTACCCAGTCCCCAATCTTTGTTGACCTTCCTTTTCCACTTCATACTAACTTATTACCATTAATGTTCATTCTAACACATGGCTTACTTTTTTGCTAACACTTTTCATTATTTGTGTTAATTCTGTGAGTTTTCATGTTTGTCTGATATAATTTACAAAACGAGATTCATTTATCTTGCTCACTTAATGACTTCTTTTGAGAGAGCCTTTCTACCTACTTGTAAGAAACCGTTTGTTGTCTTTAAAAAAAAAAGAAAGTGTAAGTTTGACTCTGAATTGTGTGTTGCTTCTATTTATTTTATTACTTTTAATCAGGTTGCAGTAGTTTGTGGTTGTTACTAAATAAGTGTTTGTAGTAAAATTCATCATGTTAAAAGTGTTTAAAATTCCCAGGTTATCTCATACTCTAAGCATTAAATTGAGATGAGAACATGCCTTGGAGTTATTTTCAGGGGTTAGTCCTTCAAGGTACTTCACAGTCTCTGTCGAGTCCAGAAAAAGTACCAGAAGCCATAGCTGTGAAAGAGACTGATCTTTTAACGATATTCCAGTAGTTAGAAACTCATTTATTTGTCTAGGAATGAGTATCTCCACTGAGCTTGCTAATACCCTCTTCATATTATGTATTCCCTGATACTTTGGCAACTGAGATCTGCTTCGGCACTTCTTATCACTTACTAAGTTCTTGTCCATTAGACACAAAGTATGCACCTCTATTGCAAAAAACTTCCTCTCCTTTTTTTAAGTCTACCAGTGTATTTACAGGTTGCTGATGCAAATGAGCATGGTAAGATTTTGTGACCCCAGACAATTTTCTGATAATTAATGTCACATAAAGACAGTGGCCACTGTGATACCCCTGAAAATCAGCCGCATTTAAAGACAATTCAGGTGGTAAATTAAGTAAAGGTACTAGAAGAAACCACTCTGCCTTCCTCACAAATTTTTAGGACACTTCGAAATGCCCCCTTCCAGGTCTCTGCCATGAACCATATTCATTACTGTCTGTACATGTAGTGTGATGGGGCACAGTGAGCAGCTGGGTCTATCAACACATCATCCCTTCAAGACAAGGCGTAGCTTGGGGAGGGTCCAACAGGCCTGAAGTACAGAGTTTAAATGCAGGTCCAGAAATAAGTAATGGAAATAAATCATGGAAATGGTGCATCACTGGGGAGGTCAACAAGCACAACAAGAAGCCGTGAGTTAACACATTGGGTTGTTTTGGCAGTGGTGAAGTAATTCCACACTGGCTGCAGTCTAAGAATAACGTGAAATTTTGAATTGCCTATTGTAGCTAGTCTGGATTATGGTGAGGTGTGGTTGGGATGAACAAAGATACCAATTACACCTACTTGGCATGCCCTGGCTTCCTTAAGTAGCACGGAATGATGGGTGGGCATGAGGCTCTGATTGCTCAGCAAATATCCCAGCTCAAGCCATGATTCAGGGATGTGGACAAGCAGGTGCTGCTGTTCATTCCACTGATACACTTCTGTCATCCTTCAGAGCAGCAGGCTGGGAGACAATTTAATTTAGACTAACAGACTTATTTGTTAAAGTCAGCATTGATCTAGTCATCCTGCCACTTTCTCCATCACTCACTGTTGCAGCTTCCTTGCCAGGAGAGTCAGTGCCAAGTGCCAAAATTAAGCCACAGCCTACAGACTGCATGCACCCCTGAGGAAGCAGAATGCACATGCATGTTTCTCACCAAGTTAATACAACAGTACGAATTCTCAAAGTGGAGTGCTCACACTCAATTAAATGGCTCTCTTCTAGGAGTCTCAGTTATGTATTGGATGGTAGTAAATCTAGTGCTAAAGCATTTTTTCCAAAAGATAAAATGTTAGCAGCCATGTTTATTTGTCCAGTAGCACAGATTTTGTTCACCTGAAGTATTCCCTATAATTATTTTTCTTATTATAAGTCTGATATAGTTGTAGTAATCAGAATTATCTGTCCACATTATTTGATGACATCTATGGATAGTTTTGTAGCTGCAAAGATCTTTTGGTGACTGAGTTGATACCAGCACTAGACTAAATTTTGAAAATAGTTCGCAATTCTAATTGTCCTGCCTAACTTATTTTTTATTTCTCCATACTCCAGGACTCATCACTGCTTCTCCAGTCTACTCACAATGTGACTGTGAATGCTCGCAATTCAAACGGGGAAGTCACGGGCAGATTAAACGTGGGTAAGTCTGAGTGATTATTCGTTGTCCACTGCTTTGGAAACATTGTAATGACTATTTGTATAGAGATTTGAGAATATAAAGCTCTAAACACATGATTATTTATTACTGTTATGGCCATATTTAAATAATCCAGCTGCCACTCGGTAAGTAGCAGCAGTGTATTTTCAATTTCTCAGTTAAGCATTAATTCTTTAAATCTTTGAAGCACTTCTTTATTGCAGAGTTATGCAAGAAAGGTCTCTGCGAAAGTTACTCTTTCTTCCTGTGTAAATATGAGTTGGTAGTTGCAAGTCAGTTTCTGAGAAAATGCAACAAGAGAACACAGCTAGAGTCTCTCTTTATTTCCTAGTATTCCAGAGACTAATACATTAAAGCAGACATCCTAAAAAAAATTCAAGTTCAAAACTCGGACATTTATATCTTTTACTATCCATGGTAGCAGTAAAATACATTGGTTTACTCAGGGAAATCAATAGATTGAGACAGATGTGAGAGATCTTGGCAACAAGAATAAGCAGACCTTACTCTTTAAATCATATTTTTAAGGCAAGAACGGCAACAGTATGTGTGAGCTATGACAGAATTTTTCTTAGCTTTGTTACTATTTGTCAACCTTTATTTGACTTCAGAGAAAAATGTAACAGTTTATTAACTCATTTCTTACAAGATCCTCGGGGAGCAAAGCATAAATTGCTGCTTATTTAGCTGTAGACTAACCTGATATGTTTAGGTAGTTTACTAAATTGGGACCCAGCTGAGCGCTGATGAGCAACTTTTCCATGCTGCTGAGACTGTGTAACTTCTGTGACAGCTCCTGCTTAAAGAATTACCATTTCAATTCATAGAACATTTTGCAAACATCACTACTTTCAAACCAAAGGAAAAAAGTTAAAATATATTAAGAAGCCCACTATTCCCCTGAAAAATTTACAGTTATACAATTAATCACAGTTTAGTCTTTAAATGTTTTCACATGCCTTTTTTTTTAATTCAGTTGATAAAGATCTGAATGACTTGTCTTAAGAAAATGTCCCTAAATATTTATCAGAACTGGCATTCATATCTCATTTTGATCATAATCAAGAGTATGAAATGTACAGTTTCATACTGTTAGTAATGTTATTAAATCAGTGTGCAGCAATTAACAATTCAGTGACCATATGACCAAATCCAAACACATCCGTGGTTAAAATTTCTGTGACGTGATAACCTGTGCTAATGATTTCTGTCTGCTGAGTACTGTTTGTGGTGGCCCATCATGGGGACAGGAGTACCAGCACTGTAGTCATGCGCCCATCCTGTCTGCCAAACTCAATTCAGTCACTGTATTTTAACGTACTCACGATGCACTTAGGAGACCTTGTCCTGGTGCAAATAAGGCGAGCTGGAAACATGAGATACCTTTGTCAGGTGGAAGGCAAATTGCTTATCTGACAATGTTTCTCCATGAACAGTTAGAAAACTTTGCTGGGGAAAGAAATGTCAGCACTTCAGAGTGGTATAGATCATTGGGCATTCGGACTTCAGCACCTGCAGTGTAACTGAGGCCCTTGAATGAGCAGTCAAATATTCACCCATAGTGCATCTTTCCTGTTAACAAAGAGAACTTCGGTGCTGCAAACAGTGAATTTTNCATGCCTTTTTTTTTAATTCAGTTAAATGATGCATATAAATACTAAGAGCTATATATAAAAAAAAAAAGTTGCACGTATTACATACTTTCAGATGACATTAACTGAAGGAAACCAGCAGCGACTGGGGGGACAGTCTGTTAGAGTAAATACACAGCTTGACATTTTTAGCTGTTGTCCTTAGCCAGTCATAAAATGCATGCATATAAGTTGATGGTCCTTTATAAGGAGTGTGACAAATAGGTGTGTGGCATATTTACTTTATATGTACAAGCCTTTGCTAAAGAGTTAATATCTTCCACAATTGTCACAACACTGGAATTATGTCTTAAAACTCTAGTCATCTTATAAATAGGATGAGTTGCAATTGTGAAGGGGCTGTATGGATAAGCTTGGAATCGTTCCGTAGATGACACTATAGCATAGCATCTCTCACAAGAATATAACAAAAATACCTTTTAACTCATGGAAATTGTGATTCAAATGATCAGTTAAAATAATATAGTAAGTTACTAAGAATGATTTAAATACCCAGTCATCAACATAAGTAATTTACAAGAGAGATGTGAAACAAATCTCTACTTGAGGGGTTTCTGTGAAATTCCCCATATGAAGATAAAAGGCACATATTATGCATTCCCTCATGAATCACTGATATACTGAGAAGACATCAAGTGTGAGCAACTTCCAACGTGATCACTCTTGCACTAAAGCTTCTGCATGCCCCTCAGTTCATCTCCATGAAATACCTTTTGCAGGAGTTGTCTGGACATTGTAGTCTTTTAAAACAAAATGCTGTAGATGTTGAGTTTTGTACTGTGATCCATAATTACACTGCTTTCAGAAGCCTCACTAAATGCAAATGTTTTAAAAACTGCTTGCCAAGAAAAGAATACTTTCAAAATAATAAGGATCATAATTTAAAAAAAAATCATGTTCTTTACTCTTTTTTAACTTCAGTGTCCCCCTGGAAGACAAAAATACCCATTTTGCTTGAATTACTTTTTACAAATAAACAAACGAACAAAACAACATGGCAAAAAATGAAATAAGACCTTTATTTAAAGGAAGTGATTACTTTGGTAATATTTCTAGGAGAAATGGGACTTAGAAGGATGTTGGCCAACAGGCAGCAAGGAAGGAATCTAAGCAAGGCATAGTTCTGGGAATGCACAGGCTTGATAATCATAGGGAATTAAGAAAGTTGTGGAGAGAGTTGCTTATAGGCAAGGCAAAGATGTCTACAGAACAGTTGGTAACTATTTTCATTAGAATAGCTCCTCTCTTTAAAGTCATGAGTAAGATTCAGATGTCATTGTTATGGCTTATCAACTTTCAAAACTGAAATATCTAGAACTTTCTTTGGTGATCCAAGAAAGCTGCTAATTATCGTCTCCAAGGTTCCTGTTCTTAACCACTTCAAAGCCTTTTTCAATCCTAAAATAAAAGAGCAATGCAGCTCTTTCATTTATATCTTGAGCAATAATAGATCAACTTAGTGCAAAAAACTTGTGAAACTTTTTCAGTAATGCTTGATGATAAATGTATTATATATAAAAGAAACATACAGACTATGTAGTCAATTATCAAATACTTAAGAGCAACATTGGTAACAAACAATAAATGATGTTTTACCTAAGTAAACATAGGCTTCTATGTACAGCTTACCAGCGGATGAAAATAACACAGTCAGCTTTTGCAGTTGTGTTCCAGTTGTGGATAATAAGTGAATGAAGAGCAGCGTGTTTCCAGCTGTCACTGCTGAAAAGCAGGACCAGATTTTTAAGATATCTGTCTTTCAAGGATCATATAAGGAGGTTTCAACCTACAGAAGACCCTAAATTCTCATTGTAATATGACTTTTTCAGGATAAAATTTTTTTAAAAATTAAAAACTTTCAAAAAAAAAAGAAGAAAAAGGAGGTTTACAGAGTCATGAAATGTCTCTGAAAGAGTCATGAAAGGTGAGAACAGAGTCCAGTAGAATGGATTGCTGGTCCTCCTCCTAGTTCAATCATTTACACCAAGAAATAGTAACACCAGTAGCTTCAGGTCAGGGGTTCAATTTAAAGTGTTTAAAGCTTGAAGGAGTTTATTTCGATAGCTGGATTATGAAGCTGTTCTGCATTGTTAAGCATGAAATCAGCTTCACTCAGAAAGCATGGGAATATGGTGAAAGTCAAAATGGTTTATGCAGTGTGGAAACAGAATTACAGTCAAAATTCTGCTTAGAGACTATTTTCATGTCTGCAACATTAATCTGAACAGCTGTTACAGTGAGAGTATTTGTGCTATCCCAGCCCGCTTTTTTCAGACTGGAACAACATTCTGAGGAAACAGATCAGTGTCAGTACCTCATGTATTGCTTTAGCACTAATAATTGCCATTTAGAAAACTACTGCTTTCCTAAGTCAAATAATGTATAGTTTCCTTATCAGCACTTTAATCTTTTGTTTTCAGGTGATGGTACTTTTTCATCAGAGGCATAGAAGGAAGAAAATAGTGCTAAGGAAGCATGATGACTCTAAGAAGAGTTTGATCATGTTTTCACAGGGAAAACCCTAAAGCCAGTTTCATAAACTTAATGACATTGTAAAATAATTTAGCTTTTCCTTCTTTATTTTTCCCAGAAGTCTTTCATTAAAAACCCCATTTTTTCCAAATAAGTTCTTTCTTATCTTTAAGATAAAAGGCAGAACGTATTTCTTGAAGATCTTTATCTGCAAGAAAATTATTATTTGCACAACTTTAATTGCTGTCCAGCTGGATTATAAGAAAGGAAGATAAAACATAGGAGCAATTATTAGAAAGATAAATCTGAAAATTCATTGAAGTATTTTTGAGGTGATTAGGTCTTCCTATGATCAAGTACTTACAGTATTTATTCCAAGGGGATTAAATTAGGAATGTTTACTTCCTGAAGTATAAGAATTTTCGGTATCAGTGCATCTGATCATATCAAGACATACATGCTGGTTTTATTTAAAAGTAAAATTTGGTTAGATAGACAAGATTTAGAGAATGACAGGTGGCTGCTAAAACATCTTACAGACTTTTTAACCAATTATCTTTTTTAAGAGAAAAAGCATTAAATGCATATGCTTTTAGTGTTTTGTGAAACCGTTGTGTATTTAAATGTATATCATGTTGAAAATAATTAAAATGAGTAGCAGAAAACAGTAAGAAATATTCAAGATACATTTAAATGAAAGCCAGCTAAGCATATGAAACTGCAGCTTAATGTTTAGACTCAAATGAAAAGTATCCTCTTCTGAAAAGAAATGGTATTGATGGTCTATGCACCTTGTAGAATAAGGGGCTTACCATAGCAAGATATGCACACCCCATCCCCAAATACGATAATTTTTGTGAAGAAATACATGGTAATGTTCACAGACAGGCTGACTTAAGCCAGAATTAAAACACCTCCAGGAGTTAATCGGATGTTTTTGTGAGAGTGGAGAGGCACTGTAACAGGGTGCCCAGAGAAATTGTAGCTGCTCCATCGCTGGAAGTGTTCTAGACCGGAATGGATGGAGCTTTGAGAAACCTGGTCTAGTGGTAGGTGCCCCTGCTCATTTCAGGGGTTGAAACTAGGCATTCTTTAATGTCTCTTCCAATCGAAACCATTCTATGGTTCTATGATAATGTACATTGACAGCCTGTTAAATATGACAGCATTGCATTAAGGGGAAATTTAACCTGGCCCAGAGGATTTGAATCCTATGCTGTCACTTTTCTTCTCACTGAGTCTAGATGAGAACATAAGTCTACAGAGTTTGGCTCTGAAAAAAAAAACCCACTAATGTTTGGGAAACCATTTTTTATTTGGAAAATAACCATTTAGGGGATACCTGTCTCTCATGAGAGAGCAATTACTCATCTGAGTAGCTTCATTGTCTCTTTATTCCAATGGGAGAAAGTAATTCAAAATAAGTGAAAAAGGGGGAAATATTAAAGATTTTATAACCTTCTCAGCTTTCCCAGTTTCAGTAAATTTGTAATCCCTAATATATTTTGGTTTCAATGGTACAGTAATCATTAATGTAAGTAGTTGGATGGTAATTAGAAGATAATAGCTGATGCTAAAGGTGAGGACAGTTCCTGCACCAAAAATACAGAATTATTTGTGTTGGTTGATGCTAGATGAGTTTGTAAAGGTTAGCTTAAAGTAGCCAAAATTTATTGTGACTATAATCTAAGACAGAGTTTGGGTAATTAAGTACGTCTAAAATCCTAGTCACTTCAAATGCAACAGTACTTTCAAATCCTGATGGCAGCTACTGCCCAAAAAAGGAGCCACACCCCTGTCCTTGTGCAGCAGGTCTGCACAAGACACCCCCAATCCCGAAGGACTGCTTGAACATGTACCTGCAGTGTAGCCTTGTGTCAGAGAGCACTAACAACACACTGGGCTGTGTCATCCCACACGCAGGAGGCTGCGGCTGGAATACTGTGGAGCCCTCTCCAGTGTGACAGAGCTGTGAGCCAGCGGAGGAGGCGCCCAGAGGGAGCTGTTCAGATGGCCAGGGAGTGGAAGCACATGAAGTATAAGAGTCTGAAGAGGTTGTGTTTGTTTAACCTGCAAGAAAAGAAAGCTTAAGGGGTGCTTCTAACTTATGCCTGATACTAGGAGGGCTAGAGACAAAATAAATCGTAGAATCATTGAGGTTGGAAAAGACCTCCAAGGGCAAGTCCAACCTATGACTGAATACCACCATGCCAACTGAAGCATATCACAAAGTGCCATATCTACTCATTTTTTTGAACACTTTTGAACCCACTTCCCTGAGTACCCTGTTCCAATGCCTAACCACTCTTTTAGTGGAGAAATCTTTCCTAATATCAAAGGTGAACCCCCCTTGGTACAACTTGAGGCCATTTCCCCTTGTCCTATCACTAGCGTGAATCCAGACTCGGGGTGCATAGCAGGAGGGAAAAATGCTGCATGTCATGTGCTGCAGAGAGGCAAAATGCAACTGGATAGAGGGGGCGGGGCAGAATTACCACTGTTAGAATGGTTAACCATGGGAACAGATTGCTCAGGGAGGCTGTTAAATCCCCTTCCTCAGAGGTATTAAAATTTCACCTGGACAAGAACTCTGAGCACCTTTAACTTCCAACCAAGCTGACCCTGATGTGTTTAGGAGGTAGGACTTACAGAGGTGACCTCTGGCTTGCCTTCTTCTGTGATTCCATCTTGCTCAGTCTTCAGCTGATGCACTGGAAGGGCTCATGTTGCTTACAGACCCCATGTCAGACTTTCTGGTCTGATAGAGAAGTCCTAGATACTCTGGGACATCTGAAATAAGCTGAAGGTTGGGCAGAGAACACGAAAGAGTGTATAATGGTACTAGACAGCAATCTTCTGAACTGAGTCATGCCCCATCTGTTCAGCTGGTCCTCTCACACTATCCTCTGCCCAGATCCAGTGGGTATGCTAAGAATACTGCTGAAACACAGTGCAGGAGTTGACCTTATGAAAGTACACTCATGGCTTTCTTTTTTTTAAAAAAAGAGGAAAAGAGGAAGAAGAATATCCATTATACAGACGATAAAGTAGTTGAAGTATTCGCTTAGGAATGAGAGACTCAGATCAGCTATCCTCTCTGCATACAGGGTTTCACATTATCATGCCTCATCTCCTTTAGTATTTTCCTCTTCACCTTATCTGTCTGAGGGCTGTGTGTTTCACTTTTTCCTGGTGAAGTTATTCATCATGCAACAAAATCTGGATTCATTAGGCCTGTGAGAAAAGGGGACACCATAGCCTTTTTGTCAAGGCACTGTGAGAAACATAATCTCCCCTTCCTGCCATGGTTTCTACATGCAATAACCCATTTTACAGAGAACTATTTTGTGGGTTTATTGCTTCTATATTTAAATAGAATATTTTGTAAGACTGATGTCGAGATGGATGAAGACACTGAGTTAGCTAAGTCGCTCTGAGAGTGGAAATTACTGTCTCCTAAATACCTAGCTCTGGGTCACCACTGTCTGTATGATCAGTGTCTGCAACCATCTTTCAGAACCAATTTTTTAAGATCTCTAGATTTGTGTTCAATCACAGGTAACAACGAAGTGTAAACAGTGGTGACAGTAAGATTCTTACTTTGATCTGAGAGGACATCATTGTTTCATCCATTGCATAAAAGGAGAACTGAGAGAAAAAGAGGGAACAGGAGCAGCAAGTGTTCTATTAATGTATTAGAGCTGTTGTTCAGAGCTATGAGAGATGTATGATATGGATATAAAATGTGTATATGCAATGTGCTGCATATTCTCTGTAGTAATGCCTTTGTTCTAATGAAATACCATACCATTCCATATGAAAATATGAGTAATTTTATGTTTCTGAAAGTAATGACTTTACTTTTATTGGTATTGTATTCTATCACTCATGGAAGGAGAACTGAATCTGTAGGAGTATTACATTTTTAATACACTTTTAATGAGATCTTATTTTAAGTAAGGTGCTTTGGTTTAATAAAAATTAACTAAAAAAGGAAATTGCATAGGAATACCCCAAAGCACTCAGGATTTTGGTTTATACCCAATACTTCCGCGATTCTAGGTGGTAGGAGAAGAGCAAAGCATACAGAGTAGCTGACAGCCATAGGTTAATCGGAAATGATGGATAAGAAAAGAGAGCAAGAAAATAAAAGATATGAAATTACGTAATGATAGATGTGAATCCAATGTTGGAAAGCCTTTTCTTCTGAAAGATCTAAAGACATGCTAAAAATGCTTAGTATTTGGCAGAACTAACTATTTGAAGAGTCTGCCTGCTGTTAACATGTAGGCAGACCCTTCAGATTTCAGACTCCCCAAATTTCATTGGCCTTAAGCATTTTTTGATACTTATTTTGTGGCAGGCCCTGTTTTTAACAGAAGATCCTTTGCTGACTGGTGCATCTATATTTGTATTGGCCTGGAACTCAAAGGTTGGGTAGCAGTAGAAGGCAGTTTATTAAAATGCTTTTCAACTGAAATAGAATCACTAAACAAAAGACCTTCCTTCCCTGGAAAAACTCTAGGGAAGTAAAGAGTGAGGAGGACAACTGAAAAGGAAGACTGTTTAGCAGTATGTCAGTTCTTTCAGGAAAAAAACCTCATCATTTAAAGCAGCATCCTCAGTGTCAAGAGGTATGCAATGTGAAGATCACTTGCAAGGTCTGCTTCAGAGCTGCACATTAAAGGAGGAAACGTACAGAAACAATGGGCAATTATCAGCCTGATGAGCAAGAATAACCCATTGACCTGGAAATTTGTGTGACACATCTGGCAGCAAGCAGAAAACAAATACTTTCTATAACCTGCGTTCACTCAGGTCGCATTTTTAATGGTAGGATTTTTTCAGCAAATGTGATTAGTTGACTTACATGTAGTTAATATACTAGGGTGGTAAACAAAACCCATTTAGGCATTAGGAGATTAAACTTTCAGATATTGAGTTTGGTTGCTGTTTATGAGTTGAAAATTAATCTCACTGGGATTACATTGCAATTAGTGTTACTGCAATATAGCTAGTTTATGTGTATTGTGGAATACAATTAAGAGAAATTAATGGCTACTTTTTATTACATAAACTTATTCCCATTTATGTAAAAGCCTATTATTCCTTTTTGAAACTTGTTCCACATATACTGAGATGTCTCATCTCTAGCATGAATAAAAGATATGCTTGAATTTTGTTTACCCTAGCATTCCCTCTTAAGATTTAAAATGCATCAGTTATTATCCATACCATTCTCCAGTAATGAAGGTTGTCTTTAGGACAATCCTTTTCCCATGTTACTGAGGCACTTGTGTTAAGAAAACTGTGGACCTAAAGATTCTTGTTAAAGATTTATTTAAGTGTGCAGGGCCCAGGATCAAACAATCTGGATGCAAACCCAGCATGGGCAAGGCCGTGAGTTGGAGTTTCAAAGAGAGACAAGTTAAGGTGCCTTTGGAAAGTACAAAATGTTCAGTGAGTGCTCTCACAGTGCTTGCAGAGTTTTTCCTTAATTAAGCTAGCTTTAAAAATCGTGGGGTTGGATGAATGGGCAGCACCAGTAAAGTTGCTAACAGCCATTTTACTCAGGCCTTTGATTTGTTTGAATACACAAGGATCTAGCTAAGCTACACAAAAGGCCAGTTTTGTTATTTCTGCTGGGCACAAACAGGAACAATCAATCACTGAACCATAAAGTGGCCCGAGTTGGAAGGGACCTTAAAACCTTAACCAAGATTTTCTAGGAAACCAATGACAGGGATCCATCCTTGCCTCACTTACCCAGAGCTGTTTCTTTTGCTGTAAAAAATCAAACAA
The DNA here is from genome assembly GCA_013398115.1 of Falcunculus frontatus. Lineage (NCBI taxonomy): Eukaryota > Metazoa > Chordata > Aves > Passeriformes > Falcunculus > Falcunculus frontatus. The sequence goes on along the minus strand of VZRV01005707.1, from coordinate 1,960,701 downwards.
ACAAACAAACAATACTATTTAAGGCCTTTTCACTTGATGAAGATATTTTCTCATCTCATGTTTTGCAACGTACTTCTCAGAAATAAAGTTGTGGGCTTCAGAATAGCTTTAGAGAAGAGCCAAACTGGGGCCCATAAGGCTGTGCTTGGGTGCACATGTGCAACAGAGCATAACATAATGCAGAGCTCAGCCCTCTATCCCGACCATTTTCAGGTAGAATCAATATTGGGTTTTATGCCTTAAAATTTTTGCCCCAGTTTAGGACATTATGGCTTCTCTAACTCTTTCTATGTTTAGTGGGCAGTTTAAATCAATGCTTTGCATCTGCTGGGTGAAGCAATAAGCAATTTGTATGGAGCCTTATGATGTGCACCTCTTGTACCAGCGACCAACCAGATTTTGTGAAATACCTGCCTATATTTCTTAGCAGTATCAATGTCAACTAATGCCCCTTTAACATAAGATCTAAAAAAAAAAATTAAAAAAAATTACTATTTCTTTTGAGAATTACTGCCTGGAATATATTTAACATTTATGGGAGCAGACATGGTAAAATAGGTTCTTAATGGGAAGGAAGCAGTTCAGTGCCTCTCGGTCCCATGGATAGTCAGCAAAATACATTTACAAAAATTTGCTGAAAAGGAGTCTTAACTGCTTTGACCGTTCTCTGTAATTTTAATTCTGAATATAGATTTATGATGACAACTCTATGTAATAGATATTCAGGCTAGATGTGGTGTGAATTTTAATTGATCAGGTTGTTAGAAAAGGGAATATTAAGGGGTTGATTTTTATCTACTTACCAAGCCAATACCATAGAACAGGATGTTTTAGTGAATTTAGGATCTGGAAGTAGGAAAAGACTCTCTTGTTCGCAATTATTTTTCATTTTTGGAGTACCAGAATCAATTGCAAATATTCTCGTAGCTTCTTGAAACCCATATGAACATGATCATTAACATTTGTTAGATATGTGGAGCCAAACTGGCATCTGTTATGAAGAGCTGAGGTCCCGCTCTTACATGGGATGTTTGTAATTTTAAAGCATTTGAGCCTCCCTAATGAAAAAGGATGATGCTGCAAAGACTTGGATAATTAGTTTCTGTATTAAAAAAAAAAAAAAAAGAAAATAAAAGAAAAGAAAGATTCATTCTGATCAAAGCAGTTTCAACACCAAGAACGTGAATGTTTGTCTGCATCAATTCGTGTGGGATTTCCTAGATTCCCTGGAAACCCAACTATAAAGGAAGACTCCAGGCACAGCTTTGAAAAACAAATTAGGTCATGTAAATAGACTTACCCAATTTCAGTACTTACAGGGCCATTATCCTTACAATATCTGGGTGCCTCATGACCTTTAATGTACTTAAATGAGTCACTACATTATTAAGACACCAGTTAAAATTATTAATAATTTAGTAGAAAATTGAAGAAAAGTGATATAATTATTCCATTATTGTACTGTGTTTTGCAGGTCCTAAAATGGTAGAATTCCACAGTCAGCAATTTCAGATCAACTCAAAGGATGGAAAGCCACTTTTTACAGTGGATGAAAATGAAGTTGTAATTGGCACAGATAAGCTTCGAGTCACAGGTTTGTAATGGCTTAAGAAATGCTCAAATAATACCCATATGAAAAGCACGATAAAAATGGCATTTTTAAATATGTTACTGTGTGTGAATGCAAGTTCTGGTTTTACCTCATTAGGAAACAGAAATATGAAGATAATCTGACCTTTTTCAATAAATAATCAGTAAGAACTTTTAACACAAAATAATAATTTTTTATATATATACATATAAATATATATAAAAAATTGAAATAGTTCTGTAAGTGTGTGTTTTATTTTAAAGCCACTAGTAACTGTAACTGTACTGGTGCATCGTTTTCTGAATTATTCAGTGTTTCCAGTGCGCACTGTCTGAGGCTGAAAAAATTCTAGATGCTCCACTCTGAGTAGTAATGAGTTTGATTTGTGAAAACTTTAGGCTGTCTCTGATCTTTTATATGGTTTTATCTTTCAAAATGAAAGCTACTGTATTTCTGTTCTGTGAGTAGCACATATGTCACAGGATGATATTTGTAGTATATTTTAAATGTCATCTGTCAAGATACAAGTTTGTCTTAGGCTATTTCTGCAAATCACTGAAGTACTCATTTACAAAGAAATACGTCAGAATTATCACATGAAAAGCTACTTCCTTTCCTATGACCCGATAAAGTCAGCCTTCATTTTCTAGGTGTAAGGTTGCATTAAAATAGATACATCAGGGCGTGATTTCTCTTTAAGCAGAAGAATCCATCAAAGGAAATACTGAAATTATTCTGTAACTTGTTTTCAATTAATTTTTAAGTAGTTTTTACCTGATTGCAACTATCGTGTTTGACCTTTGCTAGTTACCGCTCCTCTGAAATCTCGAGGTCTTCATTTTAATCAATAGGTTCATATTATTTCGCTGGCAAAACTATAAACATGGTAGTAATTATACAATTAGTGTTTCAAAGCCAAAGTTAAGTTATAATAATTGTGTTAATAAATTTTGTTTACGCCTGAGGGTCTTATCTTAAGGTTTTTTACTTTTTAACCTAATTGAAATTACAACTTTGTTTAGCTGGGAAACCATATCAAATAATTATTGTTTGCCCAAGGGATGCTAAACTTTAATAGAAAAACATGTTTAACAAAGATATGAAAAACTGCATAATTGTTAACTGATTTGGAAAAGGTCTATCTCCGCTCAAAGTAAGTAAAAATCATTCATACACAAATTGAAATTGTTATGCTAATATTAATGGCTCACTCATTCGATATTAATCTTTACAGTGCATTGATAATTATTTACTTCAGCAGATACTGTAGTAAGACACATTGCCTGTTTCTTTTTTAAGACTGTAGTAAAATTCAAAAGCAAATACATTAAAGTCAGTGAGGTTATTTCAGTGTAAAATTAATGTAAGTGAGAGGAGATTCATGCCTACTTTGCTTCAAATTAATTTATTAAAATTGTGATTTAAATGATACTATTAGCATGAAGGATAAATTATTGTGATTTAAGTGATACTATTAGCATGAAGGATAAATTAGTAATACTTTGCATACCGAGATTATTTTTAAATATTTTAGATAGAGAACAAGATCAATGTGAAATAAATTTTGAAAAGTTCATACCATAAAATGCATGATAAAATACACAGAGTATTTTGCAGTTTTTTATGTATAGTGTAGCAAACTATTTGATTTTACTTCTCCTTATTTATGTGAGTTGTGAAAAGCTCAGTAATGATTTTTAAGAAAACCTGACAGTTTTCAACTAAAATATAATACAACAGAGAGCAAATGTCTATGATTTATGATATTTCAGGACAAAGGAAAAGGTCTAAGAGTAATATAATCCAATCCAACACCCCAAGAATTGCCATTTTCCTGCAATTAATATGTTTCAACTCATACTATTTCAGTCAGACATTCTCTGGCCCCTGTGTAGAATAGAACAGTGCAAATGAAAGAAGAGCAAATGCCTGGGGAAAGCCTCGACCAGGAACGTGTCTCCGATACCCCGCAGGGTCACTGGCAGCTCTGGGTGCCCACACTCCCCTGGAGCGCGGGGAGGCACCGGCACCTGCCCCAGGCAGAGCTCTTGTGCCCACAAATGCTGTTCTCTGCTCTGGGGAGAGCTCCAGGGCTTGTCATCTCCCTTGCATATAGTGGATAGTGGCTGAGCTGCTGTGCTCAAACATTGGCATCCAGCTGTGTGTGAAACACCTTGGGGTGTGTGAGACACCACATGATACCACTTTATCTCCAAGAGATGCTTCCTGTGATCGAGGCAGCTGGAGGCCAGGCAGGAGTTTTCCAGATGACAGTAAGTACAGATGATTAGGCAACGAAACACTGCCTCTGGCTCATCTGTGACATCTACATCACAGACACAGTATGAAACTGATGCTTGGCTTAACCCTTCATGACAATTCCTGCTCCTGAGGGAGCATGGACTCCAACTACATCCTCTAATATTATTTCAATAAGGACCTGCAATTTGCAGACATGTATTATGTTGCTGTGGAGGTCCTGAACATCCATGTTTTGTTCTGGGAGAGTTTTGTACATTCAGCTGTCATTGGTGACAGTGAAACCACCTTGTGACTGTATTGGCTGTCAAAGAGCTGATTGCTTTATAACATTGTCATGGCAGGCTCGTAGAAACATAGAATTATAGAGGTTAGAGAAGATCTCTTAAGATCACATCCAAGCATTAACCTAACACTAAGCATTCACCACTAAACCACATCCCCAGCAGCCACATCTACACCTTTTTTTTTCTTAAAGGAAAGCTGGCAGGGCAGAGAGGATCAGTATCTTTATGGAGAAGCATATTTATATCACCTTTTCTCCAGTTTACTACTTGCCCTTCTGGTTTTTTGTCTTTTATAAAAATCCCCTAAAGTATTTGCTGAGTATTGTCTGTCATTTTCTAGTGCTCTGTTCTGTGCAAAGGTTTTCAGTTCGCGTAGCTAATCCTGAAGTACAGTGTGACAGTGTGTGTTTAATTTAAACACTTCTGCTCAGAAGGTAAGTTAAGTAGGAGGCAGTTTGAGGGTATGAGTAAACATTCTGTTAGACTTTGAGGAGGCAAATGGTCCTTGCCTGATAGGGTGCGTGGGATGTTAATGAATCTTGCTGACTTCAATCCTCTCATTGAGAAAATGAGTATCTCGTTCTTGTGTATTTTAGGATTAGATTGCAACACTTTAATAAACAGTAGCCTATAAAATAGTAAATACGGTAATAGTCATATCAGAGTTAAAAAGATAAAGTAGGAAATTAAGACAAGAAATCAATTTAGGGCCATTTTCCAAAAAAAGTTGCCCTGGGAGGTTTTTCTATGAGTGGCATACTGTTAAAACTTAGTGCTGTTTGATGAAGAAGTTTTTCTCACATAAAGGCAAGGTTTTACTCTTCCTAGAGGTGACAGCTCTAGAATATGGAAATAAGCCTTTTTATTCCATTTTACACCACCTGCCCACCGCCACCCAGAACATTAACACTGATATTTCCTGTTCTCTTCCTTCTGTTAGCCTGTATTTCCATGAAACTGATACATTCTCTGTTACCACTTACTTGTCTTTATAGAATCATGGAATCATAGAATCATTTGACCTCTAAGATCACCAAGCTGAACCATTAACCCAGCACTCCCAAGTCCACCACTAAGCCATGTCCCAAAGTGCCACATCTGCACTTTTGACATACCAGGATATCCCTGCAAAATATCTTAGTTGTACCAAATCAGCATTTTCTGATAAACATTTTTAATTCCTTAAGGTGCAGAATAATCTTAATGTTGATGAAAATGAAATGAAATGTTAATGCAGTAGGGTTAAAGCTCTGTCTGAATTAATAAATTTTAAATTCTCCAGTGTTATATTCATGCCAGTTTGTAATTTACAGATTTATTTATTTAAATTGATTATGAGGGTATCAACAGCTAAATAAAATTTAAATACAAGCTTAGTAAATCAATGATTTCTCAAAGTGCTGAAGTGATTTAAAATGGTAATTCTTATATCTTGTGTACTTCTCTTCCATCTAAGACAAGGAGATTTCATTCTAAGGAATCATGATTTCAGCTAAAATTCTTCTCGAAAAGCAGCACATTTCATGCTTTCTCAGGACATCCTGACAATTTTCCTGCAGCTCTCATGAAGTGACAGTCTTCCTATCAGTTTTCTCAGCAATGTATTCATTTTTAATGTTTTTTCTTGATTTCACTTCTTTTCTTTTTACCGTGTTCTCTGAGGCTGCCCCGACCAATTTTTTATTCTCTTTTTCCCTTTATACCACATTTAATACTCTAATACCATATCTATACTATCTACACCATGCTTTCTAATCATCCATTGCCATTCTCTGTCTAGACAGAGCCAAAATCCCTAACTTTCAGCTTTTTACAGCCCAGAATTCTTTCTGGAGGGTAACAGCATAAAGACCAGCCAGACAAGCCACCTTGGCTAATATCCTAACTATTACAATATATTGCCTTGCTACATATTCACCAGGAAAGCACTCAGAGATGTGAGTCCTCAAGGCCGGAGAAGATCTCTCAACCTAAGACCTCTCCAGCTCTTGATGAGTAGGTTCACAAAGCCAAGGAACAGAAGTTGAGAGGCTCCACCCTTCCTGTAGATGGTGGTGTTCAGCTGCTTTTTTGAGCCGTCTCTGTTGCTGAGGGGCTTTTGTGCTACATCAGCCAATTTCCTGATCCTAGTGTAGCTTAGGTGGGAGGTGGTCACCCGGCTGGTGGTACTGCAATAATGCTTGTACTCAAGAGAGTGGAAGTGGAGGTCCTTGGAAGATCTTCCAACAGGGAGGCTCCTGGTGAGGCTGGGTGCCCGCTGTTTTTTCCTCTTTGGAATGAAACAGCTCATATTTCAGGAGGTAAACTGTCTGATCCCACACTCATTACCATTTTGCGTGCATAAATACCATTTTATATTCAGCACGTCTGCCTATAAATAGGGGAAAATGTTTGATAAAGCTGTATGACAGAAGTTGTGATATGCATGGAACAGTCTAAAATAAATATGATTATTTAGGACTGTAGTATTTGCAAGGGTTTTGTGGGATTTTAATTAGCTCTATTAACGCTAATGAAGGTTACATTGTATAAATCTTATTTACTTATTTTATTGTCCCAAGTAGTTTAAAATTTCTCTGTCTTCAGACTTTTTGGATTTAATTTTAAGAATTTACAGCTGTACATTTACATTACTTCTGTATTGTATTGTTCCAATCAATACTGTTATGGTAATCATGTAGCTATATTTCAATTGTCTTATAATTCTTAACATAAGTTTTCTTATCTTGATTTCTAATATTGAAGTGGCCATATTAAAAAAAAAAAAAACTCCTGCTATTTTCTTGTTATATTTGAACTGTTACATTACATTATTTTTCTTCTTTTGTTCTTTTTTTTTTTTTCAGGGCCTGAAGGAGCACTTTTTGAACACTCTGTAGAAACACCACTTGTGAAAGCAGAAGCTTTTAAACAGCTTAGGTAAGAATTTATACATAAATCTAATAAGTAAATGTTAATAAATATTCACATTTTTCGAACACATGATTTTCCAACACAGAATTGCTAATAACTTTTTTCTGGTTTATGTGGCAAGTTACTATTTTGAAGGAAAATCATATATATTGTTCTGCAATTCTGAAATATGTTATGAATTATTTATTGCTGATGGTGAATATATTTAAAATCACTGTGGAAAGATTTTCTGTAAACTTCTATTTTTGAGTTTTGAAACACTTCAAAATATGACTTTTTCTACTGTGTTACAGTATAAGTTGCTTGTCTGCACTAGGTCATCAATGTGTTATTAGTCAAGATTTTTGAAAACTGGTTTCAATCTGAGGAGGCAGACTAAGAAGGAAAATACGGAAATGTATGAAGCTCTGTGATATGACTAAAAAGCAGTTTGGGTTGAGAAAATCATTATAATGTACTTTGTATGTTTCAGAGCTCCTTAGTTCTGGGATAGCATTTCTTTGTGCATTATTCTATTTAATTTTGAGTAACCCAAATTAGTTTATAATATGCTGGTTATGATGAGGTAATAAACTCAAATTATATTCTCCTCATGAACATGTTATCTTTGATTTTATAAGCCAGTTCAAAGAAAGATTTGAAATGAAAGAGGATCTCTTTAACCATTGTATTTCTGTCCTTTCATACCTTGGCAGTTTGCTACTTTCTGTCATAATTTCTCATCTTAGTTTTTCTCTCCAGTAGGGATAACTACTAGAGAGTTGTGAAAGATGATGAAAGCTTTCAAAAACACTCTCTATCTTGCTGAATGAATTTTCAAATTGAGAATGACAAATGAGAGGGAGACTGTTAAGATAATTATTTTGGTTTTCTTGTTTATATTTAAGATATACTTGCATTAAAATACCTTGTGCTTGCATTTGAAGACAGTGTGAGCTCAAGGCATTATTTTTTACATGTTGAAGTCCACTTTCAAAAACGTGTTTCTTCTGTTACGGTAGAATTTGGATGTGACAGACTTTGACCAATATTCTTCATTATAAGTGTACATTGTCTAATTTTGTAGGGAGTGGATTCATTATGTTGGCAATTTGTCATTTCCTGTGACTGTCTCAACTTTAGCGAAGTAGGAAATCGAATTTCTTAATTGCAAAGTCAAGAAGCTCTCTGCAAATTTTGATTGGATACATATCTATTATTTTCTGTGGTTGCTACTTTGCTTCAAATGCATAATCAATCAATATTTTAATAGGCTGAAAGCTGATGGTTTTATTCTGCATCTGTTATGCTGTTACATTTTAAGTTCTTATTCGCACTTCCGTTTAACAATTAATGATGTTTCTGACTACTTACAACTATTGTTACTATAATTTTTCTACCTGTTTTTGAAATAGGATAACATTGGAAGGAAAACACTGAGCTTAATTCAAAGTGTTGATAAAATTCTCCTCCTTGGATGAGTTTACCTCACAGCTTACCTCTTTAGTGATTTTTACCATGTCAACTATAAACACACGTTTTGATCTAGAATGTTGCTATGTGTTAGCAGAGCTCAAATGTAATACATAAAATCTCACTCACTTCTGTCTTCAGTTAACTTAAAATAGTGGGAAACACAGACTTTTCCAGAATTAAAAGCAGTTTGCTAGTAATTATTGTAAAGTCAGGGAAGTAGCTACACGGCCACTGACACACTTGTGACTATTGTTAATATTTGACGTGAATCCAGAGCTGCTAAACACCTGTGCTAGAAACTGAATTAGCTTAACCCTAAGAAAACTGATTATCAGGGCATGAGGCTGTACCATGTACACCACTCACTTGTGCCATCATAGAATAGCTTGGGCTGGAAGGGACCTTAGGGATCATCAAGTTCCAACCCTCCCTGCCATGGGCATCTCCCATTAGACCAGGTTGCTCAGAGCCTACCCAGCCTGGCCTTGGACACCTCCACCATCCACAGCTTCTCTGGGCATCCTGTGCCTCACAGTAAAGAATCTCTTCCCAATATCTAGTCTAAATCTTTCCTCCCTGTTCTATCACTACATGCCCTTGTAAAACATCCCTTTCCTCTCTCCTGTCCTGGCAGGCCTTTACCCAGAGCAGTTCAGAATGCCTCAGTCCTTTAATTTTATTTTTTTTCTGTCATAATCAGTGTCAAGTTTGAAAGCAGAGATAGCAGTGATTTCATTTTTTCATGAAGGGCTTCTGGGGAAGGTTAAGAAGGAAATGCACTGGTCTGCAGTGCAGATGGTAAGTGAAGATGTAGGCAAAGACCATTTTGTCAAGCTGGAAAAAGGTTACTTTCAAGGGTAATCTTAAATGTCAGTGTAAACAGAATTCATGCACTCTGTTGTGAAAAAGCTCGGACAAGTTTACCAAAAAATGGATATTTTGTAATGCTTCATAAATATTCCATTTCATTCCACACTGTTAAATACAGGAACCTACCCACTGAGAAGCACTTCAATACAAAAATTTAAAATGCAATTTTAAGTATGACTTTTCTATTTCAGATTTGAGCATGCTTCCTTTCCAGATTAGGGTAGTGAGTACAGAGTTATAGGTAATATAATGTATTTGCTTACATTGAGCCTTATCTCCACACTTTCACCATCTATTAATCTTCTGCAATTTTTCCTCAATTTTTCCTTCAGTGGTTGTGCTGTGCCATGTGGATGTGATATGCCGGATGAATGTGTTATAAAGTGGTTTGCAGCATTAAATGTGGGGAATAATGTTTCGAGAAACCCCATCCACTGCAAATGGAGTTGCAGGTTTCAAGGAGCTGACTGGAAAGCTGTTAATGCTTTTAACTTTTCAGCTTGTGTCGTATGAACAGGGGCCACATTCCTTCTCTGTCATTCAGATTTAGAGCAGGATTTCAAACAAAGCTGACACAAATGGCCTCTGCATTACACATTCTGCTGGCTTTCTTGTCCAAATGCTGAATTTCAAGATAGACTGCTTTTCTGGAAACAAAGAGATATGTGTGTTAGAACGTGTCTTTTTATAGCGAAGTTATGGAGACAGAGAAATGCAATTACACTGTGGTAACTGTCTTTTCATTTGTAATTTGAAGGAAAATTATAGAGTCCTTTTCAGTCTAAAAGATCGAATTTATGACTCACTCATAAAGAAAAGGAGATGTGCTTGCACTTACTTCCAACTGGTAGGAAGAATTAAAACAACAAAATCTGTATTTCATTATTGTAGCTTTCCTAAGCTTAAAATAACATTGCCTATTTTTTAATTCCTTTAATGGAGTTCTTATATCTAAATAAGATACAGAGTTTTCATTTACAAAATTTTTTAAGTGGACACCTAAAAACAGGGCCTTGCGTGTAATAAGTGTCCAACAAACATCTCAAAGGCATGTTCACAGTCAACAGGGAGATTTGGATATATCCAGGAAATATCCTTCCCAGACAAATATCACTGGAGGAGGCCACCTGCTTGAAAACAGCCAATTGTCATTGGTGAGAACAGAAATATGTCAGTGATTGCCACAATCGAGCTCTCTATTCCTGCCAAACTATTTTGTAGCCTTTTCCATAGCTCTTCATGAGGCCTTGTACTTTGGTGCGTATTTGGCACCTTGAGAACTTGCCTCAGTCAGGTCTCCTGGGGCTTCCCAAGAATTTGTTTAGCTGACACCTATAACTGGATCACAGCAAAGTTTTAATGAAAAACAGGTATCTTTGTTCCTAGAAAAAAAACCTCAATTTAAGCAGAATTAGGAAAGCTCTGTGTTCAGACACATACCTTGTGATCCAAAATGTAGGTCAAAAATCTGTAACAGCAACTACTGGAACAAGATGATGCTCCCAGAGACATTTATAACAATTTCCTAAAAGCCATGTTTTCCCCAGGTTCCTGTTAGGTACTGGAAGTAGCCTCTTCTGATGTTATCCAGAGTTTCATGCCAACACACATACCTTTTTATATGCCGTGTTATCAAATAACATTCTCTGTGAAAACTGGTGTCTATGTTTAGACTTTTTTCCAGTCTGATGCTAACATATTTTTCTGATAACTTACTTAAGCTTAGAATATCATTTAGCCTGTTCCTCTCTTCCTTCTAAGTTTTGTATTGTTGAATAACATGGAGTTCTTACATAGCTTTGTCATTTTGATACCGTTTGCTTCTTGTGATCTACGTGGCTTGTGGTTTTCTAAGGGAAAACAGTGGATCAGCAAAATTCTTTAAATCTCAAAACAATGTTTCTGAGCTGAGCATTTGCATTTCCCAAACTTACAGAAATGTGCTTACGAATATGGCATTTTTCCATTTATCAACTAACTGTATGCTATGAATAATGAATATAATGCTTATGAATTAGTACTATCTTTGTTCTCATATTTGCCATGTATGGCTGTCTGACAGCCAGCAACTGTGCCTTCTGAGCACAGATCCTGTGGGAAATCACTTTTTGTACAGTCAGCTTGTGGTATTCTGACAGTCCTTCAACTGAGGGTTTACATCCAAGTTCAAAATGATCCACATCATTTCACAACTCTTGATTTTGGAAAGCACTATAGCAAGAATGATACCACTGTTCCAGAGAGTCAGCTTTTGCCAGAGTATGATTATAAATTTATAGAGAGATGTAAGTTACCAGAATATGGGTGTATTTAATGGTTTGCGGGTATATTCCCCAGGGAAACAGATGTATTCTAAACAAATGTATAATATTGATATTAATTAAAGCTTTAAATGTGTAATTTAAGAAGCATTGCTTTATATTTAAGTGAAATCCTTGTCCAACACTTAAAAGCATAAAAATATATATTTACTGGTATGTGACTAACATGTTACAGAATATTGATAATTTGAAGGCCAGTTATATGTTTTCTAGGTATCTGGTTAGGGTAAATTACTGTGCTGATGGTAGGCCTTTCCCTGTCTATATAATTGTAATTAACATATACCCTTTACTTTTCTTCTGTGGCATCCAATAACTCTGCTCACGGAGTTATGGCTTCTATTTCTCTCTGATTCTTTTTGAAGTCTTGTTTTCATCCTTTCCATTCCCTGTTGTTAATATTTTTTCCCTTTTGCAATTGAAGTATTTGCTATGGTTAAACTGTGTAATAAGACAGAGAGAAAGCTGGAAGCTGATGTTGTGGAGTTTTATGGCTGCATGAGTAAGAATTATGAAGGAAATCTAGAGAAATGTATAGAAGCCAACCAGGGTAAAAACATTTGCCAAATAATTGTTTAATCATATTTGTAATACTAATGCTTACACGCTAATTGCCTAAAAATACCATCTAACTAATTGAAGTACAGTCATTTTGATTTGCATTCATTATATAAATCCAAAGCCCAGTCAATCAGAAGAGAATGAATTACATAATGGAAAGTAACACTACAGTTATGATTCAGTGTTTGCAAGGCACCTCTGCTCCCTTACTAGTGAGATATTTCTACTGCCATGTAGTTTTATGAGCCCTGGCCTTAATTTGCTAGATATAAATTTGCATTCATATACTTTACTGCAATCAGGTTAACTAAGAACACCATCAAATACTGCTTTTGGAAGCTTTAAGGAATTTCTTTCCATTCATCTGATGGACTTAAATGTGTAAAAAGGTGTCGTTTAGAAGGATTGCATAGTACAGGGCATTGTGTTTATCATCTTTTCAGAAGTGTTTCTGACTTGGACATTTTAAAAAAATCTTTTAGCGAAGTCTTGTGTATTACATCACATCTGGTTGTCTTTTAAGCAGTGATTTTACCCATAAATGTTAATCCTAAAGTGAAAATAATTTTGCAAGCACTCTCATAAGTGACTTTCACTTGCTCCAGTCATGTGGCTGATGTTCTCCCTAAAGCCTCAGTTTTTCAGAGATGTCACTTAACACATTAAAACCAATACAAGTTGTTTCTGCTGCTGGTATGGGACAGACATTTAAGTATTTTCCGTGGCTGCTTATGTCAGTAGCACAAAGAGCAAAGTTGTAATGATTAATGCACCTGTTGAACTGGGTCCCTGACAATGTCAGACTGCTCAGTGAGTTTGCTAAAGTGAACTTGTCATCAATGATTACAGCATATTACACCAGAGCACAAGCCACCGTGAAAACTTTGTTAGTGATTGTCACAGTTTTAGACTCCTTGCAGATGGCCACCTGGAGCCCTGTTTGTAAGCCTGATTGTGCTGTCACTGATCCAAGTTGTAATACTGAGTTGAGCTGATCATCCCTTACATTATCTTGCAGCTACGTACCTATCTGCACATATATCAAGAGAACTGGGGAGGAGGCATGAAACAGGAGACACCCACCATAAGGGTGTGGGTGTGGCAAACACTGAAAAAAGAAAAGGAAATGTTTTCTGACAAGAGTAACTTTTCCAAGATGCATTGCACATGTACACCATCACTACTCACTCTCTCCCCTCTCAGACTGTGTGCACAATTGTGATACTTCAGCTGTGAGGACTCTGATGACAGTGTGGCACATTCAGCCACTGTACTAACAAATCACAAGAAGGAAAGGGTATGACCTGCTTTTCAGCAAAGCCTCTTCACTCGAGTGTTTGTTTTCATGGAGAACATGTGGACACTATGAACAGCATGTACTGAAGAACTCCAGTTACTTGAAATCTTCCTATGCTTCAGTATATTAAATAAAAAATTGCTTGAGATACATATAAGAGAAAGGCATGGCAAATTTCAACCTGGAAGATAATTTTATGAAATTACTCATAAGAAAAATGCTAAGCACATTTTTTACCACAGTGATGCAAACGCTGTTATTATATGAGATTAAAATTTTATAATATAAGATGTTATTTTATAATATTATTAAAGTAATTTGAAGAATATAGCCATGCTGGAAACATCTGTGATGTGCCAGATTTAATCACATTCACTGGGGCCTTGGTCATTTTTAATTACCTGGAGAGTCAGCACATCATAAAATTGAGGTCATCACAGAGACCTCTTTTGAATTAGCTCTTACCACTCTTCATCGCAACTGTCAGTCTTGAGAGAAGCTTCTATTTTAATCATATCTCAGTCTTATATTTAGTCTTCATTCTTTCAACAACTCTGCTATGAGTGACAGTGGGCAAACAGGAAAAAACACCTCGATATTTAGGATGGATGGAGAACTAGTAAACAAATAAGTACACTGCGATAATCATATCTGCTATGTTTTTGAATATGTTATAAATGTTGTTTTAAATTGCCTTTAGAGCCTTTTCAAAGTGCCATTAAAACTGGGAACTATTTTATTCTCTTTTTAAGAGAACGTATAACTGCATTTGTCCTAGAACTTTGAACACTTCTTTTATGTTGCTTACATAAGAAAAATTCTGTTAACCAAAACCTTGGGAGCTGGAAACATCTGTTACTCAAATCTGGCTTTGTAATTGTGCTTGTGCACAGAGATCCCCCCTAAGCCATAAGCGGTGTTAGTGCCTGCTGTGCTTATGCTGAACAATTCCCTTGAATCCAGAATCTCATAACTGAGCTTTATAGATAACTCTTGTTTGATATCAGGCATGAGGTAATGAGTCCTTCCAAGCTAATAATTAGCTGGCAATGCTATGACTTTTTCTTTTCTGTAAAGTCAAGACACCATCATATTTACCTAAAAGAAGTATCCTTTCTTGGTAAAAATCCATGGTGGTCTTATACTCACTAAAGACTTTGAGAATTTTAAATACAGTCTAAATGTTTTCATGGCTATCAAGTTTCTGAATCTCTTCTTCCTTCAAAACCTTCTCCGTATCTTCTGCATCAAATTCAGACTTCTTTTTTTATACTAATCTTGGTAATTGTGCATCTGCCTCCCATGTATTTACAATTTATTATCTTCTACAGTTGTTCCTTTGGCTCCTGCAATTCTTGTTTTGAGGATTTTTCTGGTTTTTTATCCTGCTCTGAACACTCATCTCCAATGTCTTCCTGTAACTGACTTATTCCTTAAAGCTTATGAATATTCGAATGTGTATCAGGAAAATAGCACAATCTCTCTTTTCTTCTAATCTTGGATCATCGGATTGCCCACAGCCTGAAGCACAACAAAGGATGAAAATCTTATATTGTTAGTGCTTTTCTTTCATAGAGTCCTTAGCCCAGACATCATTAGAGGAACACAATCCAGTTTGGCTTCCTGGGTCCTGCATCTCTAATATTTGAATTATGTAAAAGTTAGACACCCTGATGCTACTTGCCCTACTGATGCAGCAGTAGGGCAAGTAACAGACTTGACTCCATATCCAAGATCTTGGAGCTATAAGCTTGTAGTAAATACATGGATAAAATTATTTAAATATAGGAATAAATAAGGATAAATTGATTCATTTATGTATGGGAAATTGAACTTACAATAGAATTTGATTAATTATGGTTTCATTTTCATACAATGATTGTCTTAATGTAAAAAGTACAAAGAGTCTAAGATCCATTACTGCAGTGGCTCAATATTCTGAAAGGTCATTATAAGATTGGTTTAGCTTTAGAAAATGCATTTCCTATAGGTTGCTTATTTGAGCCTAGTGAGTATTTGTGATCTGGTTTCTTGGTTTCTCCATTCCACGATTTTGTCATTTCACTGTGACTCCCCTTCATTCCAGCCAAGCTCAGGAAGCCCAGCTGTGTTGTGTATGATGAAAACCCCTACCTAGGAGCTCAAAGAAAGGGAAGTATGAAAGTGGTTCGGCGTGGTTTTTTTCCCCTCCAGATACAAGAACTCAGCCCTGAAATGGTTGAGTAATTAAGTGCTCCTAGGCCTTACCAACACAGACGTCTGGGAGGGGAGTCTAATAAATGTGAAAGAAAAGGTCCTGCTGCAATATTATACATGCCATACAAAAGTCCTGTACTGCTATTATGTAATGACTTGCTTGTGCTTCACAAGTTAGGACTGACTGTCTACGTGCATGAACCTGATTGTCTGGAGAAAGAAGACTACCAGAAAAAGAAGAGCCTACTACAGCATTCTGTAGTTATTTCAGGGTAGTTCTGCTGTTATTAAAGTATTTTGGATGTTTCAGTGCATTACAAGGTGCATTTCCATCTAATTTCAGAGGTCAGAGATGTTACAGGCTGTCAGCGAAGGACAGCACATTTAGAGACTTCCCCAAGTGATTGGAGACAAAATGATGGACCTTCCAAAATGACATTTTCATTAATGCATTTAAGCAATAAGCAGAAGAATCAAGAAAAAAAGGTTATTTTAAAAATCAAATTAGAACAAATTGCTGTATCGTGTTATAGTCTTTAAGTTACAACATAGGGTCACTAAAGATTTTTTTTTAAAAGCTTCAGAATTCCTGGAAAAATGAGGTGCTTTATGAACAGCTGCTTATATTCCAGCCAAATAATTTTTCTCTAATGGAGTTCCTGTATACGTACAATTGCCTGTAAACAGACATTTTCATAGTATGTTTTTCTGAATTCAGTTGTGTTTTCTTACAATGTTGTCAGACAACTTTTCTGTATTTTCACAGGAGACTGGTGATATTTTTTATTACTGGCACAAAAACTTTATTTGAATTAGTAATTTTGGCATAGTTAAGTTGAAAGTACAGTTGTAATATTAACCTGCATCTCATGCTACTCTAAGTTTTCCTGTAAATTTTTCTGCAATGAAAGAGCCAGATTACTTGGTAGAAAATTAATAATTGGGGTTTTTTTAAATTTAATATAATTGCTGTTAAATTTTGATTCATTAAAAACATACTGGTTTGCATATTGCATTTTATTGTGGCACAAATAATAAATTAACTTAGTGCTCAGTGTAAAGGAGCTGTAGGTATTGACATTAGTCTTACTGAAACAGAATATGCATCCTAGTGCAGGCAACTCTCAGAGGCAATAACCCTTGGAAAATGATTTTTTTGAACTAAGCTACAAAAATTGGGAGATATATTATCACCATTGACCAACTAATGGGCTTGACAAGGAAAAATGGATTCAGTTTTTCAGTCAATTTTTCTCATTATGTTTCATTTAGTTTAACTCAGTGAAGTTCAGATTTAGAATATTGAAGTGAACAAAGGAAATATGGAAGACAATATCATCCGGGTGGGAAGCGGTTATTCCACCTCTAAATGAAGGAATTCAATATATGTGATGCAAAATGGGACATTTTAGAAAGAAGAACCAGTCAGCATTTGAAAGATTTATAGAAGTTATGTGAAATCAGAATTTTGTGCTAAGGCTTGACTGAGTAACTGCTGTATTTTCATTACGATACTGAAACTGATCGGGGAAGAAGATTTAATGAGTCATTAGTATTTTCTATTCTTTGACATTCAGTATGAGCTATCACAGTTTACTGTTGAATACTGATACTTCCGTGTCCTTAAGATAGACACGGTTGCTGGAATATGCTGTGAAACTCATTTTTCCTCTTTGCAAGGAGATGTAATTTTAGGAGCCATTCCACAGAAAATACTTTTACAAAATAAAGAAATGAAGCATGTACAGAGACTGAGATCTCAGTCCTGTTGTTTCGTCCTTCTTTGCCTTTGGACCTTCTGGCCAGCAACCAAAAGCCACAAGGCAGAACACCAAGATCCTCAGCTTTGGGTAATCATATTCTTCTTGCTACATCCTGATCGCCCTCCCCACTTGCCTGACCTCAAAACAGCAAGCTGCTGGGTGATAAGTGAACATGGGTGGGGATTGGCAGTTGGCATTCTCTATGCCTGCTGCTCACTCTCCACCTCTAGAACTCCAGGCCAGTTTTGCTTAACTCATGTCAACAGGAATCCAGCTTCCTCATAAAGAAGAGATGTGGTTTGAAACTGTGTATACTGCACCATAAATGAATGCTGACAGTCTCTTTTTCCTGTGTGACTAGTGCATGCTCTGCCTATGGTTTACTCTCTTACAATGTCTGGCTTCATGGCTGGGGAATTAGACTGCCTTCCAGACTAATCAAAAAGTCAATATACTCCAATTGCCTTTTAAAGGTTAGCGTGCATTCAAAAAGCAGGGCTCAAAGCAGCCATCTACAGAGAACCAAGGCCAATTAAGCCCACAGAATCCTCTAGGTTGCCTTTTTGCCTTTCAAAACATTAGTTCCTTGACAGGTTAAAGATTTTCCTTTTTCCTCTTTTTTCCTCATGTGGGTTTTTTTTTTCCTCTTCATTTCTTGCCTTTTCTATTCATCCTCTGCTCCATGACCTCTAGTCACTGCTTAATTTAATTTCTGTTCCCCTTTAACTTTTACAAAGTCGGATGAACTCTGGGGCAGGTGTTCATGGTATGATTTCTTTTTCCATGCCAAAGGCATGCAAGGGTTTCTTCCTTACTTAACAATGTGAAAAAGATGTTTTGATTACAGAATCACAAAATGGTTTGGGTTGGAAGGGTCATTAAAGGTCATCTAGTTCCAACTCCCCTCATGAGCAAGGACACCTTCCACTAGACCAGGTTGCTCAGGGCCCTATCCAACCTGACCTTGGACATTTCCAGGGATGAGGCACCCACAGTTGTTGGGTGCACTACAATATTAGAGGTAGTGTCGATCCTGGACCTGTTCAGTCCAGTTACAGTAACCCTGATCTTCCTTAGGTAGGTGCTGGGAAGAATGCATGCAGATGGGCAACTTCTATCTAAGGTCATACCAAGGAATTCTCTTCCCATTGAATTCAGGAGAGATGATGACTCATGAGCTGGAAAAGTCCAAAAGGGGTCAGAAGGAAAGAATAAACAATTACCCAAGAGCAAGCTGGTTCCTCTGTCCTGCTCTCAGGGTCAAGCAACCCCAAACTGCAGTAGGAAACTTGTGGTACTCTTTCTGCAGTGCTAGAAACAACTTTCTAGTGCCTTGTGGTACTTACAAGATCTGTAAGGTGTCCTTCTGACTCCTGCCAGACCAGGATGAAAAAAGAGATCAATATTCCTGCAGCATGCACAGGCAGTGTCAGCTGCTTCTTTACCAGAACTACTGCAGGCTGTCACTGCCCTCACATCCTCCCTAACAGCCAGCTGAGCAATTTCTGGTGATCTGGCCTCTCCAAAAGTTAGCGACATGCTTATAGGAAAAGGGGAATCTCCAAGTCTTTAGGTTGTTGGGATGGTTTCAAATCCAGACCCTGGATGCTGTCGAGGTTCCCTCAGAATATTTTTCACACAGTCCTTCATGAGTTGTTTAGCACACCTCAGCACCAAATTTTCTTGGCAGCCAGACAAGACACTATAGTTGACTCCTGGAACTGTCTTGCCAACAAGTAAGAAGACAGCAATGAAAATACTACCTTTGCTGTAATCAATTGCTTCAGTTGCAATGACTATGGAGAACCAATATCCAGCAAATGACAGAGCTGTAAAATATTACCAGGGACCACCTATTCCCTCCCCCTTCCCTGCCTGTCATAAGATGACATGATGCAGTTTCCCTGGCTGCAGAGATTGGGGTAAAGGGGAGCAAGGCAAAATAACTGTTCTGCAGGTGGGCCCAGGCATGGCTTGCATTGCCTTACAATCCATGGATATGTCTACTTGAGTGTCTTAATTGGAATTAGTAACATGCTTTTGAGGGAAATCTCCCAATGGCCTGAGCTCTCCACAACTTGATTTTCACTGTGGAACTGTTTGGGGTTCATGGACAGGGTGACATTTGGGTTAAACTAATCCGAAAGCTGTCTTAACTTGGAGAACACCTAATGTGCTCCAACCTTTCTGGGCATACAGTTGGCAACAGCTAGTCCAGAGTACTCCTCAGGATGCATATAATGGGCTGTCAGGTCCTTGGCATCAAATGTTGTGGTGTCCAGATCGATTTCTCTTGCACCACGCCCCTTGCTAATTGACCGTGGCAGCTACCATAGTACCTAGAAGCTACTCCTAAGTACAGAATCCATCTTCCCAAGTGAGATAGAGGCTGTGACAGATGTCACATTTAGGACAGCACATTGCATAGATTAATTCCCCTAGGTGGTAAAGATCATTCACTTCATCCTCTTAAATGTAATTTATGTGTCTGTAATTTTTAAAAAAAGATGAAGTGACTGGTAAGAATATATTCCCTCATCATTCTAAAGCACAAATTCAAACACTGTAAAATGACCAAAAACTCTAAGAGAATTAATTTCTGCCCTCTTACTCTCCAAGCACCCTCCAGCATTTGCAAACAAACTGAATTCTTGTTTTGTCAGGACACCCGAGGGATGCACATCAGTGTGGGGACTGAGAAGGGACATTCAAAGTCAAGGTTCAACTCAGTCAGGCTGTTTCTACACTAGATGTCTGTTTCCCTTTGAGTACATCCGGACTTCAGACACGGAACCTTTGAATGCTGTGCAGAGAAATGCATCGTTAGCGTTATTGGCTCTTGCCTGTGCTAGAATCTCACACAGTATAGTTCACATCACTGATTCACAACAATTTGCATTGCCAGGAAGCTTCAATGATGTGCTTAATTAGGCAAATCCACCCTGAGCTAATCTAGAAATAGGACCTGTATAAACAGCAGAAATTTAGGTTTGTGATTAATATAGGAAATGTAATTCTGCAATGTAATTTAAATTATATGTATGTTATATCATAAATCTAAGTGCTTCCGAAGTCTGTAGGCTTCCTGCCAGCATTAATTTTGGTAGAAAGTAAGAAATATTTCTCTCATGTTTGATCGCTTTTCAAACTCCAGGTTTGATTACTCTCAGAAATTTGTCCCAGTCTGCAGTCTTGTGATATTCAATAGAGTTTAAAAATAAAAATTTATGCCTACATATAGGTTGCTTACATAGGTGAAATGCTTTACAAAAGAACATGAGTTATTTCAATGTTTAAAGCTTTTTGTTAAGACAAACTAAGGCAAAGTTACATTTGTTTAATTTTTCAGTATATAATGCATACAAAAGTGCACTGAAAAATATTCCCATGAATCAGACCTCCCATATTAATCACACAGGGAAGAACTGATTTTACATTTCATATAAGTATAAATCTAGATATCTAAAGCAAAAATTCATACAAAAGTTGTTAAATCCCAAACACTGCTTAATAAGGACAACTGTATTAGTTGTCTGATGCAGAACAGGGTCACACTCATGCCCTTGTACACAGCATGATCGTGACAGAAGTTTGTGCCATCTCAGATTCATGGGATGAGGCATCAAATTATTTTATGGATATGGTCTCAATATGGGATCATGATGCATTTACCCATTGTTAGTATTTTACTTATTTATCAATCTGGAGTTTAAACTAATTGAAGGTGGCGAACCCAGGAGGTGTCAGGGAGAGGCAGATCATAGAAAAATAAAGTCATAGAATGATTTGGGTTGGAAGGGACCTTTGAAGATGAGAGAAGCTAGAATCTTCTGCTAACTCTGGCCAGCAGTGATAAGCCAATATTGCTTGAGCTATTTTCAGATTTGAGGATAAAAAATGACGTTTCAGTGACTGTGCTTAGATATCATGGATTTAGGTTTAAGTTATCAGCTGGATTTAGCTTCTTCAGAATTTGAAGACACAACTGAACCTTCCCACAAGTACAAACTGTCTTCTTTTAGATTCTGGTTTTAATGAAGTTACAGGAAAACAAAAAGAAAAGGAAGAATTGAAATAGTCTCAGTAAATTAGACAGCTACATCAAGATTGTGTGTAAAATTTAATTCCTGCCAATGATTGGCAGTCGGAGTCTGGACTCACTACACAATGCATTCCCAGTAAAGGACCTGCTGGGGCACAGCTTCCACTGGCCCAGACTGGCAGCTGTGGAGCACCTTTGGAACCAGCACAGGATCCGCTGGGAGCGCATGCACACGCCCACACAACGCTCTACATTTCTAGGAAACACCGTGGGTGAGAACATGCAGACATGGGAGCGAGGACGGGAGTCTGTGTCCTGCAGTGTGGATGCAACCCACATTCTTTGAAATGTGTCCAGGGAATAGGAAAGCTAGCACAGATGTAACAGGGACCACTAGTTGTCTCACTTTCTCTAGCCTTCATATTCACCTGTTTAGTGTTGGCTGGTGTCATCAGGAAGGGTGAGTGAATATTCATGATCAGAACCTAATAGATATCAATTCTGATCCTGCAGTGCCTCCAGATGAAGCAGTTCTAGGTAATGGTCAAAAGAAGCAACATAATCACTAGCTTGTTGCTAAGATTGGGCTTTTTCTTTCCTTCTCATGATTTTTAATTAGTACTTCTATCCCTGATACTTAACATGGAAATGATACCAAAATTCTGAAGAGACAAAGCCTTATCTCTTTGAAAAGTAAAAATCATTAATCCTGCACAGCTGATCTGACGAGATGATTACTCAGATAATACAGTACCTTCCTGCCATCTTGTGGCACTGCAGGGTTTGCAACGCCTTGTTTGTTATATTGTATATTTTTTATTTCAAATTAAGTTAACAGTTTTTAAGTTTCAGATGTCATCTAGTTAAACAACACACACATGCTCTCTGAGTGAAATCTTGGTCCAGCTAATAGCAGTGTCAAAACTGTTGTTGGTTAAAAAAATTTCCAGATTGTATTACTTGTATTAATTCCAATGTCTTATTATGTCAAAAATGAAAACAAATTGAAACTAAATAATGTAAAACTGGGTTTCAATTTAACAGATTGAATTACTGTTAGACTGAAATGATCTGCACTTATGTATGAAATAATACCTTGCATTTGTATTATGAATTAATCTATATTTTTCATCTGGGATGCTTTGTTGGTTTTTGAAATAGCTGCCTCCTTTTTCAAGTCTGCCTGAAGAAAAGGGAAGCTGCATCCTTTATATGACTCGAGGCAAGAGCCTGCAAGGGCTTGTTCAATGTTTATTTTTCTAAAATAAAGGAACATATGAGATTGTGCTACTGTCCGATTTCCTGCTTCTGCTTTTAGGCTGGAATCACCAACTCGATCTTTGAGCATGGATGCACCACGAGGAATTAATATCAAAGCACAAGCTGGGAATATTGAAGCTCTTTCCCAGATGGATATCAAACTACACAGCAGTGATGGTGTGGTGAGTACAAGCCCTTCTTTTCCATAACTATGGTTGATCTTCTATGTGACTATAACTTCAAGTCTTTTTTTTCAAGTCCTGTTAATTCCTCATGTTTTAGGTGGCAGGATATTAAAATTAATAGTGCCAATAATAAAACTTTTATTTATGTAAATAATACTACCAACAGACATAATGTTGTATTAGCTTAGAGAGGTGTTTTCTAATAAATTTTGGATAGTGCTTAGCTCCCCACTAGCACAGTGATCCCCAGGCACCCCAGTGGGGAATCTTGGCCCAAAGCAGACACTCAGCCCCAGAGTGACGAAATTAAG
This sequence comes from Falcunculus frontatus, assembly GCA_013398115.1. NCBI lineage: Eukaryota > Metazoa > Chordata > Aves > Passeriformes > Falcunculus > Falcunculus frontatus. The sequence goes on along the minus strand of VZRV01005707.1, from coordinate 1,937,390 downwards.
GAGTGAAGCTCTGCAGACATCATTAGCAGCAGGCAACATGCAGCAGCCTATTTATCCCCTCTTCAAGGCTGTAGTGTGCCAGTTCTTCCACAGAGGAACTGCAGACCAACCCATATCCATCCTTAACCACTGGCTCAGTCGTGAGGCCTCCATACTCAGGCCAGGACAGACCTGGGTCCAGCAGCAGTGCTTTGTCCTGCTGTTCTGTGCATGGGCAGGGACTCTGTCACTATCTTATATCCTAGAGTGAATTGTGCTGGAAGGGACCTTAAAGATATCCAGGTCCAACTTCCCCTGCCATAGACAGAGACACCTTCAGCTAGACCAGGCTGCTCAGAGCTCAATCCAACCTGGCCTTGAACACTTCCAGGGATGGGTCATCCACAATTTCTCTGGGCAACCTGTTCCGGTACCTCACCACTGGAAGAAATTCTTTTTTATATTTAATCTAAATCTATCTTTTTTCAATTTAAAACCAGTATCCCTGATAAAAAGTCCCTCCCCTGATAAAGAGTCCCTCCCTTTCTTGTAGGCCCCTTTTAAGTGCTGGAAGGCTGCCATGAGGTCTCCCCAGAGCCTTCTCTTCTCCATGCTGAACAATTCCAATTCTGTCAGCCTTTCCTTACAGGAGAGTTTCTCCATCCCTCGAAACATCTTCATGGCCCTCCTCTGGACTCACTTCAACAGGTCCATGTCTTTCTTATGTTGGTGGCCCCAGAGCTGGATGCAGAGGGGCAGAATCCCCTCCCTCGCCCTGCTGCCCACGCTGCTCCTGTTGCAGCCCAGGATGTGATTGATTTTCTGGGCTGCGAGTGCACGTTGCTCGCTCGTACATAGTTTTTCATCCATCAGTACCCCCACATCTTTCTCCTCAGGGCTTCTCTCAATCCATTTATCACCCTGCTTGTATCCATTTTTGGGACTGTCCCAACACAGGCGCAGGACATTGCACTTGGCCTTGTTGAACTTCACAAGTTCTCAGCTAGTGAAGAGAGTGGGCACCAGCTTATCCCTGTCCTGTGTTTATGTCTGCCAAGAGCCTAGGGCGCAGAGAAACTTTGTATATAACAAGTCCTGGATAGAAGGCCATTCTTAAGCCTCTGCCTAGCCAAATTCAACTTGTCTCATGGCACGTTATTGCTGTACCATCTCTAACAAGCCCATTTGTCCTGCTTTTTCCCACACAGCTTTTGCTCGATGCTGAAACTGTGCGACTGCCCAAGTTGCCTGAGGGTGCGAGGGGTGGATCCGGGATTTCTCAGGGGCTCTATGAAATCTGCGTGTGTCCAGATGGAAAGCTCTACTTATCAGTGGCCGGCGTGGGCTCCACTTGCCAAGAATACAGCCGGGTCTGCCAGTGAGGCACCTGAAAAGGCCTCATACCCCCTTCTGCATCTGAGTTTTGTATTACTGCTGAAGAGCATTACTGAAAGCATATTTTTCAGCATTTTAAAAACAAAGTACTTCAATTTAGGAAACAAATCTGCATCTATGATTCTGGAATACAGGGTGTAAGGGGAAGAAGAGCACAAATGACATTTCCACTTCAGAAGAATGACTTGAATCAAATTACGTGTTTTGTCAGTAACACTTGGAAAACAGCCTTACAGAGAGCATAAAAAATAAAACAAATATGTTTCCTTGCTGAACTATAATTCAGTCAGATGTTTATGTCATTGTTCATATTTTTGAGATCCGTGGGTTTTTTCTCTCAGTACATGTAAACACTTACTGTATTAGTGGGTGAAATTAAATTGAGGGAACTACTTGAATTATTTGTAAGACAAAGCATTATTTGGAGAATTCAGAAAGTGCCAGCAAATGGTCTATGCAATTTTGTTCTTGCAATAACACAGGATAGAAAAATGCAGTATTTGTATAAGTTCTGTGTAAGAGGTGTTAATTTGCTAATAGCTTTCTATTTTAATTTGGCAACATATATGCTGATTTGCTTATTACTGAGATTCATATAAAAATAACTAATGCAAAAAGCTCCAGAAGTCATTAAGGCCTCCCTGCATCTCAAATCCATTCACTATACAACAGAGAAATATGTTAGTGTATTTTATAATAGCAATTGTTTGTTCTACTGCCTGTACTGTCATATTCATTTAAATCCTTTTTCATTTTAGGACACGCTAATTCAACAGGGCAATCTGTTGTGCCAGCTGGACTAGTAAAAAGAAAAAAAAAATAATGTACCTTCAGGTTGCCTGACACAAGGAACTACTTGGGCAGTGGGAAAAAAATCCTTTTATGCAGCCCACAGATTTCAATTAAGAGGAATATTTCATTTCCATCTGCACCTGTTGACTGGTATTTCTGATCCTGTCAGAGTGGGACTCCATCACAAACGGAGAGAGTAAAACTGCTCTTTATTCTTTTTTACATTAGGACTTTGGATACAAAATAAATGCTCACCAGAGCTGACAAACAGTTTATTGGCCTTGTAAAGAAACACAACTGCATATCCAGTCCCCTGTACAGTGTTGCACTGAACACAAATAAATTGTTTGCACACCTCTGGGTAGCAAGATTTGTATTTAGTAGTCTGTTGTTTAAACCTCATGGGTTTTTAATTCCTTTGATGCTGTTTTGTATATACTTGATGATCTTATTATCCAGGAAGGAGCTATCACATAGTGCCTTGGTGTCTATTTACAGAAGGATTTTAACCCACAGTGTTAGTAAACCATGAATATCTACCTTTTGGAAAAAAATTAATCATCATCCTTCAAACAGGAGAACCAGAACAAAATAATTAATAACTTTTTTAAAACTTGCTACTTCAGCTCTGGTGAACAAGGGAAGAAAACCAACACTCGGATGAGATCCCAGGTACACACAAAAGCCTGAGCTGAGAAAGAGTCCCCACTTAACATTTTCCACTATTATTGTGGTAAAGCCCAGGGCAGTCCCTGCTTCACAGTTCCTCCAAGAGTCTGATGTATAGAACTGAAACTGCCCTTCAGCAGCAGGGTGGAGCCCTCAGCAATTAATGCAAACTCAAAGAGCTTCAATAGCACGAGAAGGAAACACTTAAGGTGAGCTTAAGCGAGTGAAGCAAGGTTTCACGTGTTACCTGGAGAGTGCTCCAATTGCTGTTACACTGCCTAAAGGAGAAGTAGGAAGCCACACATCTTCCATATCTGAAATTCCCTTTTCTTGGGCTTAGACTCACTAACTTACTCCTGTCTTCAGGAGTGAGTCCAAGGCTGTTGGCCATAAGGAGAGAAATGTTTATCTCCACAACTATATCTCTGGACTATATCTGTCTCTACAACTAAGCCCTCAGCTGAGGCACACTTTAACAGAAACCTGTCTTCAGTATTCCTTTTAAGTCAGTTTAGGTGGTTCCAGCTCCATGCACAAGATTTTACAAACCAAAATACGAGCAGACTTACCTTATTCATTGGATAGAAAGTATGAGTATTACAATAAAGGTCAGCAAATGCCCTCACATGTGCCAGATACCTAAAAACTGCTGCTACAAGTAACTTGGAGAACTGTAATGTCACCAGTCTTGTATAGGTGTAGTATTAACAGCAAAACTGGGACTTGAGTCCTTAATTTCAGCCATTGTTCTGACATGAAGGAACATATGCCCACTTCCATGGGGTATCAAACAAATCATTCACTGAATCTAATCCCTAAATGTTAGCCAGATACTGCAAGATAGTTACAATCTGCTTGTTCTGCTGGCAATGGAAGCACAGCATTTTAAGTTCTACATTTTAAGCTTTTGTTTTGGAGGCACATTTTCAAATGTGATTTGCCAATTAATTCAGAGCAAGGGATTGAACTGTGGCTTTCCAGGCAAGAATCACCTGACCCCTAAAGAGCTAGGAAAGTCAGGGTGCAGTCCCCTGGGTGGTAACACTACTAAGCATTATGGCACCTCATTTAGACACTGCAATAACTACCACGTTTCTTGTGGAGACAAACCTTCTGGATGTGCTTCAGTTCACTGGTGGATTCTGAGTAGTACCGAAAACTAAAGAGGTCTGCTGTACCCTCAGTGCTGCCATCACCCAAATCACCAGCCTGACCCTTCTCACTGCTTAAATTTCAGTCTTCTTTTCATTACGCCACAACATTGACATTAGAAGTATTGTTGCAGTATAGAAGTTGTGCACATTTTTTAAAGCATGATGGCAACATCTTGTCACTGAATATTTTTTTTCTTTTAGGTATGGTTAGTAGAGAAACAAAATTTATGCTAAAATTATCAGAGTGTAATCAGCTGATGCTACAATCTGAATTGCTGTTAATCTCAGTGTAGCTCATACATCACTAAATTATCATTTCTGATATCTCCGTGTGGATGTCTGTACCTCTAATACTTCAAAATTACTGTTTCTACTTGAATCAAACTTCAGTAAATAGTTACAGATTAACAGAAAATTATGGCACAGGGAAGTGAGAGTATGCAGTTCTCTAGTTTATTTCCAAAAGTATTATCCAAAAGGAGAAGAGAAAAAAATCACTACCAGCATAGTGAACTGATTTGTTTGCATATTTACTCCCTCAAAAAGAATTATTTACAGCAGTTCTTGTAATTGGTTGCAATTGTTACACAGTGGAAAAATTATAGTAAAACTTCACTGATGATTGCCCAAACACAAGCCTTTTTGTTTCCATTTCACAGGTCTTTAGTATTTACATTTGTTTATCTTTATATAGCTTTATGCAAAAGGAAATTGCAAGAATTGGGAACTGAGTTCTTGAATAAACTTTATACATTTTGAAAAGTCTGCTTCTCCTTTTGTATTCAAATGAAACACAGCTTAAATGAATGTTTTCATTTTTAAAACAAAATTATTTTTCCAAGACTAAGAATGTGAAATGTACGTTATTTAAAAATATGAACAAAAGTCTTGGTCCCAACTAAAAATGTACTTTGCAGGATTTAGAAAATGCTTTACAACTAGGTTTCATTGTACATCTAGAATTCCTTTGTCTTAATCAGTAGTAGGTGAAAGGAAACAAAGAAATTATGCCAGTGCTACTGAATTAATCATCCAGAAAACAAACCATGGAAAAGATAAACAGTTTTGATTAAAAATTCATTGACAAATCCCTTCATGTGACAAAAACAGGTGTCTTCTTCAAATGAAAACATTTACTTTGGCTGCCAAGTTTAATAATTTTTGAACTATTAGTTCTGCCTTTGTTCCCCAAGACCAATCCAGCCCTTCTCAAAGAGTTTAGATACAGCAACAGAATATCTCAAAGGTGGTACTACCCTCCTCTACTTTAATTGGAGAAATTACAATAGATTTAATTACAGTCTTGTTTAAAGCAACCCAAGTATACCAGTACCAAGTGAATGCAATCCTTATAGCAAGTTTTAAATCCTATTTCACAAATCATTACAGTAACTTTACTGATAATGATCTGAGTACAAAGCTTGCAAAACTGAGTTTTTTACACAATAAACCATTTATTTTTCTTCTGGTAGTCAGCTACACAAAAATCCATTTCCTTAACAAAAAAGAACAAAAAACCCCACACACAAACAAACAGTATTTTTCGTGTCACTAATTGCTGAGGCAAGTGTCCAGTGCTTTTTAGAATAGCTGTGTATGCCATTGTTTGAGAGGAAAGCTTTTAAAGCACAAGAAGATAGTAACAAGCCTATCAAGGCTTATGCCAGCTGCAGTTCCTTAGATTTAAGCTGCCCAATGTATAGTTAAATCAACTTCCTGACTTTTTGTTAAACTCCCCAACTGTAATCTTGGGAGACAAGACTACTGAAGCTGCTTCTCATAGATAAACTCCTGGTACTTGTGGAAGGTAGGAGAAAGACCTGAATGAAAAGACATTTTTTCCAATGAGAACTCATTTAATGTGCAGAATTACTTGTTGAATGTATTTTTGTGGAACCTACATGCTAACATTTACTTCTACAGACCCTTACTACAGAATCATCACATCCTAACTGTCCTAAGCTTCCATACCTGACTTAGGCACATCGCCAAGTCTCCCAGTTGAGCCAAAAGGAAGAATCAATTAAGCATTTTATTTATTTGGTTTTATTTTTAATCAGGAATTAAATGGCACTTACAAAATCATGTTCTATCAGAATATGTTTTCCTGGTCTCACAAAGCCTGTTTATTTAGGCTAGCTGTTACAGTGAGTTAAGCAAATAAGAAACTAAGAGACTTCCAACTGAGACACCACTCCTGCCTGTCTCTCTGCAGCCATGTGTAAATTTTATTGTTAGTTTCAATTCAGGAATAACAGAATAAATTATTTTTTCTGTGTCATTCAAGTTTTCTTTCTCAACTTGGTTCAGTTATTTAAAATTGCTTCAGGCCATTCGCTTCCTAAGAACTGGGACCATTTTCTTTCTCACAGTGTCAGTGCTCAACAATATACACAAAATAAACAAAATAATTGTAACAGTAATTTAGTGGTTCTGCACAGCCATTTTAACAGTTCATAATAATAATACTGGCAAGGCAACATAAGTTGCTTATAAAACAGAGTTACACACTTAGAAGATTTTCTTCCTCAATAGCTCACGTAAAAACAGGGAAGTGTTCATGGTGCTCCTGTTATACTTTTGCATGCTGCCGTGATTCCTTATGTTTTAGCTCCATTTAAAATGAAAAGCATGAGAACTGTTTCCTTTTCAAGTATTTTGCTTACCCTGAATACTGTTCATCTGACCTAATGCACAACGCAAGAACCACAAAGGAATCTATTTTAAAAACATAGGGAATTAACTATACTGATTTATTTCATGGCACACCGGGATTTGTGTTTTACTTACATGCTATTTATTGCGAAAAATCAGCAAAAGGTACAATTTCTTTGAGAAAACTGCAAACATTTGTCATTGCAAGAAAAAAGCACGTTTCCTTTTCAATACTATTTTAATATTTGTACAATTATTTAGGATTAATCGAAAAAAGTGTGTATTTACCTATATAAAAGCTTCAAATAATAGGTAAAGTTACATTATAGCCTACATTATAAAACCAAAACACATCGGACTGAAATATATGTTTGCATTTTTCTTTATTACATTTATGGCACTTAATTTAATAGCAGAAATAATAATAGGGCTCCACAATCAGAAGCAGTATCATTTTTCAAACATTTCATTTCTTTGAGAACAAGGCCTTTATAATTTACTCAAAACTGAAGCAGACCTCACTGTGATTTTTTATTTTGTATTACAACACTATCACAGCTTTATCAGCCCTGCAAGCTTGCTGTTGGGTTTATTTTCATTTGTATTCTGTACGTTAAATTGCAGTTTCACTGTGCTGTCAAGTAGGCAATTGTAACAGCATGCCACTGGAAAATGTTTAACATTTATGTTTAATGTGGCTGATCCAGCTAAGAAAAATCCTTCCATTTAGCATTATCCTTCAATTTTTTTCTTTTTTAATTTTTTTTTACAAAAAGCTAACGTTGAACATAATGCATGACATTACCAAAAGTATTACAAACTATAAAAGAAAGAGCGTGAACTAATAATCAGATTTCTCTGTAGTGAATAACAAAAGAAAACCATCATTACATTGCAGCACCTTTAAACATGTAACAAAAAACAGTGCTCTGTGTACACCAAAAATGAGTTACTGAATTGTACTATTACCAGTGTTTGTGGAAAAATATATATATATGTATACACACAAAGGCACACACGCAGGGAAAAAAAAGAAACTCAAGCATTTAGACATCTGAAAACTGAGTTTTGGTGTTCAAAAAGAAATCATAAAACACCATATAATAATGTTCACAGATTATGTATCATCCACATGCATTTTTCATTAAACAAAAGATGAGAGGCTCTAAAAAAAAAGTAAATTAAATACTTCATTATTTTATAATAAAGTAAATGCAATCAATGCATGACATGACGTGGCATGTTAAATCAAGTATCATTATTCAGCATTAAAATAACTGTACCAGTTTACAGGTACTAAACTATCCTTTAAATGTTTACAATGTGATGCTACAGCAAATTTATAATCAGATCCAGCTGATAAGAGTATTACTATGAGTGACATGAATGTCCACAGAACACAAAAGAATACAGATATGCTTTGGAGCAATACCTCCAAAGTTAGTTTAACTTCCACCCTATCTCCCATTTCATTTTATGTCCAGTCTTAAGATTAGTACATTGAAAACTGACACTACCCTTTCAGAAACATTACATTAAATGAAATAAATCTAATAAGGAGTTATAATTACAGGCTTCATCTAACAGAAAGCTAAGCTTTGGTTATATAAAGTGCAGTTCAATAATATGCCAATTAATCACAATGTTGTGCATACATCTAATTTTTGCAGCTCAATTTCCTTGCAAATTCTAAAAAATATTCAGGTTTTACAGTTTGCTTAACAGCAGGCTCAGTTAAGAAAAAAGTCCCATTTAAGTAAATTTCAGTTCTAAGTACCTCGGTACCATCCGCCTTTGTGCCCTACACTTCTAAACTGCTTGGCACCACGTAACCTCTTGGACGTTCCATAATCTGCACAATTGCATTTGTATCCCGTCACATGAAACACCTAAACTCTTGACAGAACAGTCCCCTAACCTCTTCAAATCATTTATACTTTTTGTTGTATGAAGTTTTCAAGTTTTATTATGATACAAGCAGTACATTCCATCACTCTCATAGCAACTTCTGAAGTAAACCTATCATTGGGAATCTGTGGAAAAGGAAGTAAGTCAGGATACCTAGTTTTTAAGCTATCTACTCCATAAGCCTCCAAGGTCTGAACGTCATTTGAAAGTCCTTCAAGTTGCTGACTGTACTCCTCTATTTTTTGTGCAAGGGCTGCTGGTTTTACATCTTTGTCTGACTTGCCCTTCACAGCGTAGTCAGCTGCAATCAAGGCTAGTTTAGTAGAAAGGTAGCATTTAAAGCATACCCATTCATTGGCATTTTTATGAAGGTCATTTCGTGCAGCTGAAAAGTTGGCTCGGGCCTGCCTAAGCCATCGACGTGCCTCCACAGGATTGCCAACAGACCTGAACGTAGGTGGGACGAAAAAGCGTTGGGAGTACGACGGCCCCGTGGAAGAGGGACACTTTTCTTTATACTGTTGCCTTTCAGATTTGTGGCTTGTTGCTTCCTGATTCCATGAAGTGTAAAATCTCTGAAATGAAAATTTATCTGACTGAAATCGAGAAGCAGAGGATGAAAATGGCCTTCTTGAGGCTCTGTCCATATTTTGATCCATAAAGGCCTGTTTTTCCATCCTGTTAATCTCATTCTGTAAATGTTTGAAAACCTCATTAGCTATATCAAGATTCTCTGCGTTTTTATCTGGATGCCATTTAAGATACAGCCTCCTAATAATCTTTTTTCTTTCAGATTCTGGAAGCTTCCAAGCCTGCTCAATCACAGATGTCACTTCTCTTAATATTTCTGGCAATGAGTTTGACTTTAACTTTTTTGGAGAGTGGTGTTTTGAGGACATTGTTTTGTGGCTCTCTCTACCAGTGAAGATAGGTGGGATTGCCCTTGGTCCATGTGCTGGAAATTCTGTAGGACTGGTTGGGGTAGAAGGTGTGCTATCCCTGCCTTGAGAACTTTCCTCTGGTCTGGAAAATTTGTACAAGTCAAGGGAGCTCACTATTTTATATTCACTATATCCAATATCAATCTGGTAAATCTTCCCTAGAAAACTGGGGCTTTCATCATCTTCTCTTTCTACTTCTTGCACAATGATTGCATAGGTATATGTAGGCTGATATGATCCATATATATCACCACCTTCAGAATCAACAAGGTAACCAACATATTCACCAGGATAAAATACATTCATTGGATCCATAAGAAGTGTATAGTGAATTTCAGCTGGTATAGGAGTGCCAGGTGTTGGTAGTTCAAGTTTTGATGGCTCAGAAGAGTCATACTTCACTCCTAAACTGTCAAGCTTCTCACTGATCCGATAAATATCGTTACAACCCAGCATGGCAATTAAATATGAGGTATCAGAAATCAGGTTGTCAGTTGCAGATTTTAAGGTCATGGCTAATGCTAAGAGGAAATTTATGTCCTTGCTGTCAGAATGCTGTATGTAAAGCAGTATTACTGCGTTTCCATATCTCTTCAAGAAAGCAAATGTTTCACTTTTGCTGTGGGGAATAGGAGCAAACCCTTTAACTCTTAATGTTGTTTGCAACTTCTCAAAACAGGAAACTTTCAAACCTTCTCGCAAAGCTTTGCAAAGTCTTATTGCTTTTTCTTCATTAGCCAGAAAAGCATTGTCATTTTCATGCTTCATAATCCTAATGAGTCCTGTGATGAATTGCTCTGAAGACAACAGTAACTGTAACCTTCCCTGCAAAGAACATAACGCTCCAAACTGACAAATTTTGGGAGACTCCTCATCCAACTGTTCTTCAAGAATACTGCTAAGTAAGCGAGGCCTCAGTTTCTGAGGGAATAACATTATCAATTTAGTGTGAAAGCCATGGTCTTTGCCTAAGTAGCACTGGCTAAGATCAACAAGCATCTGCACACCAATATTACCTTGGATTCTGCTTTTGTAGTGGGGTGCATCATCAAAAACTAAGATACTAGACTTTACCAACCTACCATCTTGACTGGGAAGGTAAAGGGCAAAATCTCTCATATTCTCAAGGTCATTCCTAACCTTTACAGAATCATTCTGAAGGCTTTTGAACAGGCCTGAAACTACTCTTTTAACTGTGCGCATTTCGTTAGGATCCAACTGCTTTCCTTCCGAGCTCTTATAGATGCGACCTAGAACTTCAACGTACTGCTTTGTTGAAATAATGTCTTCAGTACCCAAATGTTTAAATAACTGGTGGAAAGTACCAAGTTCTAAAGGAAGTTTGTAAAGATAAGGTTTAAAATCAGATTCATACTCAAGGTTTATTACCACTTCTTCAGGCTTTAGGAGCTTCCAACCTTCTTCCACCATTACAAAAGAAACTCCTCGAAGCTGAAAGCGGAATTCCCTCTTCTCTGTACTAAGAAACTCATAAATGCTTCTTAGGACCTTGGCCCTAGTTTTCACCATGTCCTCATCCAAAGTTGTTATATTGCATATGTTCCTGCAGTTATTGATAACTTTGTCCAGAGGAGGGTCCAAATTAACATTCAGCATGGTTAAAACTTGCTCAAGCTGTTCTTGTGCACCAAGACTACTCCCCTCTTGCTCTTTGATGCTTAAAGGTGTTGCTTTCTCGGGAAGAATGGGACATGATGTCCAAAGCAACTGCAACACATCGGTCTGCTTGAATTTAGGATTCACCTGTGCCCCGTTGAATCGTATAAGAGGAAGTGTCCCATTAACTTCTTGATACTGAGGATGAAATCTCACAAATTCTGCTGGCGCTCGTTCAGGGCACAGAAAAGGAATTAAAGACAATTCTTTCAGAAAATTTCCTGAGAAAAGGTCAGTTCTTTCTTGAAATATATGATGGAGGAGAACATCAACAGTATTCTGTAGCGTTTCTTTAGACCAGTTTTCTGTATTTGCTCGCATGCTGATTTCCTTAGCAAACTGCAGTAACTGCTGCTGTGAAATGATGAATTTCAATCCGATGTGTCGTAGAAAAGTTACCCATGATGGAAGGAATGCAGCTTGATTTTTTGGTTTTGTAAGTTGCTCTAACTTCTTAAAAAAATCTTGAGGTATAAAGAATTTTTCAGGAAGCATAACTTCAAAGACTTTTACAGTCCTGTCATAAAAGTACTTTGCAGGTTTTAACCTGTTGCTTGCATCATGAATGATCAAAATGCTTTCAAGCTTTTCAAACAGCTGTTCTTTCATTTCTGAAGCTTCTTCAATGCTAGTTAGCCTATTCTTTAAGTAGATCAAATGTTCTAATTTTGCATCATAAGACAGACTTTCAATTTTTGGCAAAAGATGTTTCAAGTACACTTCAAGATCATCTACAGAGACACAGCCAAGCATAGTATACAAATCTTTCAAATGAATCTTCTCCTCAAGAAAAGCCGATGAAGTCGACTGTGTCCATCTGTCTACTTCTACTGATGGGATGCTTTTTGTGAGGACATAACATGTCCCATATTTTGCAATGCTGATGTATCGGCCACTGATTGATTTGTAACATGGAAGAGACTTTAAAATTTTAATGTCATCCTGAGATGTCAAATGGCATAAGTTGCAATTGAAGTACATTAAGAGAGCCTCAAAGTCACTTTCTGCTAACTTTTCAGTCTTAAAAGTTGATGTCTGTACCATATATTGTATGGCTTTCAGAATGCTTGAGGGATTATCTATGTTTGCCGTACGTCCCGACAACAAAGGCACTAAAGCACTGTCCTTGGAGCAGATTTTGTTCAATGCCAGCTGAATACAGCCTGTTTTCATTAAAGCATGGAAGACTTTATCACTCTGAGCATTTGGAAAGACAGCTATATGCATAATGCTGAGTGGCAGCAAAACATCACACTCTGGCACAACAAGATGATTGGCTGAGACAGTAAACTTCACACCTGGGAGCAAAGTCCAGTCCTTCAAAGTTTCAATAACACCATCGAATTTTGCCTGTGTATCTTCCTGCTCTTCCTTAATATTTAGAGACTCACTGATAAAATGCCAGGCACTTTTAAGCCAAGATTCACTTGCAAAGTTCTCCTTCCATTTCATACAATTTCTAGTTTTATATTCTCTAGGCAGCACAGATGATAACAATTCAGCAAAACTTTTGATATCAAAGACTTTTGCTACTTCACTGCTGAGCAGAATATTGTTGTATCTCAAATACAATGTGTTCATAAAGAGATCCTTGCGAGACGGAATCAGTTCATGGTATGTTGTCAAGAACTTCGGTCGCTTTGAATCAAAAACTTGCAAAACGTTGTCAAGAGTAATAAGGAGTGGCAAACCCTCAATCTGGATTTCATTTTCTTCTGCATCTTTGAAACAGTAGTCAACCAGGAGTTTGAGGCTATGGAAGAGCTTTAAATTTGTCTGCTGAAGACGACAGGGTAACTTTCCAATGTGGCAATTAGAGTCTGGAAAAGAAAATGTCATCAAAAACGATCTGACATCAGCAGGTGTCACATAGGTGACAGGAATATCTGCATCTACCAAACAGTGGTAGAGATTTGCAGTCTCATCACAGTTATATACCAAATTAAATCCAATTTCTAAGAGTAAATGCTTTAGCCTGTAAACATTTTCGGCCACTGTCTTCCGTGTCGTGATGTTGTATTCTGTATTTTTGAGGTGCTGCAATTCATCTTGTAGCAAATTGTCAAAGAATGGTCTGCCTTTGTTCACAGTAGACATGTTAACCCATGTGATGATAACAGCAGAATGCAAATCAGAACCGTCAACATTTGGAGCTCTCATAACAGGTAAAAGACGCTTCAAATCTTCATAAATGCAACTGTAAACTGCTTTCACTAAGCAATACCAATCTGGCTGAATATCAAGTCTATTAACTGGAAAAAAGGATAAAAACTTTTTTAAAGTGTCTTTCACAGCATGAATAGGTGTGTTTTGCAGCACTGATACCGTAGGGTCAGTGCCGGGAAAATACCTCTTCTTCAGCTGAATCAGCAGTTCAACATAGGCTGGTGCTATCAGCGCTGTCATAAGACTACTATTCCAGTCACTTCTCACTCCAACACCGTTGTCATCACGCCACAAATTTCTTCTTGCAGAGTCCAGAGCAAAGTGTCCATTCACATGGAAAGGCAATCCAGTTTCTAATGATAAAGGTAAGAAACAGAATGCTCTGTGGGGCTTTTTGTAATTGTGAGTAATGCAAGCTGCTACTCCACCACGAGGGAAAAGAGTTATGTCCTCATTCTTGTGGGCTGAAACCACACTTTTGGATACCTTTTCCATGGCAGAAAAGCCTGACCTGTTACAAATTAACCAAGTTGTGAGATTTCCTTCAGAGTCTTCAGTATCCATTGTGTAAGTAATCTGCTGTACTGGTATTTCACTTAGCTGCTTCTTTTTAGTTACGCTGTCAATCACAGATGCATGGAATTGCTTTCGTTTCAGTCTGTCTCCATCAGTGATTTTGCCTTGTACAGAATACAGGACATTCAGTGCTCCTGTTGTTTTTTCTATCTCACAAATAGAAATTTTTTCCATATGGTTCAAAAACATTAGGAGTTCTGCTCCATCTGTACGCAGCTTATCCAAAAGATTTTGGACCATTCTGTCTGAGCACGGAACTGATGAAATTTCTGATACTTTTGCCATTTCTCCATTTCGAAGAGGAAACCTAAACATGGTACAATTGTCCAGTTTAAAGTGATCGCCTAAGTAGAGGTCCAGCACATCTGAGAACTGTGTTCTGAAATCTGCATCTAAATCTCTAAACATGCGGCCAGGACTTGTTGATGTGGAACCTGGTGCATATCTTGCATGAGGATCAAAAATGCAAAGTATATCATTGCCAGATAGGAAAGAAGGGCAATCAGTAATGTGATAAACAGAATTGAAACCTATACCGTATTGTCCAGTTTTACAGGGATTTCCTACTTTTGTACCTTTGCCAAGGTTCTGGATTCCCCGAATATCATCTTCTGTAAAAGGCTGATTGTTGTAAACACACAGTGCTGGTCCTTGAAGTGGTGCCCATTTCTCATCAAATATTCTATCGGCTGGATGCTGTCTAGGATCAAACACAAAACAGATCTCTGTAGCTTTTGCATCATCTGCATTCTGAAGGAGCTCTTTTAGCATTTCTTTTTCTGAAGGGTAAGCATTCAGAATGCTTTTAATTCTACTAGTCAATTTTTCTTTCTGGCCAAATTCTGTTCCAAGGGTAGTAAAACAAATATTTGATGCATATCTTTCTAAAGCTTTATGGCGTTTTGGTATTGCTCCAAGCTTCACTGCAACTTCTCTTGGAATATCACCATGACAGTATTTAACAGTTGTGTCTTTAACTTTAATCCATGGACAGTCATTGTAACACAAAGATTTTGCAGGCAGAAGTGCAAGACGAGTATCTGGCAATAAAATCTCACCATACTTTTTCTCACAAAATTCCTGCTTCTTCTCTCTAATGAGGCCCCATATTCCTTCACTAATTATTCTCCTGCAGAGCTGGAAGTTGTCTTCTGTTAGTTGTTTGGTCCCTCTTTCCTGATTTATTAATTCCAGAACTACCGCAAAGTCTTCAACTGTGAAAGCCTGTCTTACACCCACACTTTCAAACAGCTCACGGAAACTGTTTTTATATTTGTTAGGCAACTGATAGAGATAGGGTGCTGCTTCAAAATTCAAATGAAAAGACACTTTTGATGGATCAGCATACACATTCTCAACCAAAATAAAACTACAGTTTGTTAGCTGTTCAATTATCATGGCTTTTGTTGATTCACTCTCTAACATTGCTTCATGCAGGTATTTGTAACAAGCATTAGTGATATTTTCTTGATACAATGTGATTCCATCAAATGACTTTGCAACTTCTTCTAACTGATTTATGACTAAATTAACAGCTGGTTTCTTCAGTAAACCCAAAAATTCTTTGACAGCTAATGACAAAGTACCACAGCCTTTAAAAGAGTGGGAATTTTCATTAAGAATTGGTTGTGTGAGGCAAACTATATCTTGATGATCAGCAGTGTAAAGATCATTTGCTGAAAACATCGCTTCAGGCTGAAAATCACTGCCTTTCCAGTGCAGTGAGAAGCCTGCTGGTTTGCTAAGGAAAGGAAGGAAAGGAATGCTTTGACATTTTGCAGCAAATTCTTTAGCTCTAGGATCTCTAGATTTTAGTTTTTCATCAATAAGACTCAATATTATACTGCTCCTGAGACAAGCTGCAGCATGATCAGTCTTGTTAATTTCAGCTACTGACTCAGCACGTTCTATCAGATCTTCCCACAAAATATCATCTTTAGCCATTCCCAACTGAACAAGTTTAACCAAAATAACAGGGTTAAGATAATCCTGAGTGGTACCATAAGGAAATCTTCCATCCTCAGCATCATACAACTTTGCAACTCTTCCTTCAGGATGGATCAGTCTTGATGGTGTAACTAATGAATGCCCATCCAATGAACAGGGAATACATGGAGAAGCACGAAGAATTCCTGAGAACTCCTCAACTTTTTCATTGAGAACGTAACGCATCAAAGGATCACGCAGCTCTGCATCAATCTCCTGAACATTAGGGAAAAACACCTCAGAAAAGAACTGTTTCTCAGAGAACGTGTTCTCCAATAATATGTATTTGCATCCCGCTTCTTCAAATCCTGTCTTTACCCAGGATGGGAGATCTACAGCACACAGATTTTTGGAACCAGTTTTTTTAAGGTACTTCAGAAAGATCTTGAAGGCTGACGGCCCAACATCTGGCCGTTTCAGTATGGAGTCATCTAAAAACCTTACATTCTTCATGGAAACCCAGGACGAACCATCAGAAAACACTTTGATCCCTTCTTTGCTTTTCATATGAGCTATGTCCTCATAAAACCCTTGACAAATAACAGAAAAATCATCGTGAACTGAATCAGGATCTGGCCACACTGCAGAGTAACTGTAGTCAACTAGCTCACCATTGATTGCCATGTCACGTAAAACACAAAGGGCTTCTACGTAGGCTTTCACAATAACATGCCTCATGAATACTGTATTCCATCTTCCTTTTGTGTCTGTTTTCCAGATCTCTTTCCGATTTGAAGTAACTGCAAAGCAGCCATTTATGTGAAGAGGTAAGCCTGTTTTTATTCGAAGAGGTAAATAGCAGAATACTTCACCTATGTTGTTGCAATTAGGTTTCACAACCCATTTTTGATCCTGGGTTTCAGACAGCAACACTCCTACACCACCACAGGGAACTAGGCCTAGTCTTCGTCCACTTTCATGCAAAGAAAATTTCAAAGCATCTCCAACATCCATGCAAGAACATATAAGCCATGTTGTTGAATCTACTGTTTTCTGTGGCAATTCATCACCTGATCTTTTCATCTGTCCTGATTTAGCCATTTCAAAGAAAGCAGCTGGATCATCCTCAGTACCTCTGAAAAGTGGAGACTGTAAATCAGCAATCCGCCTAAACACATGGTGAAATTCTTCTACTACTATCTGTAGGATACATGATGACTTTGGTGTTTCAGTAGGAAGCTTTTTAGTACTGCTGCTGCAAACCTTCATGAGTTTAGCTGCTTCCTTTAAAACACTTACATTTGGTGCAGTCAAGGCTTTGGAAGAACACAGATTTTTTCTGATAGTGACAACATCTTGTGCCACGCCGGGATCATCTGCTTCAATTTTCAAGTATTTCAAAACCATTGAATTTACACTCTGAGCAAATATTATCAGTCTATGACCGCAAATGCTAAATTCATCCACAAGAGAGTAAATGTCCGCTGTATTGTAAGATGCACTGCTGACTTCACTCACTTTAGCTTCCTGCTGAGTCCTAAAAGATAGCCTGAAAAGTGTTCCTTTGTAGCTGTAGGGAGATTCTACTGTCAGTGGTAGCTGGCAACCAAAAACTCCTATAAATGGCTTAAACTGATTTGGAAATTTTCGCAGTCTCTTCTGTTGTTTACTCCAGTTGATTTTGATGCCAGGGTTAGATTTATCTCTGATATGCTTACTTATATGGTTGACATTTGGATCAAACATAATCATGAACTCCCGGCTTAAAATAATAGGAACGTCAGTGATATGATAAACAGAATTGAATCCCAGTCCAAATTTTCCTACTTTGTCAACTTCACTCCTTTTTAGAGACTCTCCTAATCGAGTTATATTTAGGAAATCAGAGTCAGAAAACTCGGAATTATTGAATGACCACAAAGCTGGACCATGACATGCTGCCATTCCTGGATCCAGAAGGTTCTCTCTTATATCCATATTTCTTCTCATGTCAATCAGGAAATTACATTCCGTTGCATTAGCATCATCAGCATTTTGAAGAAGCTCCTTAAAGATATCTGAAATGGAAGGGTATTCTTCCAGTATATTTTTAATTCTCACAGTCAGAGGCTCTCTTTGCCCAGATTGCTCAAATCCCATATTTTCTGGATTAATCAGTCTGGTGCTAAGGCATGGGACGTTTAACCACTCAGCGGTTTTCATGGGTATGTCTTCATGCACCAAAATTATGGGTTCAACAGAATCCTCAAGCAAATCATTTAAATCATCAACTTTGATGTCACAGTAACAGCACTCGTGAATTGGCTTCATTGCAAGTTTATATGGAAGTTTGCCACTGTACAGTGGCATGGGCGTATGCAGACTCGCAGGGATCTGATTGCTGTACAGCCATCTTATGATGCTCAACATAATGTGAAGGCTTTGCTTACTCTCTTGTTCCGAGAGAGACTGCTCGCTCTTCAGATATATTTTCTGAATGACCATAGAAACGTGGTCTGGTGTCAACTCCTCAATTGAACCACAACATTTAAACAACTGGTGAAACTTTGCCATAGTTTTCGGCACATAATGTAGATAAGGTTGGAGATCAAGATCGGGAACTGACTTTATTACTGCTTGTGTGAGAGAACAAAATGTTTTACCTGTCCAAACCCAGGGAAATTTCAGGGCTTTAAAAGCTTCTTTGCCTTCTTCTAGATGATCATGCATAAATCCATAAATCTCAAGTAAGATATGCTGAAATTGATAGTAGTCCTCATCACTGAACGTTTTAGAACTATGCCAATCAACTACCACCTTGAAATGTTTCAAGACTGCTTTTATGCTGGGCTTGGTAGGGATGCCAAGTGCTTTTTCGATATCCAACAGCACATTTTCCACAAGAGGAACTGAGGAACCAACTAAAATTGCATGTGATATATCACACATTTCTGGTGGTGAACACAGACTACAGTGATCTCCTTTCCAAACTAAGGACCCTGGATAATTTGGAGGCCTTTCCTTACTTGCAGGAATCCATTTTATCTTTTTCATCGCAGCTTTTGTTTCAGATGAGTGAAGCAGCGTATGGTTTTTGTTCAAAATCGTCAAGAGAGTTCTAGCTTTTCTTAACAGCAAATCATGATTGGTGTTAGGGTCAGCATGCAAACTTTCAATTTTTTTTGCCACTCTCAAGGTATCATTTTCCTCAAGATTAGCTTCATTTTTTAAGCCTATTTGTCTCAGTGAATGAAGAATATCGGAGGATGTAAAAATAACAGGGGGGAAGCAACTTTCCTCCTCAGCATAAAACAAATGTTGCAGAAGTTCTACCTCAGGATCAAAGAGTTCGTTTGCTGACATTATATTTTCCGGTGAAATCTTAATAAATTTCAGTGGTGTCAGCCAATCTATCACATCTGTATTCTCATTTTTCAGAAAAGTCAGATTTTCAAGAACCCATTGCATTATCTGTGCTGTTTCATCACATGAATAAAAGTCATTTCTTATGTCTTCTATAACAAACTTCAAGCAGTCTGTGCTCTTCAGCTGTTCTATTTTCAGCAGATTAGCTAAGCGAATAGTTGCTTCATCACTGCTGTCAATCATTGGAACAGAAAACCTTAGACCAGGAGGAATTTTGGCAGTGTGGTGTAATACCTTACTACCTTTTAGCCCAGTAAAAACCGGCACACTTTCATCAGATGATTTTTCGATTTTTTTAAATATTATCAATTCCTGAATAATTCTCTTCTCTTTTTCATTTGCATCTGTTAAACTAGCTAAGAACGCCCTAAGAGCATCTTTATATGTCGATGGGAATGACGCAACCTGATTGCATAGTTTCTGTAAGGACATTTTTTCCATTATTTGTAAAACAGCACTTGGCAATGGTGGATGCACATATTTTTTTATAAGTGGATGTTGGATAGAAATATCCAGTTTCTTAAGTACAACTCCACCAATTTTCTGAATAATATCAGATAAATATTCTGGGAGCTGAGTCTCAGATTCGTCTTCCAGAATGATAGGTGATGGATTCCTAAATCTAACCAGTTCCACTGATGGTTCATTTTCTTCCAGCAGCGTCTTGGGGATAAGCGGCATTTCATCAAACACACTCAAGTCATCAGAAAAATGTATATATAGATTTTTCCAGACCATCTTCAGCCAGGAAACTGATGGGTGCTTTTTTTCTTCCAAGCCTGGATACCACTGTACAACCACGTCTCTCCCAGGCCACACGCTGCTCATAACCTCTTTAATGAGCCGGGCAAACCTTTCTGGGTTCAGGAGCTGCAGCTGAGTGCATGGCCTCCCTGAAATTACAGCAAAAGGGAAAAGCTGTGAAAATCACAGAGTAGAGTTACTTAGCAAACGGCTTCAGGGGGCAAAGAAAAAGGAAAACAAGAAAAATGTCTAATCTGTGTCCTGTCTTTTTGTGGAAAAAAAAAATGTTTGTTAAACAGGACTGCAGATACCAGCTTCCTTTGTTTTCAGGAGTTAATTAAAAGCAAATGCATTCCATATTAGTACAAAAATATAAACAAATTGAAAATTATCAGTATGTTATTACATTTGTTAGTTTAACACAAAAGTTCTCAGGCATACATAGCAACTAGAGATTTAGAATTGAACTACAAACATGTTTTTTGTTTAGTTGATTCTTTACCCTACTTATTTGCCTAGTGGTAAATAAAAATCTAATCCATTATTTGTCTATAATTGCAAGTATTCAAATAGATTTGAAAGATTATTTATTAGACACAGCAAAGTGGCTCAGGTGCAGCTGATTTCACAACTAAAACTGACAAGAAATTAGACTCAGTTGTGCAGGAAGTGCTGAAACTAAGTCTATATGCTTTTATTCTTATTATCAAAGTTCTCACTAAAAGAAATACATCTTTACACTCATGTCTTAATTATCATTAGGACAGTATATACTTAAAAACTACAGAACTTCTGGGGGTAAAATATCATCGAATATAAAAATACCACTACCTCCCAACACATCAAAACCAATGACAGAAGTGGAAGCAAGACATCCATTTGAATTTCATATCTTGCATCATGCATCTAGATAACATTGCCATTTTCTAGAAGGCAACAGTCCAAATAAAGATTAAGAGCACTTATAGACATCCTTCAGAAAAAAATCTTTTTTCTTGCACTTCGTGCCTACAGCACTATGGATTGTGTTAGCTCTATTGAACAGAAAACAGGTAAACACATCAGCTTTGTGAAAGTGAGGAAAACTTGCAGAAGGGGCCCAGGAAAATAAGAATCTACTTAAAAGCTAATCTTAAATCCCTTTCTTTTATTTGGGAACAGAAGTTTAAAATATTGTTTTTAAAACTATACACATGATCTTAAAATACCGGAAATCTTCCTGCACCTAAAATTATTAAAAATATAGAAATAAACCAATGAAAATATTGATAATTTCCATGTAATATTATTACAATGTTTTCTTCATCAATATGCATTTTACCTTCAGCTGTATTTAGAAATCTTTTCATAATTATCTTAGGTTGCTATATCTTGGTGGCTCTATTTGGCAAGGTTTTTTACAAGAAAGCTGGGGTAATGAGAATAGCTAATGACCAAATTCACACAAATATCAAGCTTCAATCCAAACCAGTCCATCTTCAATTAGTAACCATACCTGAAAATCCCCAGAGAAGCTGTTGGGCTAGAATATAATCAAATCCATTTTTAGAAAACATCCTGTGAGCTACACATTAATATACTCAGTACAGAAACAGTTACTAAATAGACAAATACACTTTACATGTTAGGAGATTAAAAGTAAGATCTGTTTGTCTTTGAACAACACAATAAAAACTATTGCATCCCATCTCAAAGAAATAATATAAGAAAATTTCTATTTCTGCTACTGTATCAGAAATTTCTCTGATGTGATTTCTACAGCTATATAAATAAAATTCTTGACAGATTAAGATTTCTAAACTTGTCAAAACCCCCTCTAATAATTATTATTTATAGCAACACACAACTTTTATGGTAGTGCAGTTGTACTTTACAATTATGCAGAATTATAGAATGAAGAATAATTTAGGAGGAGGTAGAATGAAAAGTAGGACACTTGAATCTTGTAAAGGACTATCTCTGAGTATTTAAGAATTTCTAGAACATTTAGAAGAATACTTGTCATATTTATTTACAAAAAGATGTTCTTCTAATGAATGAGAGGCACACTACCAAGAACAAGTCCCTAGAAAAATATCATCCAAAGAATCTGCCAGAAGAAAAGAGAGACAAAAGCAAGACCTTAAATGTGACCTAAAATCTTCCCAATAACTAAAAAGTGTAGAAAGACTTCATTGCAGCTCTGAGACCAAGCCTGGAGGGGAAGGAATGTCCTAGAACTCAGCAAGGGACTGGTTTAATAACACAGAGGGGTTTTTTTTCATTTCTGTCACCTCTGCTTTTTCAGGATGTATTCAAGCATATACTGTATTTTGTTTTGGTTGTTTCGCTCTGTTTTTTAATTTAAGCCTGCTTTTAGATTGCTTTGTGACATTCACTTGGAGGAAACTGTCTAGGAAAGTACATCTCAAAAGTCAATTCAAGGTTTCATCACACAGAACAGGCATTTTTCACTACTAACATTGCTGTCTTACATAAAATCTTCATCCATCTCATCTCACTGTGGTTGTCTTGATACCTATATATTTCTGTTCTTTAAAAGTTACTATTAAACAGTAGCTCCTTATGGTTCTATCCTAGATCACTAATATTCCCTGTTTGGATATACAATTTGACATAGTCATTACTTTCAACATTTTACATTCTGTTTAAAAACAGTACTGAGGGAAATTAGCAGTAGGGAAAAAAAATTAAACCAAACATATTCTATTGCATTAATAGACACAACATCCATCATCTAATATGCTGAAAGGACTTTGAAAGTTCTGCTTTTTAAAATAAAGGTTTGCTGTATAATAATTTCAAACTTGATGTCCTTCATATTCAGTTGAAGTCCCAGATTTCATATTCTCTATACATTTTGTATTTTTTTTAATATTTACATGTTTTACTCTATGCAAAAAGTCACTCAGTTCTTCTAATTTTTTCACAGATGCTTTGCCATAGTTAAAAAATTTATCATCTTGCCTCAGAATTATCTTATTTTTCTATCAGTTTGATAATGAAGGAATGATCAAAACATGGAGGAAGGATGAGCTTTAGAACTCAACAAAAAGAATAATAAAGAACATTTAAAGGATTGAGGGGGAAAAAAGGTCAGAACACAGAACAAATAGAGACTGAATGACTGAAGATCATGATAAAGAATATAAAGAAAAGCAAATCAAGACTATGAGTTGTAGTATTCTATGTCCAGTTCTAACGTCTTCATTCTAAAAAAGAACTCTGATGAATCAAGTTACTAAAAAAAAAAAAACCAGAAACAAGAATGTTTTCCTGAAAAGTACATTTTCTAGACATTGAAGAACAGCTTATTTTTAAATAGTATTACTGTATGGTGAGCTAACAAGTGAATTGGTTTGTGAATTGTGTTTATGTGAAGATACTTCTGAGATTCAGGCTCCAAATTTACCAATCAAATGGTAAACACAAGGGTGGAAATGTAAGGGCAAACAAACACAGAGAAGAATAAATGCCAAAAAAATTAATTGTGAAGACAGTTAAACATAGAGGCATCTTATCTATAGATGCAACAAACTTCTCCACTAAGTCTTTTGATCATGACTGGGAGTATTTCAGTAGGTCCACTCTGACGCAACCATAAACTATGAATTAAGACTCAGGAAACACATGAGGAAATTACATGATCTACAGTTTGCTTGAAGTTAGACACTTAAACTGATTTAATCTGGTTTAAAACAAATGTACTGAAGTGATCACTTGCAACTGTGAGATTAAAGATGATCCACAATACCAAAACCATGACACACCCATTGCATATGCAAATACTGCGAATACAAAACAGAATTAAGACTGTCTTGAGTGAAAGAATACTATTTGAATAAAATTATTCATCTTTGGATATATTTTACTAAATGAGTATCTATTATTTTATCACAAATTTTTATCCTTCTTCCTTTGCCCTTTTGTTCATTTATAATTTTCATTTGTGTAACTTCCAATTCAAACAAGTCTATCATACCGTAATTTTTTTTTCAGATGACCCTCTTATTTATGGGAACTCAAGTTCAAGAGACATTACTTTAAAATTAGGTTTAGAGCTAGTCTATTTGAACCATTAGAAGTTGGTTTTACTAGAAGAGAATACAAAAGACACATTACCTCGGCTTTTGGCGGCTTCTTTCAAAGCAGCAAGAACTTCAGGCTTCAGGTCATCAGAGAGTAACTTTCCTTCCAGGCCAGGAAAGAGTGATCTAGCACACCATGAAAAAAGAAAGAAAAAAAAAGGTCCCCACACTTTAGCAAAGCGTCATTTATTTATGTTACTGCACAGATATTACCAGCTTGGTAATCATCATGGTAGAAACAGCAGCATGCAAAGCAATCAAGTACATATGCAGAGTAGGGCTTTCAGAGGGCATTTTTTGACAAATGAAAAAGTCGTACATTTAGAAGCAGAGAGTAGTAAGAAAGTAATTTTTCCAGCTACTCTTCTTTTCAAAGCAGGTCTAAGCAAATTTTCTTTTGACAGAAAAACTGGGATTAAAAAGCTATTTTCACCTATTTGTATTGTAACAAAAAAAAAGTTAAAATAGCACCTACCATTCCATGTGTTTTAGAATTCTGTTTGACAAGTGTACAAAAAATACAACACATAGTTCTAGAACATCACACAGATGTGTGGATTTGAAGAGATTTGCAGATTTCAGATCTGTGGTCAATAGTCAAAATTATTGTGCCAAGAGTCAGTCTCATCCTGCCCTTCTCTTACTTTAGCACTTAAAATTAAATTGGTTTTCAGGGCTTTGGTCTTCGTGAAAACAAAAATAAATATCCAGTTTAATTCTGATAACAGGTAGGTTCATTAGACATAAACAAACACAGTATCTTATTCTTCCACAGAGTCAGCAGAAAGAAAATTCCTAAGAGCTTATTTTACCTTCTTAGCAGGCTCCAAATTTGAATAAGGAAAGAGCCAATCTCCTAAACCGAAAGGGTTTTGAAGCATCTAACATACATAATTTATCATACTTAAAACCTTAGAATTAACAATACTTGATGTAGGCAAGAACAGAGGCAAAGAAAGCACTACTATTTCAAATTCCAATTTTATCACAGCTACCAAGGAGATTTATGTCTTATAATATTCTTTCGAATCAGTTTTACAAGGCCTATCAAACCAAGTCCATTACCAATGGAAATGTGAACAGAGTAAGAAATTCTGGTATCCTTAAGTTTCAAAAAAAGTATCTATGACTAGTCTGAAGCAGCCATGATGAGACTAACAAACTCTAATTTGTTAGTCTCATCACAAGAATGTTTTCTGTATTAGTATACTGGCTTCTGGAAGGAGTAACAAAGTGAAAGAACCACAAAAGATAAATCATCTCAAGATAAATAGATGCTAAAGAACTTTTTTTTTAGAAAAAGACACTAGAAACACAAGCTCTGAGTAGTTTTAATCCCCTGATAAATAATCTGAATTGTTTAGAACAAGAAAGATTATGGCTTTAAATTTATGGAGTTCCTGGAGTGGGTCCAGCAGAGGACTACAAAGATGATTAAGGGACTGGAGCATCTCTCCTATGAGGAAAGGCTGAGGGAGCTGGGCCTGATCAGCCTTGAGAGGAGACAACTGAGAGGAGACTTCATCCATGTCTCTATGCATCTGAAGAGAGGGTGTCAAGAGGGTGGAGCCAGGCACTTTTTTGTGGTGCCAGCAATACAGGCAGTAGGACAAGAGGCAACGAGCAGAAACTGATGCACAGGAAGTTCCAGCTGAATATGAGGAAGAACTTCTTTACTGTGCAGTGACCACACACTGGAACAGGCTGTCCAGAGAGGTTGTGGAGTTCTCCCTCACTGGAGATACTCAAGAACCATCTGGACACACCCCTGTGCCATGTGCTCTGGGATGGCCCTGCCTGAGCAGGGAGGTTTGACCAGATGCCCCACTGTGGTCCCTTCCAACCTGACTCATTCTGTAATTCTGATTAGAATATAGCAGAAAAAAACCAGCAGCAGACTTGAAGATACACAAATTGTTTTCAAGAAACATGGGAAGACAAGTTACCTGCATCCAGCTGCTTTTCTTGAAGATTGCCTGTCTATATGTATATTCAAAACACAATTTACATAAGGACCTCACTTGAAGCACTTTTTACCTTAATAATACCTCTACGGGCACACTCCAACCCACCTCTACTTCCCTCATACACAGTCCACAGAGCAGTAAAAGCAAGAAAAACAGGCCAAGTGTCACGTTCTCTCAAGTTGAGGGTCTGGAAATTAGTGGAACTCTGAGGCAAAGGAGAAGGTGGGGTCATTGTAAACATACATGCAGGTAGCACACTGTATGAGGAAACAGTAAGACTGGTGTGTCTGAGTGACTTCAAGCCATACATCTTTAGAGATTATGTGGAGAGTGGTCCAGATTTAACAAGTATTTAATACATGCATAATCCAGTACAGACGTAAAAAGCAGTAGTCATGCTTTCTCCCCAGTGACCCCAAGCTCATTTATTCCAGCCAGCCTGCTCTTTGCTATCCCCTCCCCAGTGTCAGTGCAAGCTCTTTTGGCTGATGAAATGAGAACCAAATTGGAGAACTGGTGCAGCTGGGAAATAAGCAAGGAAAAAATCTAATTGGAGAGGGACTGGAAAGAACAAAAGGAGAGCACGTATAAAAGTACTACCTCACTGGAAGTAAGTGTTGTGATAAAAAGAAAAAAGCCAGATGTAATCTCAAGCCTTAAGTTTAATAAAAGCTCTTATCATTACCTAGTTTAATGAACTTCCTAGTATGCATGTTTCTAATCTCCTCCTATTTGTAATTCCCAGAAGAAAACAAACTTGAAATGTATCCTGAGGTATTCTTTTAAAGCACAGATCACGCAATTCTTTTATAAAGGGTTAATGGCAAACGGGTGTCAAACTTTTCGAATGAGACATATGCACACAGACATATACATATATACAGAAAACTGAGTTCTATCTATGCATTATTTCATCACAATAAAGGCTGCTGCATACCTTGTTTATTGATAAGCAAAGAACAGTCTGAAGCTCTGTTTTAACATGTAAACTAGAATAAAAAAAAAAAACTAACAAACCCCCCTCCCACAGTATTACAAATATTAAGCATACCTGGGATATTCTTCTGAAGTTATGTAAACTACATCCTGTTCTGACACAGATGAGGAAAAAGGAATAAAATTCCCATTCTGTAAAGGCAAAAGTTCCAATCCAATCAGTTCACTGTAGACTCCATCAGAAAGCACAAATTCTAAAAGATGAAGCTTTTCTTCAGCAGGTCCACTGTGTCCAGATTTCCTTAGAACTTGCCGCACTACAGCGGGAGTCACTTCTTTCACAGCTTTAGCAGCAGAAATAGTAAGATGCACTGCACTAGCAATATTTGCTGGTACCTTGGCAACCTGCTTCCCTGAATTCTGGAGGTAGTTGAGAACAGACTGTGTGTATTCCAAACTCTCATCCATTTCAGAAAAGTGCACCTGTTCCACCTTTATCCACTGATTACTCACTGAGTAAATAACTGTATGCTGGAGCAGGTCTTTAAAGAGAGGTACTACAATTGGTTTCCAGGGTACCCTGATTTTATTCTCATCAGGCCATAACCTATAAATTCTTTCGGCTGACAACGGAAAATCTGAATTCTTCTCAGTCTCCATTCGTTTGATAGCTTCCAAAATAAGGGTGCTATATGCCTTAGGCACTATATTTACCACAAGAAGATCATTCCACAAAGCTGCTGGATCTCTCCACTGATCCAGCTCTCGCCATTTGATACTCCTCCTGTTGTCTGTGAGACCAAAGAAACCACTAACATGAACTGGGAGTCCAGTTTTGCTTTCTTCGCCTGGAGGCAAAGGCAGAAAACAAAATGCTCTTCCTGAAAAGTCTGCTACAGCTCCATTTTCCTCCTCGTTAGTTGCTAAAGACATGGCTATTCCAATAGTAGGAACAAATTTCAAGTCATCAGCTAAAGAATCCAGCTCTGTACACATTCCTCGACCACCCACACAATTACACACTAACCAAGATGTTTTCTGTGCGTCCTTAACACTCTCATCTTCTACAACTATATTTACATGGTATGTCACACATGTTATGCTATTGCTTGGAACTCCCTTACAATACTGATTTATTGCAGTTCCCAGGATTTTGATAGAATTGGGTCTTTCGTGTTTCAAGGCCTTGTTCTCACTGGCGGTTACTCTAAAAACCAGCCTCTCTGTTCCATCAGCTTCCCGAACATGCAATGAAACATCCTGAACACTCTTCAGGAAAAGCAACACTGTGTCCGCATCCGCTCTGAAGGATTCAAACAGCTCCAAAACCTTCTGTTTGTCATAAACATTGCTGCTCAGCTGGGAAGGCTGCAGGCGAAGTGGGAAACGAAAAAAGGTACCAGGAAAGTTTCCATTCTTAAAGGTTTCCTTAGTGCTCCCAAATACACCAATGAAAGGTGCAAATTGGTCCGTAAGTTCATTTATTTCCTTGCTATCTTCTTTTAGATTCCAACACTGGCCTGACTCATGAGGTCCAAAAAGGGTTTGATGGGGATCAAGCATTCCAATCTGGTCACCACTGAAGATGCTAGGGACATCTATATAAATAAAAACCAACAATTATTAATAATCCTAAAACAACATACTTTAAAAATACAGTGTTAAGGAACAAACTTTAAAAAGACAAGAAAAAAATATTCTCAAACTGTGATGAACTGAGTATAATGCCCAGGGAAACGGCTGAGTGACCATCTCTGAAGGTATTTAAAAGACACATATACATGGCCCTTAGGCTTAGTAGCAGGCTTGGTACTGATGCCTTAGGTTTTAACTTTTATATTTTCAAATTCTGTACTGCTTAGAGTGTAACTCTGAAGTTCCTTGTAGCTTGTAATTTCCCACTCTCTCGTACTAGGTAAACATAACAAAGCCTCTCCAGGCTTTGCCTTCAAGGACAACCAGGTTGGTTTTAGGCCCAAAATGTGTAAACTAAAGATTCTAAGGGGGCAAGCTGAGGGGAGTTACATTGCTAAACTGGGGCTTTAATTGGAGAATTAACCCTGATATGCAAATGGTCCAAACCTATAAAAGTGTGAAGAACTCGTGACCTGTCGTCCATCTTGGGGTCCAATTTTTGGAAGCAGCCTCTGGCTCCCCCAGGGTGTACCTTGAAGGCCCTTCAAATAAATACCTGTCTTTATTCCCTTCCTCTTGTCTAGTCTCTGTTTCTAGGTGGCTGGAGGAGGCATCAATACCATTAGGCTTACAGTTGGACCCAAGGTTCTTAAAGGTCTTTTCCAACCTACAGGATTCTATGATTCTAATAACATAATTCAGTGCTCACCAACAGGGAAGAAACAAGCACACAACTGTTCTGCAATTGAATATATAAATACTCTTTCAACTACTTGAATTCCAGTAGACAGCGAGCAACAGGAAGTACAATTTCTTTCAATTATATACTTTTATGTTTCCAGTGTTTTCAAGAAAAAAAACCAACTAATTAACTACATGTGTGTTCTACTAGATTCACACTTTGCAGGACTGGCAAACAGTAATCCTGTACATTTAAAAGCACAAATTCCCAGAATTATCAAACCGCTGAATGTATTAATTTTATTCATGCTCAGCTAAGTAAAATATTGTTAAAAAATATCATGTGTCTTAAAAATTCACTTCACAAGGTAAAAATTTTTATTTCAGCAAAAATTTGCCTCTTATCCTGTACTATTATAACTGTGGAGACTGTAAGCATTATTTATGCTTCTTCTGTACCACAATAAAACATTCTGGGAGAAAAATACGTTTCAAGACTGAATATTACCAGCTTGTGGAACAGTATGTACTATCTCTTTCAAGTGTAAATGTGCATATACCTCTATTACATAATATCTTTTCTAGCAGTAAATAAAAATCACTACTTATTATAAAAAGAACCTGCAAAATTCAGTCTAGTGAATAGAACTTTCACACTTCTACCTGGATATCTAACATATATTATGAGCCTCTATAAAATGAGCAGCAGTGTATAATTGAAATACCAGTGTAAAGGAATGTTCATTTCAATATAAGGGACTAAGTACATAATGATGCTGATAGAACAATCTTCTTCAAAAACCTTCAAAATCAAATAGATACCTTATAGGATTGCAGAAGAAAAAGAATGCTTCATAAGAAAATCTAGCCATGAACTAGTTTTAAAATGCATTATAGAGAAAATATTAAATGTTTGTGAATATCTAAAGTAATTTAACGATTTAAAACTTCAACATTTTCTTTTTCAATTAACTACTAAGAGTACCTGTTATATGATAAACTGAATTAAAGCCAATTCCGAATCTTCCAACTTTCAGGGGATCATCTTTCTTCCTGCTTCTTGCTATTTCCTGTATACCATGCCAGTCTTCAGGGGTGAAAATTGCATCATTGTATGCATAAAATGCTGGCCCTATAATAAACAGGCAAGAGTTACAAAGATGACAGAAGAAAATTATTTAATGTTTAAAATTTTTAGGAAATTAACTCACAGACCTGAGAAAGCATTTATTTGAAGTATATGCATGTGCAAATTTAATGGGGAAGCTATGACTTAAGTTGACATCAAATTATGCCTCGTAATGAAAAAAAAAAAAGCAAAAAGCAAAAGCAAGGAGATCAATTTACCTCTGTAAATGGCACTTAGATTTATATTCTGATGTGGTATTTAATTCTCATATCCACACTTTAAAAGAATGATTCTGAAAAACTGAACAAAAAGCAGAAAACAACGAAACTTCTGAAAGAAGTGTAATGTGGCACAAGGCTTAAACTCAATCTGTTCAGTCTATCAAAAAGATGTTTGAAAAATGTACTAGTCACAGTCTAAAGATACCTCCACTGGAAGGGAATATAAGGCAAGATAAAACAATAACGTATGTCTAGAAAGTAAGACAGAGAAATTCACATTAGAAGACATAATAAGACTGATTAACAACTGAAAAAAGCCAGAAGAAAGAAGTAGTGGATCATGCATCATTGAAATCTTCAAATCACAACTGAATGCATTTCGGGATGACTATGCAAACTAATTTGTTTGTTAAATACATAACTGACCTTTATGCCACAAAGCCATAGTAAATGATGTAAAATGATATTAAAGTTTCGAGAAACTGGATTTGCAGTATACAGGCAACAGGGAGCAAAGCTGGGTGTAAGGGCAAGAGAAAAAGGATGGGGAATAAAACTGAACTGCCTGGACAATGCTGAAATGTAAAGGGCTAAGGTCATCTTTACGTTAAGAACTGGTGTGCTGGCTTGGGCTTCATGGTAGCTGGGGGCTGTATTTTGGATTTGTGCTGGAAACAGTGATGATAACGCAGGGCTGTTTTAGTTATCGTTGAGCAGGGCTTATACAAAGCCAAGGCCTTTTCTGCTTCTCATGTGGCCCAAACAGCAAGTGGGCTGGGGGTGCATAAGGAGCTGAGAGGGGACATAGCCAGGACAGCTAACCCCTAACAACATGCATTTTGAAGAACAATGGCCACATTTAATAAAAACTATATTTACCCTGATATTGCGCCATGTCCTTTGACCATAACGTTTCTGTTCCATACTGAGTTTCATCATATAGAAACCTAACCTCTGTGGCACCAGCATCTTCTGCATTCTGTATCAGTTCCTGAGGCAGAAAAAAAAATAAACCAAACGAAGTATAAGGCCCATATTCTAGCAATGGCTTTTGAACTTAAAGAGTAGAAAATAATAAGCAATTGTCTCAAGTGTAATTGTTTTCATACTTTTCAACCAAAATGGTTTTATCCAGTTTACCTGCATCAGAATAGGTATCCTTATAAAACAAATATTCAGACAAATACTATAAATGTGATTTGAATTTGGAGCTCAAATACCATACAAAAGCAGTCACAAAGTTGAGAAATAAGCTACTAAACTGTTACTACTATATTATCCTGAATCCAAGCTGTAGAAGTCTAAAAACAGCGCCAATGTGAGAAGGAAAAAAAATGAATTTTTCAATTTATCAAAGTGTATTGTTAAGCCTTTACAAACAGTTGTACAACAACAGCGAGGCAACCATTCGCAAAAGGGTAATACACAGCACTCTTCTTTACATCAACTGAATTAGGTTCAAGTTAACATTTTACAGTATGAACCAACCATTCAAGGGCCATGATGCTCACACTTCTAAACCCCTTTGACAAACGGCTGCAAAACAGTTCTGACCAGTAGTTCCCTAAGCCATGAACCAACAGAGCAGCTCCCCTGTTGAATTAAACCCACAGACGGGAAAGAGGCTTATATTAAGATTGAGTATTTGTTAAATAGTATTAGTAGTGGTGAGAGCTATGGAAAACTAAAACGTCAGTAAACTAGTTCTGTAAACACGACCATTAAAAAAGTATGCCTATTCAGTTCTGTTCTCATCAACAGCAGACACGTAAGCGTGATTATAAATACCTACAGGATTACAGCCTCACACAATGCTCTGTTTACACTGAACCATCACAGTGTATCAGGGCTCCAGACATACAAACACGTGTGTATGTTTACGTGGGGGTGTGCAAGCTCGGCATAAGCAAGTATTTCAGCTGAATTGAAAAGCAATGTAGATCACATGCAATGTATTCATAGACATAATTTCATTCAGTTATGCATAAAAAACTTGATAGCAAGATGAACTTGTACTTAAAAAATCATCAACTAGCACCAAGTATTTCAGATGAGGTTGCATTCAAATATACTGTTGAGACTAAAATAACCTCACTGTTATCTAATATCTGGTTCCAAAATATATAACCCTTTGATTTTGCAGTTTGTGACAGTATGTTTAGTCTATAATGCATATTATATTGTCACTTCTACACAATTTTGAAGTATTATGAGATAGCAAGAAATACACCTACAGTTAAGCATAAATAAAAAATGTTCAAAGAATCTTTACAAGATATTTATAGGCAGTTCTTCTTCTAAAAGAACAATCATGACAGTCCTTCATGAAGACACAGAAAGATAGCCCAAAGTCTCCAGAAATATTAAATACTAAGTATGGAAATCACCATGTAGTCAGACTTGCTTTCACGCTGTGGCACATGGGGTAACTGCTACATTGAGCTGTAACAGCATTGTATCTGAAGAATCAAAACACTGAAATAAATTTTCAGGTATCAGCAAAATTCCTGGTAGTAATCTCTCCCTAACAATCTGTTAACCCTAAATTGTAAACTATGAAAATAGCATCATTTCTACTTTTAGATTTACCTATCTGATTTCTAAGGATATTACCTTATTTCTTCATGTTGGAATGAAAGTTTGGGTTTAAAATGTTGAGGAGGTCTGAACCCTTCTTAATTCAAATGCATTTTACAGATGCAACTAGTACTGAGAAATAATTAAAATGTAAGCACCCCTCCTATGTACAGACACTGCTCAGAACATATCCAGGAAGGAGTTTGCCAAAACAGTTGAAGATATGCTTATCTTGGGCATTCCCACTAAGCATAATCAGCTTCTGGGTCCATGGTTGCAAACAAGACAAAAGACATCAGGAACTGTCATTATCTGTCAACATCTGTATTTGTATATTTTAGATAGATAAGACAACTGTACCACATCCCATTAGTTAGAACCTAGTATTCCCATACACTAAGAAAATTAAATTCCTACCACCCATACGATGAAGCATGCTGGATGAGAAGTTTAACATCCAACTAATCACCCCAGATGCTCTTAAAGAAAAAATCAAACTGCCATTTTCAGACATTAGCATAGGAAGCTGTGATAAATCACACAAATCATCTTCTACTGAGCAAACTCAGAAATGTTCAAAGAAAAAAAAAACAAACAAAAACCACACAAAACACACAACTCGCGTTGCCTTGTCCACACAAATGGAAACATGTCTCTCCTGTGCTGTGAATATATGATAAAACAACCATAAGATTTGCTGGAAAGTGTTAAACTTTGGTATTATGTCATGCATATTAAATGACTGTTAAAAATACTATTTCTTGTCTACCTTAAGAATCTGTCCTCCCTCTGGGTATCTTCTTAATATATCCTTAAGAAAATCAACAAGTGGTGGAGTTGTTTGTCCAAAACGACCTAAAACCAAACAAATAAATTTTAAAAAAACCTGTGTATTATGCTACTATGCACTTAATTTCAGATTAAAAAAAACACTAAGCAATTACTACAAACTTAAATAATTTCTTTAAACTAACTTAAGGCCTGTTATTGTAAAATCTTGTCTTTCCAAAACCAACTGTGAAAATACTACATAATAAATCTTTTAATTAAAAAAAGTAAAACAGCAGTTTTGATGTTAAAGTCAACAAGCTGTTTCATATCTAGATGAAATAAATTTGGGGGCTAGGTCTTTGCAACAGTTATACCCCAATTCCAACCACGTGATGTTCAAAAGTAGCAATTTCCAAAGGACTGCTATTTTTAAAGTAGCAGGACAGTATTCCAGGGCAGCAGTGGCTCTAACTCTTTCACAGCCAGCAATGATCCCTACTGACAGCTACACACTGGCACAGAAGCAGTTTTGGCTCTAGTGTACACTTCCCATTCTGACGTACTCTGGGCATGGACCTGGTACCAGCTTTGGTGTCGCCAGAGCCTAACCCTGGAGGGAAAAGAGTCCAAGCATTATGAACATCTGCTCCAAGAGACAAAGTCTACCACAGAATGAAAGGTTCAATATTCTTCAATTCAAACTCCAGTCTGAGGCTAAAGGGCAGCTCCCTAAACCAAACCTCTAAAACATGTGCTTCAAACAAATAGCAGTGATGCAATCCCCACAAGGAAAACGGACCCTAATGATGCCCCATCTGAAGCTTCCTTTTAAAATTATTAACAAGTAATTATTTTCTCCCTCTCTTCTGCATATATGCGTGTTTATGAAGCACACAGATTCAAACACGCATATTATGTATATTCTGGAATAAAACACTAGGAAAAAAAGCAAAGTGGAGAAAAGCAGACAGATAGGAGTTCTACTTGCAGAGAAAACATCAAGTAAAAACATCAAATATTTTGTCTTCAAAATTTTCTTGTGTCACTTTATTTAAGATAATTTAATAGCATCAATGAAAAAAATAAACAAGAAATTGCAACTGAAAGCTGATGTGCGAAATATTTTATAACTTTTGTTATTTTTACAGTATACAGAAGTATATGAAAGTCAATATGCAATATGCATACTTCCAAAATAAGGTGAACTGATCAACCAAAATTATCTAAAATCAAGAAACTGATCTTCTCTAAGTTAGGCAGGCAGGTGGAAGTGTTTAAACAACACATTTCATTCACCATGGGAACCACAAAAACAGACAAATAACTTTTAAGTGATAGGAAGGAAGATAGACTTCATTCTCTTTATATTTAAGAGCAGAGCTGCTCTATGTATGTCGCAACAATTACTCTGGCTATAGATCATTATTTACTGCATCCTATCAAAGGCTGAACTGACTCTTCTTAAGTATTAGAGCTCGTCATATTTAACACAAAACTGGTACCACAAATTTCAAGGAGAAACTTGTTCCACCATAAGGGCAGTCAAGCACTTAGGAGCCCAGAGAGTCTGGGCAGTCTCCATCCTCTGAGGCTTTCCAAGCTCAACCAGATCAACACTCAAGCAATCCAGTCTGACCTCAGAGCTGGCCACACTTTGAGCAGAAGGCTGGAGTAAAAACCTCCTGATGTCCCTTCCAACATGAATTATTCTGTGATCAGATGAAAAGATCATGTGTTATTTGACAGACACCAGAGATGAATGAACACAAAGGAGACATGAATGATCTTCAGAGTACTTCAGCAACCCATGTGCTTGGCCCTACTGACCATGCACTTCTAAGTTAGAAATTCAGGGCATTTCTTGATTCATCTGCTGATAGTCACCAGTGTTATATTTTTTTACATGGTGGTTACTGAAAAGATATCCTTTCAGTATCTGAATTGTTTTCAAGTATTCAACTTCTTTTATATGAGACAAGGCAGCTACAACACTACTGAAAGGCAAGTCTTATTGATTCCAAAGGACAGCAAGAACCTAAATTCTACACATTATATTACAAAGAAAAAAAAAACAATCACCAAGGCACTTAAAAAGAGAATCCTAATTTTTCTAGACCAGAATGAAAAGAACAAGTGACAAACCTAGGGCTTACATGAAAAATAACTGCTTCCCATTTAAAGAAGATAAAAATTTCGATTAACTCCATACTCAATGCTTTGAGCTTCCAGTTTATAAACAGAGACAAATATTTTCCATACCTCCTCCTTTCAACCCTTTTGACTGAAGCTTCAGAAAAACTTGATTTTGAGACTTCTGAAGATCCACAATCTTGATACCATCAGACAACTGAAGGAAAAAATAAGACAGATCTTGGTCAGAAGTTTCAGTTTGTTAGTAACAGGACCAAACAAATCAGGTGGAAAAAATGCCTATAGAAGCACACTAAGAGCAAGCCATGGCCTCTTGTTTGTACATTTGAAAAAGTTTTGTATTCAGGGAAGTTCTGGAAGCATAAAACTAAAGCATTATTGTTCTAAGGTGAATGCCCATTAAAAAAAATTAACATATACAGGAAGTACATAGTCTGTACTCCACAAGTACATCTGGGCATGCAATTTCATAGGGGGCTTAAACTAAGCAATATCAGCTCAAAGCAGCTAGCAAGATGCAATGTGTAGAGACAAAAGTATGTCAGAGAAACACCCCTGAAGAATCTGACAGCCTCATCCCCACCATTACCTCTACATGCAGACCTGTCACAGCATGATCAAGGCTGAAGGGACCACTGAAAGTGACCTAATCCAACCTCCAGTGGACTCACCAGGAACATCATAGAGAAACTGAGGCAAACTAAGCAACGCATTCCTTAGCAGCCACTGGGAAGGCTATTCACTAATCATAGCACATAATGGTTTTGCTGCAATTCTCATTTCATATGATGTGTGTCTCACAAAGTGTTGTTAGAAAACTCATATACGGCACATGTTATCCTGCATGCAACAACAATAAATACAGAATTAGAAGGCCACTGCACTAATTAGAAACTACATTAAAATATTATTATGTGAAATTATATTATTATATTAGTCTCAGTTTACAGCAAATTTTGGGGCTACTTCCTCACTTTGTAAAAACAAATCACTAGAAAGCAGTTGGTGTTTACACAGACATAGATGCTTACAATCTAACTACATGTAAGAAGCAGAAGACAGCCCTAATCCAGAGTATGTAATCATTATTTAACATCAGTAAGAAAAAAACTTACATTCTTTTTTACTTACACCAGTTTTAAATAGTGATTAAAACAACAGTGGGTTTATCACAAAAGTGCAGAAATATTGTACTTGAGTTGAACATTCTCAAGACATAAAACTGGGTATAACTGAAATCACTAAAATAAAAAACAATCCAAAGAATGCTGTGAACCATCACCAAGCATTAAAGGGATAGAGTAACCACACATTCTAAGGTACGATTTTTGTACCAAAACTCCACTAGAAACTTGGACATTGAATAGATCCAAACCAATAGCTTAACACTGGAAGGAACTAGGAGAGATACTGGATTTTACTCAACATCTGTAAATTGCACATAACAGTTTTAATGGGAAAAAAAAAAAAGATTTATGGATGAATATTCTACTACTCAGTAAATTTAAAAATAATTTGATCCCAATAAACAGGAGTTCAAAAGTTTATAAAGGATTTTCAAATTTGCTACAGTGCAGAATAAATATTCCCATACATATTCTAGTTTATTATAAAAAATAACACAAACAAACAGAATAGCAATTACAGTTTGCTTACTGACTGTTCCCTGCAAAAGATAAGTTTTCTGTGCCAGTCAGATCTTTGCCCCCAGGCAAATTTTAGAAAGTGATACAGAGTTTGTCCTCCAAAACAGGAAGGCCTCGTGAGAACGAAACCAAGGACACACAGAACCAAACAAGAAAACAAAAGATAAACTACAAAGGCAGTTTGCTTCAAACCTGAGTCCTCAAAGACTACTTGGGTTCCCCAGGTTCTTAAAAGCTTCCTGAGAAATACAACCAACACCTACATCTTTCCTTGTATCATAGAATGGTTTGGTTTGGAATAGGACGTTTGAAGATCATGTAGTCCAACAGCCCCTCCCACCATTGCTATGAACAGGAACCAGATCAGGTCTCTCAAAGCTCCATCCAACCTGATCATCAGCATTTCCAGCCATGGGGTATCCACAACTTCTCTGGGAAACTTTCAGTTTATCTCATCACCCTAACCCTAAAAAAGGTATTTGTGCCCAATCTAAACTCACCCTCTTTCAGTTTAAAGCCACTGTCCCTTGTCCTATCACTTCAGGCCTTGGTAGAAAGTCTCTTTCCATCCTTCTTATAAGCCCCCATTATATATAGAAATGCCACAATAAGGTTTCCTTAGAGCCCTCTCTTCTCTATGCATTTGCAAGTCCCCTTGCCCTATTTAACACTAATTTCCAACCTCCTCTCTCTCCCCTTCTTGCCTCTATTCATCCCATCCCACCAGGTCTCCAGGTTCCCATTTCCCAAGAGCACAGCTGGAAGCACACCAAGCGGTATGAAAGACTGACACCAGATTGATGCCTTCAGCAGAACAAGGTCATTCATTCATTCATTCGACTCTCTCCTGTGCCCAGACCTCAATTTTGAACTTGTCACTTTCATCTCACTGTGATGTCAACTCTGGTCTTGAAACTGACCAGAGCGGTAGGAGGGCAGAACAAGCACATCAGC
This sequence comes from Falcunculus frontatus, assembly GCA_013398115.1. Classification (NCBI taxonomy): domain Eukaryota; kingdom Metazoa; phylum Chordata; class Aves; order Passeriformes; genus Falcunculus; species Falcunculus frontatus. Next base: position 1,898,647 of record VZRV01005707.1, on the reverse strand, counting down.
ACTTTCAGGTGAATTTCTGCTCTCCCCAATAACTCCTCAAAGAAATTATGATAAAACACACGGAGAACATCAGGGAAAAGAAAAAAAAAAAAAAAAAGACACTGAAACTCAGATAACAAAAGCTGGCACCATCAAGAGTGGCATGAGGTTCGTCCAAACGACCTCCGTGCTTCCCACGAGAGCAACACCTAAGGACAGGCGCACACCTCGCTGCCCACGCATGACACAAGCAGCAGCCGGGTGGGGACTTCCCGCAGCACGGCGGTGTGAGAGGCGCCGCGGAGGTGCCACCACCCCCGCCCCGCTTGCCCCTCACCTCTCTGCCGCGGTGCCACAGGCTCTGCTCGGCGGCGGGCAGCCCGGCCTCCGCGTCGATCCGCCTCTTCACGTCCCGCACGGCCGCGGACGGCGGCAGCTCGAAGGTCCTGCAGCCCAGGCAGTCATGGAGGACGGTCACCCGGGCCAGCCTGCGGCAACACGACAGACACCCGATGAGAAAAGGCTCGCAGCGCCGCCGCCCGCTCGCTTCCCCCTCGGGCACCACGGAGGCCCGAGACGGGCGCCTGAGCCCGTGGGATGCAGGGATGGGCGGGCGGGCGCCTGTCCCGCTCTCCGAGGGGAAGCGGCGGAGCCGATCCCGCAGCCTCCCCGCCCGGCCCTGCCCGGCCCAGCCCGGCCCGCACTCACATCCCGCCGCCGCACACAAAGGACCGCTACTCGCCCCGCCGCCGGCGCTCCCCGCACCGGGAAGGGGTGGGGCTGCGCCGCCCGGAGGTCCGCGCCGCGGAGGAGGCGGAGGAGGAGGCGGGGGCGGGTGGAAGTGCCGCCCTTAGAGCGGCGGCCGTGGCTGCGGGGGTACGGCGGGGCCCCCTGAAAGGTTCCTCAGCCTCGGCGCACGGAGGCGTTTCCCGGCTCCGCGCGGCCCGGTGCCCCCAGGGCCCTCGGGCGAGAGAGCCCGGTCGCCTGGGGCGAGGGAGAGGCTGCAGCTTCGCAAGTACGGCGTGAGCCGTGACTGAGAGTGAGATCCAGTGATGGTACTGCAGGCACATCCCTCCTTCGGCAGGGAAGCATGCTGGTGTTTCACGAAATTCACAGCATTCAGGCACCACCGTATGGATCACACAGAGTTACAGCTCCTAAACGTCATTGTTTCTCAAGGGTGCAAAACATAGAAGGAAACATACTTTTTCTGCTCTCTGTCGGAGAGCCTGTGCTAGGTCATACACCCTGCCCTATCTCAAAGGGTGTATGTTAAGTGCTCACACCATTCAAGACTTAAGGAAAATGCTCTCGCTCCTGAAAACTGAGCCTTAGTCTGCCTGTAATGCCAAGAAATTGAGAGGGCAGTTTGAGAAACTTATGGAGGGGGCCAGCAGAAAGGCTACTGTTCATCGTGTACAAGGTTCTGTGCCTGGGGCCATGGGCTGTGCGTCAGTGACAGGCTGAACAGCAGCCCTGCTCCAAAGGAGCTGGAGGATGCCAGGCTTTTCAGATCAATGAAAGAGAGTCTCTGCTCAGTGCTGATGAGGCTGGATCTAGGATACTGTGACCAGAACATAGAGGTGTTTTGGACTTCCTTTGTTCCCGGGCAGGTGATTTAGTGACATGGTCAGGGGCCCAAAGAACGTGACCTACAAGGAGTATATGAGGGGAGCTGGGCTGTTGAGTCTGATGGTGAGGAGACTATAGGGTGCAGTATGGTAACATTCTGCATACACCTGAACGGCGTTTTCAAAGGCCATGGACCTGAGCTCTTCTTAGTAGTACAAGACTGACAAGGGGCAATGGCAACAAACTGGAGCTTGGGAGGTTCACATGAGACAGCAGGAAAAATGCTGTCACTAGGAGAGGAGTTGTCTAGAGGTACTCTTCAATGGGATATTTCAAGGCTTAGCCACGACTGACCTGAACCAATACTGATCCTCCTGCTTTGAGCGAAAATATGGACTGCAGACCTTGGGTCAACAGTTCCACTTCATTCCAGCAGGTCCTCAATTCCAATCCCTGACTAAACTAAAAACATTTATGACTTTACTCAGTGACAGGGAGCTAAAACTGATGCTTGACAGCCAAAGGCAACAGAGTTTCTGTGGAAAGGCAAAAAGCACAATGAACCTTTGTGGAAAGTGTATCGAGCTAAGAAAAAAAATAAGCCCACTAAAATTGATACAAGGCTAAAAAACCCACAAAGATCAGGTGGGTCAGGATCCAACACAGTATCTAAGTAGGTAGAGTTCTGCCAGTGCTACAACAACTGATTTCATTTATGAGCAATATTTGTATATTGAATTCTACAGGATTATAAGAAAATGTTGAAAATATTGTGGGTCTGATCATGCTTTCACCAGAAATAATACAAAAACTATTTTAACATAAACAAGATGTCTCTCTTTGCTTTAGTTTAGGACTAGGTTCATTTTTCTATAATTTCATCTTTTTAACTTTCCTTTTTGTTACATCCTCTTCAGAGTTTGACATCACAGTTTTTCCTACTATGTCCGAAAGAATGAGAAGGCTGCTTTCTAATCTCCTAACGTTTATCTTTTTATGTCTTAATACCTGCGGAAGGGTATGTCATGAGGGACACAAATGTGGATGACTGGGCAAAATGGAAGGAGTTGAAACCCAGTGCATTTCCATCCATATTAGCTACTAAAATAGTCTCCAGACCAGTTGTGAACCACCAAGCCACATGGGCAAAATCTAATTCTTCTTCTCTGCTTGAGATCACAGGTGTGATTTAACATTTTGTGAAGCATGCACAATTATTTGCATGGGACCCTCGAGAGGAACAAAGCTATCTCAGGTAACAGCCACCTCTCCATGTGAAACTTTTCAAATGGTAGGACACATTCAGGGCCATGGACCGTCCTGCTATCAGTGCCAGGCTGAAGTTCCTCAACCTATGCCACATCCCATGACAAGACAATACTCACAAGTTACATCCTGTGGTGATTTAACACTAATATTGGAGGAAAAAAACCTTTGTGTACTGCAGATTCTGTCTAATATGTGACCTCATTAGTAGAAGGGAAGAATTGGGGAGAACTGGTAATACAGAACTGGAACCTTTCAAGGTTCTGGACAAAGGAGTTGGATTCTTGAGCTATTGGAAATTAGCTATGTCTTGTTCTCCTCGAAAATCTGGTCCCCTTATTTTTTTCCTAATATTAAAATAAAAAAATCCTAGAAATTGATGATACAGAAATTACACTGAGTGACTGAATAAAAAAGAGTACATGTTCCAGCTTGCAGATCTTTGCAACAACAACAAAAATAAATTTTAAAATCTCTCTTATCCGTTTGAAAATAGAACTTGGAAGCTGGGTAATCCTAGTGAAGTTCAAGGTATAATGTACAAATTTTTATGCGGAATTACTAAAAATGGTTTTACATGACAAGGTTAAAAAAATTTCATTTGACCTTACCAGCTAGGAATTTTTTAACTACCCATGGTAGTTAAAAAACTCCCAACTTTTATATATAAAAGGGTTGGGTCTGATTTGAATTTTTTTTTGATATTATATATAGAATTTCCTATGCTAACAATTTTATAACCACTTTTCCAAGCAGAACAGCATTTAGATTTAAAAATACACATGGAAAATTCTCCTGTGGCTATAAATAAATTCTGCTTGGTTCAGAATGAAGTCATATAACCCATACAAGAAAGGACATGCAAAAAAAAAAAATTAAAAAATTTAACAGTCTCTGCAACACTATTCTTATAAAACAAAATGAAAGCCATTTTCATAGTACCATTTCCTTGAAGACAGAAAATTCTGCATTGCAGAATCACCTCATATTTCCAGTTATTTAAAATAAGACTGCAGTAGCAGAAAAAAGATGGATGCAAGTCCCTTCCATCCTGTCAGTGTGATTAGAAAGATGGAATGGAGTCTACAGAAGGGGTGTATGGTGTGATAAGAAACAGACATGACTAGGTCACTCCTGCCAGAGGAAAACCGCTGCAGTACAGTGGCTTCCAGAGCAGCAAGTAACATTCTGCAGTGCTGGCAGGCAAGGAGCAGTGACTCAACAACTTCATCTGGTTTTGAGGCAATGCACACCAAACTTAAAGGGAAACCTTCTATGACACAGCAAGCACTTACCTCCATTCTTAAATCAACTCCTTAAACGTTACCAGCAGATGTTTTAAACATTGCACTGTGTGTATTTCCCAGCAGTCAGAGAATACAGATTGCATTGGTCTGTAGTCACTGCCAGGAGCTTGCTTTCCCTCTGCTTACTAATGCCTTTTCAAGAAGTTTGAGAATAAGCCTACCATTTGTTGATGACACATGTGCTAGTCATTGGCAAGCCATCCCTTACTGTACAGTTTCTGTTTCATTTCAATAGCTCCACTAACAGAAAACATCTAATTTTTTTCTATCTAGAGTTCCATCTAGTACAAATGGCCAAAAAAAACCCCAGCCTCTGGCATGTGAAGTGTTTGATTCAAACAAAATATCTAGTTTTTCCCTCAGATCTATTACACAAATCGGGTGTTTTGATGAAACTATTTTTTTTTTAGATTGGTGCAGTGAGTTGAAATAAATACTCCTGCTTTACACCCCTCATGTGAAACCATTATTAGCAGTTTCTAAGCAAAATGTCTATATGATCATAGCTTAGTCACACATTGAGCAACTTAAGTATTATCTTATTCCTTTTTCAAGCTGACGCCTTTCTAAATGTCAAATATCAACAGAACAGGATACTTTTGAATACTGTTAAAAATGAGCAAAACTTATAAGGGCACAGAGACCAGGAACAGACATTTATTTTCATCTAATGATTTTGATCTCTCTGTGATTTGCTTTAGTGTTCAAGTGAGTTCCTTGATGGCACTAAGCAAATTCTAATGGAAAATGCTTGAAAGACCTATAAAATTTGTTTCAGTTTATTCTTTGCAAATAAAGAGCAAAGCAAGAAGAAATAAATGAATTATAGGATTTCAAAATCTCAAATGCTGAAGTAAAATTTCCTCCTTGATCCACCGTTAAGAAAATACTACTTTAAGCTAAGTCCTGAAAGAGACAACTCAACTATAACGGAGTAACCATTACTCCAGAAGTTTGAATTGCTAAGACTCATGGAGTTTTCTATTCCAGATGGTACAAATAAAAAAATACCAGTACAAAATATTTGACATTTCAAATTCTGTGAAAGATGAAACCAAATGATAAAAATAAACTCCTCAATTGCTCTTTAGGGATTGCAATAGGAGGGACTACAATGTTGCAAGAACTGCTGTTGGCATACATTTTTTAATAAGGAATATGTTAAATTACTGATGGTATTTTCTTTTGGCCTTTGGTGCCAATAAAAGGGCCAGATTTAGAACATCCACTTTAGCCTTGAAACATCAAAAGAGTGGAGCCTAAATTTTCAAATTAATTTCAGGGCCTAATGTAGGCTCCTAAACACCTTCATGAATCCAGGCCTTGGTTTTTTGCCTCTGTTAAGGACACAGAGTCATCAGGTTATCAAAGCAAGGCTTTTTCCATACTACCTTAAGACATTTCTCTCATTTTAATTTCAGAGCTAATGAAGTTACTATAATTCCACTGAGGAAAATCAACTCAATAACTAAAAGGGCCCGGAGTACACATGCATTAAACATTTCAAGGAGTATTTACTGATCCCTGTTTTTTCTGATTACTGCATCTAATCACGCTCCAAAATTTCTTAACATTTTTTAGGCATCAGTGAACAGAGTCCTTTGTATATAGAGAAAATTAGAATATAAAATGGGAGGAAATACAAGACAAGTAGTTTTCCTAAAGTGTGAAAAGACACAACTTCAAGCACTTCTGCAAATGTCTCTTTATCAGATAGTGGATGATATCCAGCAATATCCTTCCAGATAATCCTAGCTCTTTTCCACCTCTGTCTCACTCGTAACACAGTTCCATACAGAAATACAAGCTACAATTTATCCTTCAGAAAACAGAAGGACAGGTGGCACAGAAGAAGAAGTATGAGTCACACGTAGGGTGTAGTGAGAGGAAGGTTGGAAAAGGAGAAGAAAGCACACAGGTCCTCCTCTTCTGGGTAAACACAGAGAAGTGAAAAAAACCTCAGAGCTGCCCAGATGTATAAGATTTGCATTAGAAGGGCCTAGTTAACAAACCTAAAAGAGAGATTCAAATCCCCGCATTTTCTATCCCACAGTGACTGGGCAAAGGAAGTATATAACTTCCATGAATTTTCATGGAATTCCCCAGGGAGCCAGTGGAGCAGACCCTGAAAGAGTAGCTACTGCTAACAACAACTGTCTAACACAATGCAAAGCCCACCTTCTTAACACACAGGAAAAAGCAGAGGATGTACGTTAAAGAACTGCACATCAAGAGGGATTCTGCAGATTGCAGGGTTGAGGGTGGAAGCTGTCCTCTTCCTGCAGGCCCACTGACAGCAAATAAGAACACTTCTAATTACAGCTTAACATTTTGTCCCTTACAACAAGTAAACATCTCATAAAATTTGTTTAGATACTGTTCACACAAAGAACTTGATTTGCATTTTAGCTGTTGGCAAGATTATACATTCATCCCAGTAAAACAGTATGTTGAATTCAGAGTTAGGCAAGCACAGGAAGGAAACTTTCACTTGTTTTCAAAAAATGCTATAGTGAATGAAGACTCTAACCTGAAAGTTAGACTGTGAGCCCATTAATCACAGGAGTTTTTTCAAGCAGTTCTCATTAATTTAATGGAGACAATTTATAAGTAAATGCAGCAGAACCTGGCCCCTAAGTATTATTTTGTAACTTAAGAAATTAATTTCACCTTTAAAAATACCTATTTTGTACAAACACTAGGCAAGTTTCAGACTTCTTTAAATTACTGACCATGGGTGTTTGAGCAGGAACATGTCAACCTAACAATAAATTCTTTCAGGAGATTTTTTGGCTTTTTTTTTACCTGTTCTTATCCTCGATCTCCATTGTCTCTTTTTCTTTGATATCTTCTTGATAGGAACATGAAGCAGATATTTGATTTATAAAATTAGAAAGTTATTTTTTAATTCTTTTTGCTTGTCATCTCTTCAGTGGACACCAGAAAGCCCAAGCATATGAAAGTCAACTCAGTATTCACTCCATCCCTTATCTCCCCAGGATGTCTCTGTGCCTCACCAAGTGCTACTTCACCAGTTTTATTTTAAAGCCACTTGCTTAATTGTTCACAGAAGTTCAGTCTCTTATAATCAGGAACAGATGTAACAGGACAGATCTCAGAAAGCGAGGAGGTCTTCTTCAGTTTCTTTAACTGAATTCAGGCTATATTCTTGTGCAATTGATTTGTATTTATCTTCTGGAAAAGGAGTGGAATTCTGGAAGCTGCTGTTTCTGCTTTGTCTTTGTTTTTTTTCTGAAAGCAGGCACACTTGGAAGAGTATTAATGAGGCCCAAAATCTAGCATGTCTTCTCCATCACACTTGCTACAATATACTTCTTAACATCAGCTCAGGAATTCTGGAAGAAGAGACACAAGGAAAAAGGGGAGGGCCATTAATACAAAAAAGAGTTGAACCAAAGGGTATGAAAAAGCCATTTCCTTTGAGGGCATAGTTGCAGTTACCAGTATTGAGTGAGTCATGATACTAATTATAAACTGCCTTGTGCATTACTTGCAGGCACATGGAGGGAGAGCTGACACAGAGCCGGGAGGTTTCCTGCTTCTCCTCCAGTTCAATACCATATGAGCAATATGGTGACAAACACACAGAGCTGTAAGTACACTGACTGAATGGGTGTCATGGTTTAATGCCAGCTGGCAACTAAGCACCCAGCAGCTGCTCACTCACTCCCTCCCGGTAGGATGGGGAGCAGAACCAGGGAAAAAGGTAAAAGCTGGGGGCTGAGATAAGAACAGCTGAATAATTGCAGTTATTATTATCATTAATATTAACAAGAATGAAATAATGGTAATGCAAAGAAATACAACAAAAAGAGAGACATAAATAAAACCCAAGAAAGAAAAGTGATCCACAAAACAATTGCTCACCACCCATTGCCCAATGCTCAGCCCATCCCTGAGCAGAGATCCATCTCTCACGGCCAATACATCCCAGTTTCTATAGTCAGCCTGATATTTTATGGTGTGCAACATCCCTCCAGCCGCTTGAACTCAGCTGTCCTGGCTTTGTTCCCTCCCAGTTTCTTGTGCACCTCCTTTCTGTCAAAGCACAGAAAACTGAAAATCCTTGATTTAGAGTAAGCACTACTGAACAAGAACTACAACATCAGTAAGTTATCAACATTATTCTCACACTAAATTCAAAATCACAGTGCTGTACCAGCTACTAGGAAGAAAATTAACTCTATCTCAGCCAAAACCAGTACAATTGGCAACTATTCTAGGATATATATTCCTCTACACTATATATTACAGTCTGGATATAAAATTATGCCATCAAGGAAAATAATAGGCTGAGATAACTTTCATGGAGAAGGATTTTGCCCTTCTATTCAAATGGCTTACAGCTAAGGGAAGAGATTAACTAGCTTGCGATAACTTTCCACTGGGAGGATTCAAACTTCCCAGCTTATCTCCACTCTTGAGCTATATAGGTCACCATCTACCCTATGCTACCTTTGGGAACTATTTCCACTGAATTTCTGTAGCACCAGAACAGTGTAAAAGTGAGGCAAGGCACATGCTGTCAAGCTGCAGAAAACTATGTACTATAATATTAGGTTATTACCCGAGGAAGATATGTTTAAGAGAGCTGGGAGTACTGACAGTAATGTTCCATTATTGTTCGGCATCTGTGCAAATTTAAATCCTTTTCTGAGCCTCTGACAGTGTTGGCAAGTTTTTTCATAACGTGCAGTTGCGTATGTCCCTCTTCAAACAGCAGTGCACAGACATTCCTTCCTGATCCAGAAAGGAAAACAACTGTGGCTAAATTGCAAAAGATGAATTAGACGTAAGCATGATACTGAAATACAAATGGTATGAAAGAAAGGGAAGTAAAATTTCTGGCTTGAATACTGGTTTTTTTAAAACTTAAGAATTTTACCTACTCAGTAAATAAAATGCCAAAATGTATGAATTCTGAGTCCATGTTTACTGTGACAAGCACCATAAAGAATTTAAGTTAGCATAACGTGTTATTAAGCTACTTCAATATGATTTTTTCTTTCTGCTGATGCTGAGATGTAGATCTACCTTATAATCCAAAGAAAAGTCCACAATAAAGTCCACTTAAGCAATAAAGACTGAAGCAAAGGGCCTTTCAAATCCAGCCCCATTTTCCCAGACGTGAATGATTTCATAGAGAGTAAAACTATTGCAATCCTGCTGCATAATGGATTGCAGTTGGAAGGAGAGCACTAAGGAGAGGCATTTTGGCTGCAGTGGAAAGCCAGGCTCAAGAAGTCCAGGCACTATGTGTGCACCCATGGTTGGAAGATAAGGGCAGCTTATACTGGTTCCCCTAAAAAGTCATTAGAAAAATCACACATGAAAAACATTTCAAGTTATTTGAGCAGCCTCAATTGCCTTGAGGAACAATAAAGGAAAAATATGTTACAATAGAAAGTAGTAGAAAACTAATTATGACTTTAAGAGACAGCCTCTCCATAATTAGTGAGTGACACACTTTCTCAGACTCCATTCTATTTCTGGGCTTGTCTCTCAAAGACTGTCCCTTACTATGTCGCCCCTTGATATGTTACTTTTCTTGGTACTGACACAGGCTAGGAAAACAAAAATATCTTTTAGGATTTTTGACAATGACACCTTGTTCAGAAAATCGATAGGTCCAAATTGCCTAAAAACAGCCTAAAATTGTTGATACAATAAATAATTTGCTTAGCAGAAAACCACATTATAACACAATTTGAAGTGACATCTCTACACCAGCAAATAATTCCAATAGTCCTCGAAGGTGCTTGGTCTTGCCAACATAGATGTGACCAAAAGGCGTTGTCAGTTTGGTACCAGGTCACATTTCAATCCTAGAAAGATTTCAACACAGTCTTGTCTATCTTGTCTCCCATGATAAGAAAGAGAGCCAACTTAGCTGCTAGATACAGATTTATCCTGGCACACTTAACTTGCTGGCCTTACACTTCCCCAGTGCCTGAGCTGGTCATACAGGTTACCTTATACTTTTACATGATACTGAGGTGCAGCATCTGAGAACATTCTCTATCTGAATTTATTACTACAGCCATCCATAAATCTCTCCTGGGGGAAAAAGAAACAGCTACAACCAATGCCTATGCCAATTTTCTAGTGTGGTATTTATTACTTTCTAGGAGAAAACACCTTTGCTGGAGGATTTTATGTGTGTCTTTAATTGAATTTTGGTGGAAGAGGTTTAGTAGTGAGAGTGCATAAACAATCTTCAGCTTTTTGGATGACTGTGATTAATTGTAGGTAGGAACCCCACAGGTATGGCTACACAAATACCTAATCTTGCCTGAAAATCAAGTAGGTTCATATAGAGATATATATATATATATATATAAATACTGCTACAGAAATTTTTGTTTTAAAAACCATTAATGGTTGTCTGATTATCTATCTGTTCACTCCTCATTTATCCTAATTAATATTAGGATCAGTCTAAAAGATATACGCTTTTTTCCTCGACGATAACATCTAAATCAAAATTGTTAATATTCCATCCAGCAGCATGGGAAGAATACAAGAACCATCAGAATGACTGAACACAATCCAATGTTTTGAGTAGGAAATCTGTGGACAAAGTACTGCAGTAGGTAATGCTTAGTTTATGTTTTATACAGTCCAAAAGCACAAATTTTTCCTGTCAATACACAACTTATACTGAGTTCAAAACGCGTTTCTATCAAACTAAATTCAAGGCCATCACACAACTGCGGGTACCACACAAATGTAAAGAGTTGCTTCTCAGAGATATCGGTTCTGCAGGAATTTGAGACAGACCAGATACAGTGAAATATAATAATGTGCCAGCAGGCTAGAAATGATGGAAATAAAGTAGATATGTCCTTAGCATGTTAATTAGACAGTTTTGGTGTAGCAAATTCAGCTGAAATGAGTAGTCCACACCATCATCAGATATAAATCAGTGCCATCAGCAAAATATATGGTTCTGCATTTATACTGTTATGCATTAAAAGAGCTTTCATGTTTTATCACACAGAATTTTAAGATTTAAAATACACTGAAAGCATTCAAAAATGCCAATATTTTAATAACAATCATAAAATTGATAATATTAATGCTACAAATTCTATATCATTAATGCTATTCATATTATAATCAATAAAAATGCTGTACTCTTGTTGGTTTTTGTATAGAGAAGAGCTATAGCTCCTCAAAGAGCAGCTGTACAAAAGTGATTCTTTTTCTAGAGCATGATGATTTTGGTGCATTTGCGCAGCAGGCATTGTTGCTTTTTGATGGAACACCACAAATATCATTACAAGGATAAAAATATTGAACAGATGAAAATCAGGACAAATGCCGCAGTCAGTTTTTGAAGCAAGTATTGCTTGTGCCTACTCTTTCCAAGGCCACACCAGCACCAGGAAGAGCAGCAGTTAATCCTCTTAGGATGGACATGAGCTGGCAAAGTGTGCTTGCAGCCCAGAAAGCCAACAGTGTCCTGGGCTGCATCCAAAGCAGCGTGGGCAGCAGGGCCAGGGAGGGGATTCTGCCCCTCTGCTCTGCTCTGTTGAGACCCTACCTGCAGTGCTGAATCCAGCTCTGGGGTCCCAGCACAGGAAGGACATGGAGCTGTTGGAGTCAGTCCAGCAGAGGGCCACTAAGATGATCAGAGGGATGGAGCACCTCTCCTACAAGGAAAGGTTGAGAGAACTGGGATTGTTCAGCCTGGAAAAGAGAAGGCTTCAGGGTGACCTAACTGCAGCCTTCCAGTACCTGAAGGAAGCGTACAAGAAAGATGGAGAGGGAGTTTTAGAAGAGCATGTAGTGACAGGACAAGAGGGAATGGATTCAAACTGAAAGAGAGTAGCTTTAGACGAGATGTTCTGAAGAAATTTCTTTACTGTGAGGGTGATGAGGCTCAGAAACAGGCTGCCCAGGGAAGCTGTGGATGCCCCATCTTTGGACGTCTTCAAGGCCAGATTGGATGGGGCTCTGAGCAACTTGGTCTAGTGGAAGGTGTTCCAGCCCATGGCAGGGGGTTGGAACCGGATGATCTTTTAAGGCTCCTTCCAATCCAAACCATTCTGTGATTCTATGACCTACAGCAAGGTCCTGTAATTCCCTTAAGCTGAGTGAACGTCCTGTCCTGCTCTTCGCCTCACAGCATGGCAGTCATCTGACAGTCACTGAGATTTATTAATTGTGAAAACTTCCTTATTATTAAAGGAGAGAAGACGGCCTCCAGCAGCAATCAGTGAAGGCATAACCATAAGTAGTAGATCTGGTGTGGATGCATTTGTAGCACATACTGGAAAAGATTTCAGAGTTATCTGAGCAAACAGAGCAGCCGCTAGCTCCAAAACCAGAAGCAGCCAAGCACTAACAATCCAGCACCACAGCAAGCAGAGCTGACAGCCCTGTTGTTCTCAAGATTAATCCATTATCTCTTCACAACTCAATGCTGCATGGATACATCAGCTGACCATTCTCTTAAGCCATGGAGTTGAGGAAATTTGTCTCAGACATGAAAGAATAAGTTAACTGAAACCAAAAACAAGTCTTGTACCCACTTGATCTGTTTCTTTCTTAGAGGAGCAAAAACAACACAATTCTAAAAAGTAAATGTGCCTAACACGAGACCTGCCATACATCACTTATGGAAAAGATGACTCAAGAAGTATGATTACATGCAACAGTAGGAAATTACTTGCAATAGTATGACTAAGTTTGATTCTATGGTATTCAAATGGCCTTACAGCAACCATCTGGGGCCATGAGGCTGAATTATGCATAAAGAATCCTTTCATCAAATTCTGTTGAAGTAAACTCAGATACCAAATGACAATGTCTCAAAGCAATTTCTCAACAATGCATAGCAGCTGGAGGAAAAGGCTTTAAAAAAACCCCACAGAATTGAGAGAAAGAGCCATGCGGTTAAAACCTCAGTGCTGTTCTCCAGAAACGTGGAGATTTTAAGAGCTTTTCTCCGAAGTCAAAAGCAGTGGTTGCCATAAAAAAGGACAAGTAGAAGGAGAACCATTTGTGCTTGGTGTTGGTTCTGAATCATTTAATGGGCTTTCCAATGAAATGGGAAACTGACAGTGTCTATGAACCATAATACAGAAGCCTAAAGGGCCCTGCAGTCATGAAGTCATAAACAATGGGCTGTTAAGCTGAGGAAAAAATAGCAGGAGTATGAGTTATGGCTTGACTGCACAATATGATGCTTTTTGAGATACACAGCTTAATTGATAAGCTCTTCTTGCTCTAAAGCAGGGTACACTGACTCTGAGCTGAACACTAATTTCTAGTGTCTGAAATGGTCTGGACCATCCACTGTAGCAACACACTGTTCTGTGCAGACTTGCCAATGAGAGAGTTTATGAATTATCTAACAGTGGGGTGTCAGCCTCAGAAATCTCTGATGAGAAACCAGATGAAGGACAAGATAGGAACTGAACCCTTATACAGAAAATACTAAAATTTCAGGATAATTACATAGTTTTTGTTGAACTCGGTCTCTGTAAGTGATACAGGGCTGGAAGGAAACTTAGTTGGTCAAGTGCTCTGAAAATACAATTCCACAGGAAGGAAGGGAACTGAGTACTTTCACAGATTTCCTTCTCTCTGTATTTTTTTTTTTAATTAGGTTTTATTTGGATTTAGCTACAAAAATATCTCCTTCAAGCACTTTTCTTCAAGAGTAACCTGGAAAACTCGCACCTTAATTATTGTTTTGCAACATTTCCTGGTATTTCAGCCACTAGTAAACTAAGCACCCTTGTTGATTACGTAAGGGTACTGTACTGTGCTGTACAGAGAAAACCATTATAACAGATACATGAAGTCTCAGAGTGCACCTGAAGTACACCTTGCAGATAAGCACTTCAATTGAAACAGTAACTGAACTAACTCCAGAGATGAACTTGGAAAAAAATATTTATTTACTATAAGGTCGGTTATGCCCTAAATGCTGAATACCTAATCCTGGTATCCAAATTCCTTACGTACTGCCTCCTCCACTGTAAGCTAACAGGCAGTTCAGGCTTAGGTATACTGAACTGTACTAAATAAGAATATTTGATTTACTTGGTTTAGATGTACATAAATAACTCTTTGTTTACATTCAAATGTTTGAAGCAGAAAAAAATACACTGAGGAAATTTTCTTGCTTATTAAGTAAACCAAACTCAAAATAATTAAAATAAGTGATACATATATATGGAAAGTTATCCTTTCACATATTGTAGCTAAAATAACTTTTGTTTTTACCTGTGAGTGAAGAGTTTAGCTCTGTCCAAATCTTGCTACTGATCTTACTTCAACATTTAAATTAACAGCAGATGGGCTCAGATCTTTAAAAAATTATCTTCAATGAGTTAAATTAATTGGCATTTGATTTAGGCATTACCATTTCCTGAATGCTATTAATATGATAGGTGGCCTCACCACTTTCTCTGGCCTAGCATCTTCCCCTTTGGTCACCTTGCAGCACAGATGGCCAGGAAGGAAGGATGCTAGCTTGATGATAAGAGTTGGTTGGACTTTCTGTCTTCTAAGGACAGTCCAGGGTCTTTTAAAATTACTATTATTATTATTATTATTATCATCATTATCATCATCATCACCATCATTATTGCAATGGAAATTGGGAAGAATTGCTTAACACAGTAATTTCAAGTGTGGAAATACTTTTTTTTGCTCTCACTAAATGCGTATTTATTATCATATGGAGATTCCCCCTTTTGTTCACAGTCATGTGAATTCAGGGAAGATTGATAGCCATGAACACTAACCTGTATCAGATGTACATAAATCTGATTGATTGATTGATTGATTGATTATATGGATGTATTTTGCAGTATCTCATTCTTAAAAGTTTGAGGTAGATTGAAATTCTAAGACTACAACTCAGAAATCTGTATTTGACTGACAAAAGCCTGACAAGAGAATTTCAAGTCTACAGTTACAGAATATTCCCAATACTTTCATGGAGGGGAAGATATTAACAACTCTCAAAGGAGCATTTATGAAGCCAAACCTTCTCTAATACTTATCCTGGCCTCAGTTACTCTTATGAAGAAGTTTTCTTCACATTGAGTTACTGGAAAGCTTATGATGAGGTAATTGTGATAACATCATAAGCCTGCCAAGTCATTCTGTCCTTCGGAAGGTATGAGATATGCAGACAGCCCTAGTTTGAAGAATCTCCAGGTGACACAAGTGTGTATTGCTGACATAAATACATCTGACAAAACTGATCTCTGATCCATCTTGTCAGGAACAGCAGTTTTGGATTGCAGGCTGTGTGCAGTGCACTTCTTCACCGAACGATGCATCTCTTACTCTGAAAGAGCTTCCAAATGATTTCTGGGCACGATTTGAGATAGGGCCTTTTACTTAGAAGGCCTCATTCACAACCTATTACAGAGCAAGGTAACAAAGGCAAGTAACATTCCCTTTTATTTTTGTCATTCAACATGGGAACCAAGATGATACAGCTAGAAGAAAAAAAGTGCAGAAACTGAAATCCCCTACCTGAGGTAGGAATTAAAGTCAATTCACTCTCTTTGGAAGAAATTAGATTATCTCTGAAATTGCCATCTTTGTAGGAAATATTTTTAATGAATCAGAGATAAGTACTACGTACTGGGAGAAAGTGTTCTGGGCAACTACAGATCCATGTGCATCGTCAGTAGTGCACTCATGCATCTCAGATTTGCTAAATGTAAGGGTATAAACCAAAAATTAGTGGATACATTAAGAAAAAATTGCCTTAGTGTGCTCTCCTAAAACAGAAACTCACTGTTGTTCAGTCAGCTGGCAGAGAATTTCAATGTTGATGTTGGTGATTTTGTTTTGTTTGCTTGCACCCGAGCATACCACAAGACTGCTCAACTAAAGGTAGAAGATCAAAACACATCGTTTTTGCCTTGCACCCAGACATACCACAGGACTGTCTGGCTTAGGCCAGGGAGCAAAATGCTGTGTAACAACTGTTTGTTTGATATAGTAGCACTGTAATATCAAATTTAGAGTAAAGGCACCCAATCTGCAACTATTAGAAGGAATCACATCATTCAGAATCTACAGATACATCACAGCCACCTGAACAAATGGACCAGACCTGTGAAGAGAGGAGAGAAGAGAAAGTGTGACTTTGGACCAGGCTAATCCTGACCTATGGAAAAGTGTAGTAACACCCCTTCTTTTGGCCAGCTGGTGGATGATGCTGTTTGACACATGCTATGGTGAGGTTTGCCCTCCTAGCTGCCACGGCTCACTGCTGACTCCCACTGAGCTGCTGCCCACCAGCACCCCCAGCTCTCTCTCTGCAGGGCTGCTCTCCAGCCACTCCTCTCAGGGTTTGTGCTTGTGCCTGGCATGACTTCGTCCCGGGTGCAGAAACTGGCATATCAGATACACACCAACTCATTGTGCTCAACATCAGAACCAGGCTAGATCTGGGCTATGCCTCCAGTGGGTAGCCCTGCTCCCAGGTCTCTGTGCCCCCTATGACACCCCAGTGATCTTGAGATATTTGCAGGAACTTTGAAGAAACAGGGTTCATTTTAGGTCAAAAGAGACCTGAAATAATTATGGTTACATTGTGTAAAAATGGTATTTCTATAGCACAAAGTTGCTAGCACAGATTTAACCCTGCATGTCTCCACGACTGGTGTTAAGGAGAGAGGCAGGTCTGTAAGTAAGAAGTGGGGAATATTTTGCAGGCTATCTTCTTTCTCCAGAACAATTCCACAGGATAACCAGCCAAATTCTTCTGCAAAGGACAGGGAGTTGTGTCAGAAACAGAGAGAGATGAGCTCTGATGAGTGCTGTTCATATACCTGGCAAAGGGTATTCAGACCAACACATGAATACTTCTAAAGTGTTTGCTGAAGGGCTAATTTTTTTTTCTCCAGTTACTGATGTTAATTTTAAAATTCTTTTTCTCTTTATTGCCTCCAATTTTTTAATTAAAAAATTAGAAAGATATTTTTATGATCACTACATTCTTGTACAAGTACGGATAGAATTTGACAGACGTGACCAGAAGTGGTTTTTTCTCCATATCATTTGTCAGCCAAAAATGATGACAAATGGTATGGCATTTTCTGTCTATGACTAGTATGCTTTTAAGCAGGGAATCCATCTGTGTTAATTTCTACTTTGTAAGTGGGAGGAGCTTGTCTCTAAACTGGGACATATTGTGTTGAAAATTTTCTACTAGGAATGACAAATGTTGCAGAAGCAAGGAGATTAACACAGATCTGGCTTGATACAGCATACCAAGACAGTGTGGAGTAAATCTTTTAAAAGCTGAGACTACCCAAGTTATTTGCAGATGCTACAAAGTGTGAAAAGCACTGAAATATCACCTGTTTATGTAGCAGGTGCCACTCATGACAGCAACTGTTGTTGAAAAATATCCTTAAAACTCTGCCAAGATCTGCTGTGCCCATGACTTGACACCTCTTCCTTCTATTCTGTTGCTTCACAACATACCCAATTCTACGTAGTACTTTCTAGAGGAACACTTCAATGCCCTTTTTTTTTCCCCAATAAAAATGCCTAAAAGGTGTCCTAACACTGAAAAAAATGACCAAGGGTCTCAACATGGACTTTTCAACACATGAAACAGCCATAACATTATTCACAAAGAGCTATATTAAGCATCAGGTGCTGCATAAATAAATAAAGCTACATTCATGAGTGTCTGCAGAGTGTTTTGAGCTACTTGATTAAACTGCACCTTATTAGTGAAAATTATGATTAATGAAGAGCTTATAACAACAAAGCTCTCTCTGCAAGCACTACAATACAAAGAAGGCAATGAGAACCACACTTTAGATTGCAGTTGCTATGATAATAATTAATAAATAAAGCCATGCTGGAAGGGTATGTGGAAGATTTTTATATTATAGAGTTTAGGCTGACCAAAAAACCCATGCACTTTGTTCTATTATTTCTTGGGGTTTTTTAGAAAACTGTAAGACTTTATTGTTACTTGAATTTTACAACATGATGAGAGAGATGTCAAAGATCATGATAAAGGGTCAAGCAGGAGGCCCTGGGATAAATACACTTAAGGGAGTGTAAGCAATTTTGTTGCTCCATTATGCTCCATAAATTAAGCTAGTGGCTTTTCCATCCAGCTATACATTAATCCATTAGCTGAAGAGGAGGCAGGGTCCTTTTCATTTATTATTTATAAGACAGGGCATGCACAACTTGTGTGACATCATCCTTGTCACAGCTAAGGAGAAACTGCAATAAATCCATCTTTCTGGATCTCTCACAGAAAATATGAAAAATCTCAGATCTAATGACCCATTTTTCTGCAGTAGGGAAGGGCTTGCTAACCTACACAACTAAACAGATTATTGTATTTGATTGTGTCCCAAAGGGATGGGCTTTCCACACCACTACTGCTGTTTGAGGGATGTTCCTGTGTTCATATACATACATTTTATAAACATCAAACAACCAGCATGAGTCAAAGAGATGTTTTTACCATCAACAGGAGTAATCAAAGCAAACCAGAAAGCAATTTAAGCAATTCAAGTTCTTCGGCTCTTAAATCTACTTTACTATGGTAGATCAGCTGTAGCAGGTTAGGCTGAGATCCTGACTCCCACAGAGTGGGGCAACACAAGCCAATGCCAAGATCCAGGGAAGCATTTCCAATGCCAGTCCAATATGAACATGAAGGTAGTGAGCTGAAAAATGTTGGCACCTGGAATGGGGCTCTACATCACTCTATAGTGCAAAAATCATCTTCCAGTGCACATCTTGCTCTCTCTCTTACCCAGGGACTGCCCTAGACAGAGAGCCTGGCTCAGAACACACAGGCAGGAGTTCGGCTGCACCTCTGAGCACAGAGAGCTAAGGAACTGAGCAGTTTTTAGTTCCCTGCCTCTTATTTAGCAGTACATCTGTGGCCTGGAGAGTAGGAGAAATGCAAGATGCTGCCAGAGGATTGGGGCAGGCTGGGGACATTGCTATTATAGAAAAACCTCATGGGAGTTGATCAGCAGTGGTGATTCGTGCAGGAATTGTCCTGGTATGGAGACAAAGAACAGTATGGAGGGAGAAATTTGAGAGGGAAGGGGAAGGTTTACAGGAGGCATTTTATGGGGAAAATGCAGGTAGCATAAGCAAGGATCGAGGGCACAGTCCTGCAATTCCCCTTCTCCCACAACAGGTCTCCAGATATCTGACATTAGCAATTTCTTTCATAGTGTGAATGTTTTTATGGGACAGGATTTGGTGACAGCTGGTGCTTTCTTATAAAGCACATCAGACCACTCAGAAGCTACTATCATATTTCCCAGGATCTCAGCTTGCATTGGTTAAAATGTGACCGTAATTTTGCTGTTAATTCTGCAGAGCTCCACATTGCACCATATATGACTAACAAAGAGATGGGCAAATTAGCCTGTCCTAAAATGAAAAAAAAGGTACAGGCTGTTCCTTTTGCTTCACTGAAGCTTTAACTAAAACTCTGTTGTGGTTTAATCCCAGCTGGCAACTAAGTACCATACAGATGCTTTGCTCACCCATCTTACCCCCCAGTGGGATGAGGAGAGTCAGAAAAAAGGTGAAACCCATTTGTTGAGATGAGAATAGGTAAAAAATTGTAATTAAACAATAATAACAATAATTTTCATGCAAAGGAATACAACAAAAAGAGAGACAGAAACAAAACCTGAGCAAAACAAGTGATGCACAACACAGTTGCTGACCAATGTTCAACCCATCCCTGGGCAGAAATCAGCCTCTCCCTCGAGCTTATATACTGGGCATGACATTCTGTGGTATGGAATATCCCTTTGGCTAGTTTGGCTCAGCTGTGCTTGCCATGCTGTGTGCCTCCTTGTTGGCAGAGCATGGGAAACTGAAAAGTCCTTGATTTAGAGTAGGCATTACTTAGCAACAACTGTAACAGCAGTCTGTTATCAACATCATTTTCATACTGAATCCAAAACACAGCGCTGTGCCAGCTACCAGGAAGAAAATTAACTCTATCCCAGACAAAACAGCAATTTAAATACTAACATTGTTATTTCCTTCCTCATGGGAGACCGGAGTGCTAAAGCTCTGACCTTTACTATTTTCCACCGGCTGTCATATCTCAAATAAGTGGTGATTGGTATATGCAGCCAGCTGTATCATTCTCCTGTAAGAAAAAAAGAAACCAAACCTTACTGCTGAGAGGGGCCTGAGGCACATTCATCCCCTTCTGTAAGGTCATCAGAGGAGATCAAAACACCTGCCCCATCCTCTCATGAATGTAATCATCACCTATCAGAAATAATGCCTTATTTTGGTTTGACCTGAGTAGAGAAAGTTTCTACAGGTGATTTTAGGGATGACAACTAAGCCTTATTTATTTCTAGTCTGACCTTCAAGGCTGCTCATTTTTTTGCACATAAACACATGTAGGTCTTCACAGGCAATGTGAAACATTCCTTTCTCACACAGGTCTGGTGTACTTCCATTACAACCAACAACACACTTGCTAAAAATTCTGAACAATGACCATCTTCTGCTGAACTGATCAAAAAAAAGATGAAAAATGCTAATAAACTAGATCACCCCATTTAAATGTTTAGCGCAAGACTGGTAAAATGCAAATATTAAATACACACTTAGAAGAAAAATGTCAACCTACTGTACTGATTTAATGTGTGAGTTGTTACATTTCTTAGCTGAGGCAGAAATAATTGTTGGATAATTGTGTATAACAAAAAATATTGCTGAATGAATTAACACTTATTTAAAAAAAGACTAAATCTCCCAAAAGATCAAATATTTCAAAATCTGACATGTATGTTTTCAATTCTGTGTGTTGCTCCAAGGATTCATACAAAGTCAGCAACTAGACACTGTTTTAAATCTTCAAGAAAATGCTCTTCTGCCTTATAAAAGCCCACACCTTTGTATATTTTAACAGAAAAACACATCTAGTATTTTAGAAACTCTGCTTTTGAGAATAGGGTCCAAGGAGCCCTCAAAATTGTGAAGTATAATGACCATGGGCTAGTTTTAGATATGTGATATATCATTTTTTTCTGGAAGTGCTGCTGTGTTTCCATTAACTTTACAGGGAGCGTCCGGAAATTGTGGTCCAAACTTGAGCACCTTAGGTCCTCTGTTTCACACTTTATAAATCTGTGCCTGTTGCCTTGGAGGTCATAAAAAAATCACATCTAAGAAACAGGAAAACAATCCAGAAAGAAGGACAGAGAAACAAAAGGTTTTTGAGTTGGCCCCAAAAATGCCAAATTCACCCCAGTGTAATTCTGCTGAAAACAATGGAAGTACACAGGAGCTGAACTTTTCCCACTGTCTTTACAAAACAGTAAGCAGCCTGTAAAACTACTTTATCCAATAGTTCTGCACATTTTCAGTCGGTGAAAAGAAATTTGCTAGGTGGGACTGAGGGGGTTTCCATTATTTTTTTATTCTTGCAAATGATTACTTTCTTAATCTTTGGAAATCCTGTTTCCAACCAGAGATTCTGCTTGGTGTTGAGAGGGTGACAATCCTGACACAGGAGAGGAAGGGACAAGAATGAACACTGACAATACCGAGCTTCAGCATTCACAATCACTGGGAGAGCACTCCCTAGGTAACTTGTAGTAACTTATAGTAATTTGCTATAAGCTCATTAAGGGATAAAACTGGCTTCTTATAATTCAGTTTCCGGTAGTAAACAATAAAATGTTGTTTTGCAAATAGACGGCTGATGGAGCTCTAATACCTCTAGGAATACAAGGTGAGGGCAACTTCAAAAGCAATTATGGTTAAAACTTCCCTGCTACGGGTTCCTCAGTGTGAAAGAGGCTCTGCCTTACATCCCCACCGAGGATAATCAGTGTGATGGGGCAGAAGTGTCTTACCTGCAGCCCTCAGCACCAGGAGCTACGCTTCTGCCACGTCCCAAAAGAGATGCACAGAAGAAGGTTCCTCCTTGCAACAACCACCCACCCTTCCTAACAGGCCCACATAGGCTGTTCTTCACAATTACCCTGCTGTCACCTCCCCTGACACTGGAGTGAGATCTCCTGGAGGTTTCTGCAGGAGCTGCATTAAGTACCAAGGTGCAGCTGCAGAGGACATCAAATAGATGATATTCTCTGGCTTACAGCAAATCACCATGGCTTTATGCAGTACTTAGACAGATTAAAGCAAAATTAATATTCTCATAAAATAACAAGGAAATACTCACTACTTTGGTTTTTTCACTCTGCTGACATGTAGTTTTAGCTACAACTAGAAATTTTGTCTGAAAAAAAATTTGCTGAGAAATGCAGTGCAGTAAACTTGCCCTAGCTCTGCTTTTTCACTTATTTTTAAAGCTGTACTAGATCATTAGGGCATATGCAGAATAAAACACAGCAAATCAGTTGCCAAAGAGAAAGACACTGGATTTCCATAACAACAAAAGCTTACATTTAGAAATATATACATCCACTTCAGCTAGCAACAGACCAAAGAGAGGAAAATGTACATTCCTTTGAGTAATAAATCGTACTTGGCACTCTATTTGGGAGAGCTATGTTAAGAACTAGTCTCCTGATAGTAACACACAAAACTATTGGAATTTCCTAAGCTTTCTACAACGGCATACATGAGAAAAAAATTAAAATAAAGCAGTTGGCATGAAGTAAGTTTGTATAACAAATAATTCTAGGATTATTTTTTAATTAAGTCAGCCATTGGAGTGTGAAAAAACATATTGTGTATCCCTGTGCTTGAAGGCAGAGCTGAAATTCAGCGAGAGGCCTTTGCACAGGGAGGGTGGTGCTGCAGCAATCTGCTAGCACATCTATAGAGCAGAGCCCAGATAAGCCATCAGGAAAGGAGAATAAGCTCATGTGCAAAGTCCTACTCTTCACCCACCCTACCAACACACTGCAGCCTGTGAGTCACTCAAAAATCCTGTCGAGACAAAGGCAACAGAGTTATTTGCTTAAATACACTATGAAACACATCGCAGTTGATGCTTTCTGCACCTGTATGTGCTAAAAGCATCAGGATACCCATAAAACATCTCCCACAAACAACTGCAGTGACCGCGGGATCTGCTGTTGAGCTCGTACTTACATTACAGCATCGGCCGGGACAAAGCTCGGCATTTAACTATTTCTTCGTGAACTGCTTCCACATGCTTGTCTGCTCATTGTGCCATGCCTTCCATTGATTGCTTGTGTTTGACAGCATCTGGGCTGCAAAACGATCCTTTGCTCCTCTTTTGCAAAATCAGCAGGCTGCGGAGGGATGCGTGACCACTGCTGCAGCCGATGTATCCAAACAGCCCAATGCAGCAGAAGCTTTAGCTCCCCCTTCCCAGCCTGGGTTTTTTCTTTCTTTGTCTGTGTGGGTTTTTTTTAAAGAGATATGGTCCTGACTAACCTCAGGTTTCAGGAACACAATACAAGCTCCAGGCACGGGGCAGTCAAACAGATGTGGAAGGATACCAAGACAGAAGGCAAAAATAACATGATTTTAAGAGATGTTGTTCAAGGCATAACATGTATTTGAACTGTTTCCTGTAACGGATCCAATTTTGTGATTGGTTCTGTTTAATTCAAATTTTTCTTGACATTTTGCTACATTATTTCTTCACTTTTTGCATTTTTTTCAGCTTATACAATAGAAACAATAGGTTTTCTGCTTATTTATTTCACTTTTCAACTCTCTTGTGTCAAAGAATATTTACATTTTAAATGTTCACAATTTGAAGAAATCCTCTGTTAAAATTTTGGTCCGTATAGCAGTTTCAGCAAATATGTTCACTGTTCTGCCTCTGTTTTGTCTGCGACATGTTATGCTCACACTCTTTAGGACTTCCTTAAATTAATTTTGTCAGTGCTGATTACATCAAGACTCAGAAATCTGTGGGCTACCAGTAGCATCCTGAGTTTGGTTTCTCTTTTCCAAGCTGTCACAGGTAGCTGTTAGCCCTTCCACATTTTAAAACTCATCTCCTTATTAATTCACACTCATATTCATGTGATCAACTGCATAAAGCAGGCCTCAGCATCTGAGGCATTGCTAAGATTCTTCATTCTTTCCCCTTAGTCACTCATGTTAACCTGTCAGGTTGTCCTCCAGGAAAACCAAGAAACCTTTCCTTTGAGACCCCTTCTAATCTTGCCAGTTGTGCTTCTTTGAATTCCACGTGCAAGTGTAGAATGCTGCCTCTCCCCTTGATCCAGCAGCCTACTGCCAGAAACACATCATTCCAACCCATCAGTCTTCATTTAAAATGCTGTATTAACATAGCAGTTCACAAGAGCTTCAGGACTGGCTGAAAGGACAAGATCAGGGATTTCTAGGGAGTCTGGAGATCTCTTTTAGCTCTGCAGTCCTGAGCTGCACAGGTGATGCACTAGAAATAACTTCTCTAGAGGGTAATGTCAGCAGAGGCAGAGAAAACAAACACAGAGTGCTAATGCAGCTTTGTACAGACAGAGTACTCCTCCTTAGACAACTCCTGGACTTTACTACAACTCTGCTGCTTTTGGTTAGAAAAACCTGTTTTCCTGCCAAGGAGCTGAGACTGACTGCTCTCATGTCGAAGGTTAAAGTAACACTGCAAACACTAAGAGACTACTGCTCCATTGTATAAAAGGAAATATTATTCTTCCAAGGAAAAGAAGTCTGTTTCATATTAAAGTACATCGGATAGTAAGTGAAATTACTTGTGTTATCAGAAGAAATTTACTAGAGGAGGACAACATCCTTATATTTGGAGTCCTGATCATGAAAGGTAAAGAGGAGCTGGGCATAAGTAAGCAACAACACTGTCCCTACAATATTGCTTTTTGTTGCATAGAGATCAAGGAAAACACATTTTTCTGGCAATCACATCTCAGCTTTAACCACACAAACATTAAGAAATCCTCTCCGAGTTCAAGTAAACAAAAGGACATTGTAACCAGGCAGAGCAGACTGTTTAGCCAGGAAAACATGCAGTGCCAGTCTCCAAAACACTGCCCTGCTGGATAAGCTCCTGCAGCACAATGATCTCACACAGCTGTCGTGTTGCTCCTCAGTTTCACTGCCGAAAGGATTGACCCCAAT
The DNA here is from genome assembly GCA_013398115.1 of Falcunculus frontatus. Classification (NCBI taxonomy): domain Eukaryota; kingdom Metazoa; phylum Chordata; class Aves; order Passeriformes; genus Falcunculus; species Falcunculus frontatus. The sequence continues at coordinate 1,873,439 of VZRV01005707.1, read as the reverse complement.
GCAGTGGCATGCTGAGAACGACCTTCCTGAGCAGGGCACGCGTGTTGGCTGCAACTGCCCGTGGCCATGCTGGCCACAGAGGCCAGTAGCCTGGCATCAGCCCTGTTTATCAATTCCACATTCTGAAACCTGAAAAAAATCCATATAGGGCGGTGGGAACGAAGCCACAGATGACACAGGAAGCATCGCACGGATGGGAGGCAATGGGGGACAGGACTTTGAAATGAGAATGCTTTAAAAGCACTCTCTCACAAAGTGCTCAAATCCTTTTTAAGCAGCAGGCATAAAGAGCCCTCCTTTGAAATTCCATTCCGAGAGTGAAAATAGATTCTGAACAACTAGTATTATTAGCAATCTTCTTATAGAAGAATGTCAGCTGAGGGCAGCCCTGTGTCTGGAAACTGAGCCTGAAAAAGCAGCTGTGCTTCCCATATGGGAAGCAGGTGAAGGGCAAATTTCCCTTCCAGGGACATTTTAAAACAAAGGCAAAAAATAAGTATTCAATTGATGCATTCAGCATCCCAGCTGTGAAAATCAAGTAAAATTAGAAGGCTCATTGCTGCTGCTGCTGAGTTTGGTATGACTTTTATTGGTGCTGACATGGGTGAAGTGCAGCCAGCTACTCAAATGGGTAGCCTGTGAAGCTGATATATTATAAAGTTCACCTGCCTCCTCTTTCAGTCAGAACCATTCTTTTTATGTCTCCTCCTTTTGAATTTCACTTCCCTCCTCCTCAAATGGGACACCTCCTCTCACACAGCATCCTCAGCATTAGCAGCCTCTCCATGTTGTCCATGGGGGGAGAGGCACAAAGTCACATCCCCTGATACCTCTTGGACATTCGCTGTGGCCATGGCAGAATGGGGAGAGCTGGGTTCACACTGGGCTGGAGGCAGCCAAAAACATGTGACTCACCCTGCCATGTACAGGGCCACTGTCACACTCCAAGATAAGCAAATGGTTTTATCTTCCAAAGGCAGCCCACAGCCATCCCCATAACGAGGGGAGATGAAATCTTCCTCAAGTGGAAGTGTATTGCATCTAGGTAACAGACCCATTTCAGAAGTTACAAGGACTGTTTTAGCTCTGTGGAAAATCTCAGAAGAGTTGACCCAGCCACTATGAGAAATATGAAAAAAAATTTTAATTCTTAATCAAAATTAATTTTCATATTGAGATCTATATTCTCCACAATTTTATTGGATTTTCCCAGGCATTGCAAGATCACATTCTTCAGCTGTAGGCAGAAGACTGGCAATTTTCTGTTTAATTCTTCTCCCCAGCCCCCAGCGTAGCCAGCCTCCAATTAAAGGGGGTAAAAATGAAATTTAGCCATAAAACTTTCCTACAAAATGCATCTGTAAGTGACCTGCACTACATAACAGCAAAGATTAAGTGGGGTCTTTGGAGCTGGTGAATTTATAACAGATAACTAATTAGTGACATTTGAAGATAAGCTGAATTGTTGACAACCTGAAATAATTTTTTTAACAACAATAGTGACAGGGTTTTAATCCTCTGAAGTTAAATATATGGAACTGCATTAGTTGGATCTTGTCGTAAGATCACTGTAATATTTGGAACAGCAAACTCTTTGGCACAACCTGCTTCAGCTGTCTCAAGCGACTCACATGTGATTTAAAGGTGCTGCAAGTCAAAAGTTTTAAAAAAAGACAAAATATGAGGAAGAGGTGACCTGACTGAAAAGTCTCCAGTACTGTGAGTGCCAAGATCCCTGATTTGCTTCTGTTTTAAGTTAAAATTGTGATTTCTGCATTTTGTAATTGATCATATCTGCGGTAGACCTCTTGTTAACCTAGATAAAGAGACAAAAATGTTATAAATTAACATTTCTAGGCCGCAATCCAGGATGATTAAAATACCGTCTTGCCCAGGCTATTAGTGCAATAACAATTTTAATGCCAGCAAGGCCAAGCAATTAGCATTTGTGTGATTAAAATACCGGCCTGGTCTTCTAGAGCCGGAGTGATTAGTATGTTGCCGGTCCTGGCTATTAGTGTTAGCACCACCAACAGTGTGGAATTTTCTTAATTCTCAAAGGCCTTTGAGAATTAATTTAGGCTCATATTAGCTTGACATGATGCTTTTTCTTTAACTATACGTTACCTCATTGAAATATACATATTTGCATGTTTCAAATATTTATGTAATCGTAAGAAAAAAATATTTTCGTGCGTTGGTACCACTGTGATAATGGAAGACTTAATATATTGTCTGTGTAGGAGGAGTCATGAAAAGACGGGATTATCAAGCAGGAATTCCAAGCAGGGAAATTAAAACAATGATGAAATTTGTCCACTCTCTGACTAAAACTTAAATGCCAGCTCAGTCAGTCGATGGCATGCAGCCAGAGCCGTGCAGCCTGACTGACCCCATTTGCCCAGGGCAGCGGATGCATTAACCACTGCAGTGCAGTGCAGCCCTCTCTGCAGCCTGAGATGCATGCAGAGCAGCTGATGGGAAGAGTTGTCTTTGACACCAAGTGTTCAAATTCAGGAGATAGGATTTTTCTATGACAAATACCAGCAACACCAATGAGGGGCAAAATTCAACATTAAGGGCAAAAATGCCATGGAAGAGACCTTGGCTTAGGCTATCCAGGAAGAGTGGGGCCATGAACAACCACCTTTGTAGAAGCAGATACCTAGGCTGAAGCCGTGTCACAGCAGATTGTTGGGCTGTAGCACTCAGGCCATCAGTGTTCAATTCACAATTGCACCTACACTGCATCTTAGGACCTGTGTAGCATTCATATATATGTATATCTATACATACACTCTGTACTCTCTCTGTAATCATAGATGAATATTGACCATTTATTGCAACTTCAAATTTTCTATTTTTTAATCAACTCTTCAGATATCCTTGTAGTCTTATTCTCTGACCACTTCAAATTCCTTAAAAACCTTCAGCAATGAACTCAAACGCCTTTGGAACTCTAGGTACACAGGATTTCCCGTACCCCTTTATGCTGTCCCTCTCAGTTCGACTAGGTATGTGAGGTGTGATTTGCACTCACAAAATTCGTGTTGACTTTCTCACAGTGTCATAGTTATTCATGAGGACTCTAATTTCATTCTTTATTATAAATCTTGTGGAAGTGTCCTGTAGAGATAATGAACATACCAGTCTGTACTTCCTCAGATCCCGGTTGGAACCCTTTTTGAAAAATGGTCTCATCAGTTGCTTTCCAGCACTGTGAAAAGCAAAGGATTTTGAAGCAAAAGTTACAAGCATGGACAGTCATTCCGGTATTTCCTTTAAGAGTTGTTAAATGAATCGATTTTTGAAAATGTCTAGGTCCTGGTAATTTGTTATTCTTCATTTTCTCTACTGTTCTATGTACATTTCACTCCAAGGCAGCAACTCTGTGTAGTTTCCATCTGGAAGGATGCCAACATGGAGATATTCCTGTGCTCTATTGTGGTGAGAAAAGATGCAAATAGCTGAATCAGCTTTTCCTGTGATGGGCTTATTTGCTTTGTTTACCATGGAAGAGTTTGAAAAAGTAGGTAGAATTAGTTTTGCGCTTTTGCAGGTTGTTCATCAGTAATGAGCTCAGAGCTGTGTCACTTCCAGTCTTGGTTTATTTATTAATTCATCTCTCCTACACGAGATGTTTCACCTAAGCACTGGTAGCTAATACCTTCTTCAACATGATATCACAGGGAGTGCAGGGTAGGCATGAGCTAGCATGAATCACTGTGTTCAACAGTCAGGGCAGAGCCACGCTTAACACATTATTTTCCACAATTTAATTACCAAAGAAATTTACTCAGGAGAGAAAGATGAAGACTCATACGTAACCATTTCCAGATCCCCAACGGATATAAGTAAAGCTTTGGAAAACATTTTGGGGATCTCTCATCTTTCTCCCTTGTACCTGCTCACCGGGCATCACAACAGGACAGAAGAGCAGGCTGTGTGAAATGAGGGGTAGCATGAGTCAGATTGCAGTGCCAACAGTCTGCAGACTGCCTCCATCCTGCAGTCAGAGAAAATATTATTAATTATTGTGGTAAATAATAGTGAAAATACTATACAAAATACAGATATATTATATTTTAGGTGTATATTCAATATATAAATAAATACAATGTAAATTTTATTAATTTAATTATAAATATATTTCTTTCCAAAAACTACACACCAACTTGATAATCTTAATAATTATTATAAAAGTTGTTGATAACCATTATGTGCTGGCATAGTGCAGCCGTGAAGAAGGAAACTGTGATCTACAAGGGACGGAAAATGGTAAGTTACTAATGAGTGAGAGCTAATTACAAGATTCTATGTGATTCTGATTTAGTCCCAGTTAAGCAGGATGCCAAAGCACAGAGAACAGATTCAGAGAAGCCCTAGCAATACAGTTAGAGAAACAATGTTCACCTTGAAAGAAAGTTCTTTAACTTGCTTAATTTGTTTATCAAAAGAAGGTAAAAAAAATATGGCTGATCATCAGTAAAAGCCATAGATAGCCAGGAAGCAGAATGTATCTTTAAGCTACTGGATGATATTAATTTCTTATTCACAAGTGGTCTTCTCATTTTTTCATGCATTTTTCTCTTTTTTTATGTGGCTACCCCACATTTCACAATTTTTTTAGCAAAAGCTATCTTTGAACATAAAGCTAAGAAGTATTTGCCTCTCAAACAGCCTTCCTAAATCAGCTTAAATAAATTTCTTGATAACCAGCTTTGCCTTTTACCTTCCATTTTGTCATGCACAGGTGTATTGGCCTCCCTATCAGACAACTCACTCATGGAGTAAATCTTATTCACAGAACATTGTGTTATCTGGTTTTTGTCTGGCTTAAGAGCTATTCCTGGCCAGTTTGTAGTTTCTCTCATGCTCTTCTTTGTTCTGGCACCACCTACAAGCCTTTTGTTTCTGACCTCTCGTATTTCATACTAGTTAAGCACAAATGGAGCTCTCCTCTCACCTTTGCTCCTCCATTTTCCTTTCTCCCTTCCCCTGAAATCAATTGGAGGATCCAAAACAATCATTTCAGGAGGCCATTCCCAAGAGGGTGAAGACCAGATTTCTCCATGACCAGCAGAAATGCCTCAGCCCTAAGCAGGATTTCTCTTAGGATTCTGATTCTAACTGGCGTTGCCTTTTCTCTTCTACGTATCATCTGGCTACGTGAATACACAGAAGGCAAAACAGAAATGAACAGTCAATAGCCACGATGGCCATGGGCCACAGATATCCCTGAAGTCGTGCTGACCTTTGCCAGGAGTACACAGAGCCTGGCACAGCCTGGCCACGATGCTACTGCCCCCAGAATGAATCTGCCCAATGTGCCTCTGCACCCACAAATGGTGTGTTGTTGCAACGCAAGACAGAACATGCACAGGCACAGTTTTCCATGATAATCTTACAGTGATGCCATCTGTCTATTTTTCATTGTCAAGGAATATTTTTATTTGCCAAGAAGAGAAGACTCTTAAGAGATTAGATGTTAGATGGTGTTCTCAAAGAAAATAAATACAATGATAAAATAAGATAATAAACAAATCAATAAACAAAATAATTACCATAGTTACATCCCTACCTCTGTTGCAGTCACAGCCCTCAGGCTCAGCTCTCAGATGCATTCTACAGCTTCTTTATAACATTTCCTAATAGCTTGTGGTTCCCCCCAATGTGAGCCTAGCAGACTCATCCCATCAAAAATGTCAGACCCAAAAGTTTCCTTTCTTTCAGTTACCTAAGACAGGTATACAAGAAAAATATTATTTCATGGATCACCATCACTCATAGATGTGCTGATATTTTCCTTCCTTCAGCCTCACAGGCAGCAAACGCCTGAAGGGTTTGTACTGGAGCTGTTTCTAGGTCTCCTAACGTGGCATTGCACTGCATTTCTAGCTGTTTCATAAGAATAAGAAACTTTAAGTTTGGTGCATGCTTTATTTTTCACAGGTTTTTTTACTGTTTAAAAGATCAGCTACTGATTTTCAATTGTGCCCAAATTGCTGTGGTTGCAAAGTAAGGGAGAGCAGAAAATACCTTGTTAACCTGGTCATCCCTATAAATATGCAGATTCCCTTCATCTGTGCTTTTTGTTAGACACCCTACTTTTCTATGTCTAACTGGATGTGTTGGCAAGGGGGTTGGACACGAGGATCTCCAGTGGTGCCTTCCAACCCTAACTCTTCTGTGATTCTGGGAGAGGGATCTGTGCTCTCTGCGGCTCCCCCCCACTGGAACAGTGCAGAGGGCTGAGGTGGGGCCATTGGAAGGTTCCAGTGCCCAGAAGGTTCTGGAAGGCTCTCTGCAGTTTTGGCAGGTGCCACAGCAGTTGCTGCTGCACTTGAAGGCTGCACCCGTGCTCTGGCTCTGACGGTAACTAAACCTCGCCCCCTTGTTCCATTCCCCCAGCCCACACTGGCTGTACTGCTGTGTCGCCCTGAGTTTTGCAGTCTTTTGATGTTTTCATTTCTGTGATGGAGTTCTCACGCACTTTCTGTAAACACAGTTATGTTTTGTGAACCGTTCCTTTTTGTTTTCATTCTTTCTCCTGAGGCGGAGAAGTTTGATGGACTTTTCGCTTGACCAGTGTGGTTGGAGAGGTGGTGACCTCATCCTCCAATCCACGGTCATTCCTAAGAACATATCTATATGAAGTAAAATAAACAGCTGGGGCTTTTTCCTGGCTTCTTTCCTGTCCTGACTAAGCTGGGTCTGCGTGGTTCTTCTGCGTAGTTCTTTCGTGTCCAAGTGCGACACTTCTGAGGCCAGGGTTTGACCCCAAATCGAGCCCCCAAGGAAGCGTTGTGGCTGTATATGGCCAGGTGAGCCCGGCTGTGGGGTAGAAGCTGCTGGGGAAGCCGGGGGTGTGAGACAGCAGGGCCTGGTGCTGGCAGGAAACCCACAGAGAAAGCCTTGCTGGCTCAGGAGCCTCGCTCTCGGAGGCTGGGAGGCATCCAGGAAGTTGCTGCCGTGTGCCCGGCCTCTTCTCAGATTATCATTGGGCTTCCGCTTTTGGCCGCTGTCAGAGGCAGAGACTCGCCTAGAGGGATGCACAGACATGACACACCTTTATCCAAAATGAGGAAACTTGAAAGATGAGTATTAATCATTTTGGTGGGTTCTCTTAAGACTTTTTGCTGTCTTCATCTCTGGTGAAGATAGAGGAATGGTGAGCCACAGTGATACCATTTATATTATGAGACCACTTCAGATGGAAAAGATTTATAACCATAAACTCTAAGTCAGAAGGGAATCTGTGCCGCTTGTTTCCCAAGTCTGAGGTTCTGCTTTGCAGTCAGTGAATTTTAGGGTGGAAGAAGGAAGAAGGATTTCTTGCAGGTTTTTTGGGAGGATTTCTTGAGTGTGTAAATAAGGGCATTTTAGCGTATGTGAATACAGTCATTCTTTTTTCAGTTGTCTTGGGGATCTTGAGATCCATGACACAAGCAGTTACCTCTTAAACCCAAAGACTGACAAAATGCCACCACCAAGGTCACTGCTGTACATTAAGATGCGCACTATGAGGTACAGTACAATACATTTATTATCAGTGTGACTTGCTGCTATTTACCATCCAAAAAATCATAAATACTGAGACTCTTTGGTTCTTCCAGTGCTGGCAGACAAGCTTGGTCTACTGGTTGTTGTGCAGGACAGAGAGCTAGGACTGAAGACCTTATTAATTTATGTAATACTTGCATCAAGACAGTCCTTCCACAGTCACACGTAGGATTGTTAGAGTTGTCTGCTTTTGGATTCACTACAGTCTAGCAACTAAGCTTTTGCTTTTTTAATTCTGAGGGGCAGCACAGAAAATGGATGCAGAAATTTTCTGGCCAAAGCTAGGAACAGAATATTTTCCCAAGGGAAAGGAGGAGACAAATGTGCCCAAGAAGACCAAAAAATGGGTGCATACAGACATGCCCTGAGCAGAGTTCCAGGACTAGCAGGCTTAATTCACTGCAAAAAGGACATACATGTCCTGAAGTGCTCCTGACTTACGATAGGAAGATGGTGGCTGGGAGCATGCTGACAGTGACAAATAATTGACTAGACCTAGTCCCTGGCTGCCTTCATGGTTCTCAGGAATGAAGGAAGGCATCAGGAGCAGGTTTTAGGCCAAAATATCCTTAGGGCCGGTAGGATGGTCGCAGGGCTGCAGCAGCTCTCCCATGGAGACTGGCTGAGAGAGCTGGGGTTGTTCAGCCTGGAGAAGAGAAGATTCCAGTGTGACTTTACAGCAGCTCAAGAGAGGTGGCCCTCTGAAGGGGCACTCAAGAGAGCCAGAGAGAGATGCCTTGCTTTTTGCAAGGGCATATAGTGACAGGACAAGGGGCAGTGGCTTTAAACTGAAAGGGGGCAGGTCTAGATTAGCTATTGGCTAATTCTTTGCTGTGGCAGTGGTGAGTCGTTGGAACAGGTTGCCTAGAGATGTCGTGGATGCCCTGTCCTCAGAAGTGTTCTTCATGACTGGGTTGGATAGGGGCTTGTGAGTAAGCTGGTCTAGTGGAAGGTGTCCCTGCCCACAGCAGGGGGGTTGGAACTGGATGATCTTTAAGGTCCCTTCCAACCCAAACCGTTCTGTGATTCTGTGAGAATTGTTCCGGTGAGTCATACCAAGCTCATGAGCCACAAAATCAGCACCGTCAATGCAGGTACGTGTGGTCAGAGTTCCAGGTTCCATTCCCTCCTCTCTCAGGTGCAGTTGCTGAAGGGGCTTGGCACCTCTGTAATGAGCCTAGCAAAAAATAGATCCTCTGCACCATTCAGTGTTAGTGGCACCAAGTGTCTGCTGGCAAGAGAAGCTGAACTGCTTTGACAGTGCTGATACTCACAAGGCTTTTAGTCACCTCCAAGAAGAATGGGGCAGCTTGCCCCTCTCTGAGCCACCTCAAGTCCATGAACTCAGGGAAACTGCCTACAACAGTGGCACAATAGTTCAGAAATTTTTTTCCTGATCTCTTGGTCAAAACAAAGTTTATTTGCTTTTTTGTGCTTTCTGCAGGAATTGTTTAACAATGACAGCTGGCTAGGAAGTCTTTAAATGGTGCATAGGCTCTTAGGGAGCAAAATTGGAGACTATAGCAAATGAACCTCATCACTGCATCAATCAATTCAGAGGCTTCACAGTAGAGCTCTGGCTTCTGAGAATCCAGGACACTAAAAAAGAGCAAATACTGACTATGTAGCTGTGATTAACATAATTCTGATCCCAAGCTATTAAACTCTGCTGAGAGGCAATGTATATTAGCTTAGGCTGGATGCCACACAAACGCTTGGAGCAGGAAAAGAGTGAGCAGATGTTGGTCTACAAAAACTCATGTAGCCATATCATTTGCCTATATGCATGGAACTACTTCTAATTAATTTTTGCAGATGACACCAATCGGGGGGGAAATGAGTGAATACACTTGAGTACAGACCATTCAGAAGGATGTAGACAGACTGGAAGAACGGTCCAGCCTTGTGAAATTCAAGGACAAATTCAAAGTCTTGCTCCTGGAAAGGAAGAGCCTCTGTCACCTGTGCAGTCTGATCCTGCCTGGCTAGGGGCAGCCCTGTGGAGAAGAAAGCGAGCAGCAAGATGAGCACGAGCCAGCAGTGCCCTGGTACCAAAGAAGGCCAACAGATATTGGGCTGGGGCAGAGCCAGAGACCAAAGGAAGAGATTATTTCCCTCTACCCAGCACTTATTATATTACTGTGGGGCCCCAAATACAGGAGAAGCATTGACTGTAACTTGATCGAGTTCAGCAGAGGCACCACTTTAGTGGGGGCTGGAGCACTGGCCCTGTAAGGAAATGCTGGAGGAGTGGGATTGTTCAGCCTGAGCCAGGATGGCTTTAGGAGACCTAACAGCTCCTGATGCCAACAGGGAGGTCACTGAGGAGGAGCCGGGCTCTTTACAGCAATGAAGGGCGGGAAGATGGGAACCAGCAGGTGTATTTTGAAACAACAGAAGTTAAAAACTCTGTGCTGGTTTGGGCTGGGATAGAGTTAATTTTCTTCACAGTAGCTGGTAGGGGCTGTGTTTTGGACTTGTCCTAGAAAGAGTGTTTTACTTAATGCTAAGCAGGACTTGCACAGGGTCAAGGCCTTTTCTGCCTCTCACCCCACCCCATCATCAAGGAGGCAGAAGGTGCACAAGGAGTTGGAAAAGGATGGAGCCAGGACATCTGACTTTGACTGGCCAAAGGAATATTACAGACGATATGGCATCATGCTCAGCAATAAAACTGTGAATGGAGGTTGACAGGGAGGCAGCTGCTTGGGGACTTGGCTGTGCATTGGTCAGTGGGTGATGAGTAACTGTTTTCATTTTCATACCTACTTTTTTTTTCTTGTGTTTTATTTTACTCTTTCTTTGATTTTTTGGTGTTTGGGTTCTTTTTTTCCTTACAATTAAAAAAGCAAAACAACTTTTGAATTATTGAACTGATTTTATCTGAATACATTAGTTTCTTTCTCACTTTCACCATTCACATCTTTCCCCCATCCCACTGTGGGGGAGCAAGCAAGCAACTGTGTAGTGCTTAATTGCTGGCTGGGGTTAAACCATGACAACCGGGTAGAAGTTTGTCCCTATGAGGACATCCAAGCAGAGGCATGGGTTTTCCAGAGAGGTGATGCACTCTCCATCTTTGAGGATTTTCAAGCCCTGACTGGATGAAGCTCTTATCAGCCTGGTCAGACCACAGAGCTGACTCTGCTGGGAGAGAAAGTTGGACCAGAGGCCTGCTATGGTCCCCCCTGCTTAAATTGCATTGCAATCCTGTGATTCAGTGATTCCCCATGTCCATCCTCTTGAAAATGTGTCCCTCCAGTCCATTAAAATTCTGGGCAGACGTTACAGCAACAGCTCCACTTCTGTCCTGAAACACATGCAGAGCCGCCTCTTGCTGTACCTTACCTTGTACCTGCCTGAGGTCCAATGTCAGCACTGCAGCTGCACTTCAGCAAGTTGGCTGAAACAGATTTCTTTGGACACGGAGTGGGAGAAGCTTATTTATCCCTTCTTGTAGTAGTTCTTGGTTAAAAAAACCCTGAACAAATAAAGAAACAAACAAAACACTGCACCTTTATCTCACTTTCATATATGCACACAGGTAAAAAATGATTGTTGAGAACCCATTTACCTCTCCATTAAGAAGCTTAAATGGAAATCTGGGCTATCTGCCTTGAAGACACACATTTCCATAAGATACTCTAGAAGGTATAATAAACTCCCTTGTGAGCAGTATGTGAGCTACATTTTTATCTGATTCTGTTCTCAGTTTGTCTCATGTATAGCTCTGGCCATGGCTAAAGAGTTTGATTTCCAGACCAAATGCATTGTTCATAATGTTTTATGAAACTAGAATCTTCAAGTTTCTTCAAACTCATAGTTTAGGTATTTTTGATTGAAAAAAAAAGCCCAGAATGTATGAAAAAAACAAGAAATATTAAATTATATAAGCACACACTGACATTTCTTTATCTCCACAAAACTAATACTACAGGAATGGATAAAAAATTGCAACATTACTGCCTGAGGAAGGATGAAAACATGTCACTCAAACTGGGATGAAACAACTCTTGTGTTGGGACTGTATGTCACTGAAAGGACTGAAAATTACATCTGCACGATGAAAATAGGTGCTAATTACTCAGAAAACTGTGAATTTTCATACTGTATGTTTTTAAAATAGTGCAGGTGCCCATGTTTGCACAAGTACAGGCATTGAATAATAGTCATAGAATCACAGACATAGAATCATAGTCATAGAAAGCCAATCATATCCTGGGCTGCGTCAGAAGAAGTGCGGCCAACAGTTAGAGGGAGATGATTCTGCCCCTCTACTCCTCCCTTATAAGACCCCACCTCAAGTGCTGCATCCAAGTCTGTGGCTCCCAATGCGAGAAGGATGTGGACCTGTTGGAGCAAGTCCAGAGGAAGGCCATGAAGATGATTTGAGGGCTGGAGCACCTCTCCTGTGAAGACAGGCTGAGAGGGTTGTTCAGTCTAGAGAAGAGAGGTCTCTGGGTAGACCTTAGAGCAGCCTTCGAGTACCTAAAGGGAGCCTACAGGAAAGACAGGGAGGGACAGTTTATCAGGGAGCGCAGTGATAGGACAAGAGCTAATGGTTTTAAACTGAAAGAGAGTTATCTAGATTAGGGTTAGGGAGACATTCTTCCGCTGGTGAGGCAGTGGAACAAGTTTCACAGAGAAGTTGTTGCCCATCCCTGGAAATGTTCAAGGCCAGGTTGGATGAGGCTTTGACCAGCCTGTTCCTCCTCAGGACAGAGAGTTTGGAATGGGATGAACATTAAGGTACCTTCCAACCCAAACCATTCTATGGTTCTGTGATAATCACAGAATTGTTAGATTGGAAAGAATCATTATGTCCAAACTTTAGCCCAGGTCTGCCAAATCCACCAAAAACCATATTCCTAAGTGCCACATCCACAAAGTTTTTTAACACTTCTAACGATGATGATTTCACCACATCTCTGGCCAGTCTCTTCCAATGCATGACCACTCTTTCAGTGAAGAATTTTTTCCTGATAACCAAACTATAACTTCCTTGGCACAACCTGAGGCCATTTCCTCTCCTCCTGTCACTTGTTATTTCGGAGAAGAGATCAACCTCCATATGGCTACACTCCTTTCAGGCAGTTGTAGGGAGCGAGAAGGTCCCCCATGAGCCTTCCTTTTTCCAGGCTAAAGGAGCCCAGCTCCCTCAGCCGCTCCTCGTGGGAACTGTGTTCCAGACACTGCACCAGTTTTGCTGCTTTGCTTTGGACACACTCCAGCACCTCAATGTCTCGCACACACAGCGTTGTTTAATTTCTTCTTGTTCATTTGCACTCGTATTCCCTTTTTCACTTCCAGCCGGCTTCCCCGGGGAGCGCAGCTTTGCTGTGAGTGTCCGGGAGCAGAGGAACCGAGGGCTGCTGCCTCCATTGCCACCACGAGAGGTCCCCCCAGCCCCGCAGCTGAGGCTGCCGCCCGGGCTGTGGCTGGAGCCTGGCGCGGCGTCAGTCACAGCAGCCGCTGTCACCTTGAGAAAGCCACTTCTTCAAACTTGGGTGCCTCAAATGCAGCACCTGGCTATGGAATTTATTTATGGGGGTTTTCCCCCACAATGGATGTATTTGTATTGGGAATAAGAGCAGGTAAGATCTCATAGTAAGATCCGGAAGAGAGAAGGGTTTGCTCGTTATTTATCCACCAAAGTGTGTGATGGTGTTTGAGGTTCTTTTATATAAGAAGGTACTTAAAATAATGGTATTTGAAAATTCCTGCCTTGTATTGGACTCTTTGCAGTCATGTGTGTCTGTGTTTGAAAGACTGGAGTTATATGTTTTGTTCTTTTAATAGAGTAAGTTAGAAAAAAGAATAAGACAAACTAATAAAACTAGAACTAGAACAAAAAAATATATTGACTAAATATTCGGAATAATTTAGAAAAACATTCTGTCTCTCAAGTAAACCCAATTGTTGTCTCTTCTCTCCAAAGCTACTTTTAAAATTGTAATGGGTGTGCAAACATTTTGGTGCCAGAGGTGGCCCCTGGCAAATGAATGCGCATTAGACATTTTCACACAGCACTTGTCACTGAATCATATTCGGAGCTGCATTTTGGTAGGCGTCGAGATGACTTCAGGCAGGGGTGTGCTCCAGCTGAATTGTGAGTATGAATAAAGGTCTGTGGTAGTGAAAGTGACACATATCTCTGCAATATTCATCAACATGAAAAGCAGGTGCAGGCAGAAGCAAATTAGCCATTTTGTTAGGTTTGGTCAATGCTGCGTCTCAAGAGTTGTCACACTTTTTTTTTTTAATTACTTAAAAATCATGTAAGAGACCAACTCATTGCAAATTAATTGCTATTGCAAAAGGTGGTGGTGAGGAACAGATTGGCCTAGTTGTACAATTAGAAAGAACCAGGGGCTAAGTTTGGTGAGACTGTGCCCTAGCCTTAATCCAACAAAGCATGCATTTAATTTTAAGTTTGTAAGCAATTTGTTGACATCAGTATGATTATTCTCGTGTTTGAAACTATGCACCTGTAAAAATGCCATACAGGATTGGACCTCTCTCTTCAAAACCCTCAGTGTTCACACAATAGTGCTCTTTGTAGTGTCTGAAAATCTGGTTCCTCAGCTTCCTTTGCCTGCAGTGATACTGCGTCTTATGAGAAACAGAGCATTTTGGGCCCAGTCCTACCATGAGCTCCACTTAGTGAGATGTCAAAGTCATGAAGAAATCTCTGTAGTCCAAGACTCTTAAAGCCTATTTGCACTAACTGCAGTGATAAATCCAGGTGCCTGTTGCATTCTTTCCCCATCAAACTGAGTTTGGAAACATGACAAAATAACTTCAGGTAAGTCAACATCATTGCTGCGTCAGCTTTAGCTTGCCTAAAAATTAGGCAGTGTCCTGTCTTGACAAAATGCCTTGTTCACTTACAGCCTCAAAATTCCCTAAGTGAATTATGATTAGGACACTGTAAGAATACAGTCCAGTAGGCTTAAATGTTTGTTTACCTAAGCTCCCTAAAACTCTTGCTTAATTCCCAGATAAAAAATGTTCAGTAAGTATATAGCACTGTTACCAAGCGAAACTGGGGAATGAGGCTGTGTTGGAATGTGCCTCAGTACAAACCTCAGTGAGGTAGTGCAACACACAAAGCACAGTGCACGTGTTTGCATGCACCAGTCATAAACACTTAAGCTTCAGCACTGGATGACCCAGGGGGAAATGAAGTAACCTTGTAAGTGGCTGATTAGAAGGGAAAAATGTTATCCTGTCATTAGAGAATGACTGAAGAGAGGATTAAATTTCCAGACCAAAGACACGAACTGAAAGAATTTGAATTACTTTCTGATGCTAAGTATATCAGGCATTTGGACAGTGGCCATCGCTACAAAGCTACTGTGTGGTGAGCCAGGAATCAAGTTCACTGTGGAACTGTCACCACGGACGAGTGGGTGAGGAGTGCCCTTCCCAAAAGGCACCGGCACACTGGTCGCATGGACTCGTGTTGGAGCTCAGTCACACAGTAAGTTAGAAGCTTTACAAAGTGCCAGGTCGATACTTTACAGTAGTGCCTTCATCCAAGGCACCAGCCTTTTGTTTGGATATCAAAGAGACAGGAAAAATATTTGTGTGCATGTGTATTCCTACAGGCATTATATTCCACTTCGAGAAAATAGAATCTGACCCTTAAAAGGGGCTGCTGCAGAGATTAGACCACAAAGTTCAGAAGCAGCTGCCTTGAGTCTGCCAGCTTTGTACTTAAACACTTAATTAAAAGTTCTGAAATTTTTGTTTAGTGGATATTTCTAACGTGAATGAAAAGTGCAAGAGAGGGCTTGTATACAAATACAAATTGGGGGTTTGAAGCCTAGTCTCCTTTAAAAATCTTAGCAATTGTGTAGCAAGAACTTGAACAAACCCGTATGTTTGCATCAGCTTTGAAGAAAGAAAACATATGAAAACTTTCTTTTTAGGGCGCACATTTCTGCTTGTTAGTAAACTATTTGTGATCACATACATTTGTATGGAAGGACTTTTTCATATTTTTTCATATTTCAGTGTCTTACTTTACAATGGTCAGTACCAGAATTACTGTAGAAATTGGGAAAGTATATTATATAAAATGTGTATATCAGCAAAAATTCATGCATGGAAGCACATGAAATATGTAAATAGATACAGAGGGCATGACTAAAGTCTCAGTAGCAGAGTGTGTGCTACACAATTATCACCAGTTCAGCTGCTCTGGGGTGTCATGTTTTTCACCCATCACTTAATTTCCTCTTTGTTTTTCTTCTCTACCATAGCATGGAAACAATGTTTACATGATGCAGTTGCTGCCATGGGGTGCAGAAGGTGCTTTCTGTCCTTTCTCTTCACCTTCTGCACAACTTCGACTTTACATTAGGGAGTGACCCTCCTGCTGCTTTATGAGCTGAAGTGTAGGACTGACTTCTCCGAAACAGACGTTTCTAGAAATGCCCCATTATCTGCAAAAAACCCCAAGTCCCTAAATACGTTTTTTGATGTCACTGATATTGATTCAAATCTCATCACTGCAGTACAAATTACAACTGAATTTGGCCTTTGCTGGCTTTGAAGCAATAAGGGAAAACATGTGTGTAATCATTAACATCTGTGAATTTGCACATTTTGAGGCGCGTTTTTAAATTAAATGAATGTGCCCTCTGAAGATCTTATTAGTTGAGTAGGCATAAATCCTACAGCTGTATTGAAGTCTGACGTGCAAATAACAATAAAGCTTAGTCTTCAAATGGTCACAAGACTTTTCATAAAATATTCTATATTAGGCAGTAGCTTTGTCATAAAAACCTTCAGGAAAACCTACAGACCATTGTGCTGAGAGTAGGAGAGATCAGGAATAAATACATCATGACAGTGTTTTTAGGAAGAGGTAATAAAGACCGTATTTGGATAATACAGACAATATTACGTCTATTCATATACTTCATCTTGCTTATGTCCTTAAATGGTCACTGCTACTGTAGCACTAGACACTGCCCAGAGGCAGGATTCTGAGTCAGAAGTGCCCCTTCATTTTCTTCTTTAATACATTCAAAAAGTTTTAACACATCTAGGACTTCACCAGTAACCCACCTGTGATGTAGCAGACATTTTATTTTTTTTTAAATAATCACCACACATTTGAAAATGCCTAATGAATCTGCCCTGTGCCTCTGCGCATTGAAAAGTGGGCCTGCACAGAAGTGTTGTTCCCAGAATCCAGCAAATGGCTCTGGACAATAGTGGAAATATTCCAACCATTTCCCTGTCATCCTATTTAAAACTGCACCCACACACTGAGAACTATTTAAACATTTTAATCCTGTTAAATGTTTGGAACCATAGAGGACAAATTTGAACCTAAGCACTGGAGTTACTTTTGTAAAGGTTAGAGGGTTTTATTTTTAATTTTTGTGGCTCTCCCTGAGGCACAAACAGCTGCTAAGGTGCTCCATCATCCGCATCCAGCCCTCTGACTGGCCAGGCCAGGCATCTCTTGGAGTTCACTGTAGCTTTAGCCTGGCTCACATCTCCAGATGTCCTTCCTATGAAAATCAGGTATCTGAGGTGAGATGGCTGGCATGCACATGGGTTCACCCTAAAATGTGATCCAGACATGGCCTTCGTGCACATTCTGAGTCAGAAACTCAGATGTTTCCCAGGTTATGGTGTCTAGACATAGGCTTAATGTTTCTGGGACAGTAATTTACATTTTCCTGCACATAGGTTTCTCATCTGTGAAGTGGAGTTAAAATGGTACTGTCCATATTGCTTGCTGTCAGGGGTAAGAATGGTCTCCTGAGATCCTTGTTGACAGTTAAGACATGCACACCCTAATTTCTATTTAGATCTCTAGCCAGTATTATAATTAATACATGCACAATAATTTGTTGCAAAGTGTTAGGGCCTCCGTATAGAGCATATCATACTTCATCCTATGACAAATCAAAAGGGCAGATTAAATTGAAGTTTGATCTCTCAAGGATATATAATGTGTGCTTCTCTGCTACAACCTGACTGTGGTGATGACTGTGGTGATGCCACATACCACATAAATGCAGAATGCTTATAAAAAGAGTTATATCACACCACCTGTTCTCATCCAGCTTTTCTTTTTTTAACCGAGGCAACTGCAAGTGAAATGCAGACTTTCAAGCCGAAGAAACTCTTCAGCCAGCATCCAATTTCAAAGGGTTCCTATGAAAATTGAATGAAGAGAAATCCAACAGGAATAACTCTGGGAATTCAAAAGCACAAAAACTGGCAGTTTCAAATTCCATTCTGGAAGATGACCTATTTTTAGAGACAAATGAAAAGTTCTGCTTCACTTTAAAACTGTTCTATTTCTGGAGCTCCAGCCAGCCGCCTTCTCAATAAAAATGGGTAATAATAATAACTACAACATGTGAACATTGGCCTTCTCACAAGAGCTTGCAACTTTAAAAGAAGCGGTGAAGGTAACTTAAACTTTTGGCATCAAATTTTCTTAGGAATTATTCTAGGTAAATAAGTGAAATGCAAGCTGTCAGGAAAAGTGTGCATCTGGACACCTGTTTTTCATTTCTAACACTGGATTAGGTTCATCTCATCCTGAAGGCAGGAAAGCATCATCTAAATTCATCTGTGAAAAACTGAATAAATGATAACTTATGCAAGAATGCGGAAATTCCTTTTCAACTAGAAGTAAACAAAATGGGTCACTGGTAATTAAATTATTGATTAACTTGGCCTGCCACCCATTCCACAGTACTAACTGATGTTTATGCATTTAGACAACACATATCAGCACACTTTTGAACAGGAATATGTTTGAATGGGTAGTAGTCTCCCAGTTAATACATGAATACTGTTTTTAAAGCTCCGTACTTCCTGGGCCAGAAGGAAAAAGAACAAAAATATGGTGAGTTTTAGTTCCTGTAAACAGGAGGACTCTGTGATTATCTAAAGTATGAAGTCTTTTCCATCAGCAAATTTTCTAGCAAAACTCCTTTGGCTTCACATTCAGAAGGGCTTTATTGCAGCCAAAGCAATGACACAGATATAAAAGAAGATGCAAGTGTGGGTGCCAGGCTGCCACACACACACGCATGCATGCACTCACATACATATGCACAAAGGTGTGTGACAATTCTTCATCCTCCTCTATGTGGACATCCCATATCTATTGCCTTCAGCTAACATTCAGCATCCATATTATGCTGATGTCCCCAATTTATGGTTGATGAATGTGCCTTCAACCAGTAAGTTTGGCAAAAATAAATAAACACACATATCAGTACTTCCAAATTAGTATCAGTTTTGCCCCAAAGTATAATAAATTACTTTCTTACAACGGTGAAGAAATAGAAAATCACAATTGCTACATCACTCTAATGATTTTTTCAACAAAGGGTTACAACTTTCAACTAAAAAGTCATTGTCATGAAAGATGACACAATTGTCTTCTAAAAAACAATTAAGGGAAATCCATCTTTATGCAATTAAATATGTATTTCCTTAAACACTCGCATTTCTGAAGAAAACATTAATTCTGTGTTTGTGCACAGAAATAGCCTCAAATAAATAAAAAGGATGAATCTGAAATTAACTCTATCTCAGCTGAAATCAGGACAGCCTCTGTTTCAGTGTGTTTGCACCTAAATTAGTCCTTTTTTGACTCGCTAGTTCCTGTACTGTTACTTGCCAGTACAGCCACTCATTTTCATTACAGAAATCTAAACTGTGAAACAAGAGCAATATAATAGTTAATCAAATACTATACAAATAGAAGCATTTGTATCAGGGCCTTAAGGGCATTGGCTGATTTTAGGTTGGAGTTTTATCTTGCACATCATATCATCTAGTGTAAAATTTGAATATAAATATGAGTGAAGACATTTAGGTAAGGAATACCAAAGCAACTTCAGCAGCATCTCGAGTGCCTGGGTTTTGCAAATCATCTGCATATAAGGACACTTTTTTCTTTATTTATTTATTCATTACACCTTAACGTTATCTAGGCTTACCCATTTTGAGGTGCTTGTTCCAATTCCTTTTTGCAAACGTATCAAGATGAGAAGCCAAATACAACTTCTGACAAGAATAACTCGGCAAGACTGTTCTCAGAGAGACACCCTTAGATGGGTTCATTATTTCATCCTAAGCAAAATTTGCAGCTGTTACGCGCTGACTGAAGACCTTCCAAATGCTTCCTTTTTGTTGTGGATCCTTAGATATCATTGGTTTTGTATATATCTGCCCAACATGTCTTGACAGTTACTTGATCTCATTTTATCTGATATGAAAATGTAGAATAATTTACTGTCATTAATTATAAACTCTGTTAAGTGCTACTTTGCAAACGCAGAAGAAGCAAAGTGTACTCATATGCAAAGTGTACTCACAGAAAGTGAGCAATCTATGAGTATGCCCTGACAAGTTTACCATCTAAGTTTTGCCTTTATTCCCAGGAAAAACTCTTTTCCTTATGACTTCACTCCAGATGGTTCTGGGGAAGGAAAGATAAAAGGGTTCTGGGCTCTGCTGCACAGGCTCTGCTCAGCCATAGGCACTTCTCTGAGCTCCCTCAAACCATGCAGGCAACCCGGCTGTCGAGCTGCTGAAGGCTCTCTCTGCCTCTTGGTGTCACACTTCCCAGGGGCTGGGAGCATCCTGGTCTAGCAATACAGCTATAATAATAAAAGGGCTGGAATAAAATTTTAAATAAAAGTAGCTATGTAAAAAATCAAAAGAAAGACAAGTTTGCCACTCTTTCTATAGCTGTGCAGAGGCTTGTGGGCATGTCTGTGTGCTTTGCTACCAATGGTTGCACCCCTGCCAAACCCATCTCCCAAGCCTGGCAGACCTTCAAGGCATCTGGATTAACAGAGTCCTGAGTTTAAGGGAATAAATTTTTCTGAGACGTATTAAGTATCTCACGCTACGCTGGCGTGTTTGCATGGATGTGAGTCCTGAGCTGGCCCTTGTCTGGCAGGTTCAAAATGCAAGTGCCCATTCCTGCCCACACAGACACAGCACAAACATCTTTGTTTTTCTGCTCTCCATATATATGCATATACATTCCTTCCCAGTCCCTCAGAACTATTTTTCCAGTGAATTTAACATCACTAGCTCTAAGATAAAGCCTTAGCTTTTTTCTTTTTCATTAAACCAAATTCTCTCATGATGAATATGGATATAAACCTGCAAATCATTATTTCTTTCTCTAGTCTTTGTGGGTGAAATTCAGCTCTGGCACAGATGGCTGTATATATCATCTTGTCCTAGACGAGAAGATAGCAGAAAAAGGGGCTGCAGGATTTTCTATTCAAAGTAGCTCAAACTCTTAGGAAAGAGGTCTCAGCTCCACTGCTTAAGTTGTTGTGTAGTGCTACAGCCTCCAGCAATGACTTTGGGGGGTGTGTTGCTGTGAAGTCAGGGATCCCTACAACTGTGCAGTTTGCCTGGCAGCAGGACATGAAGGTCTAAGTCTGCAAGTGCTAAACCACAGGCTGCTGTCCCCTAAACTCTCTGTGCTGTACCTCTAATACTGCTGCAGGAATATTTGCCATCTATCTGCTCCTGACACATTGTTTCTGAGACTTCAGGAACAGCGCTCACAGGAGCAGAAGCCTACAAAACAAAACAAAAAAAAACCCAACCCAGTTATCAGGAGTTTTTTTCATCTAATATATCAATATCTTCATGAATTAAGCTATCTAAATGGAAGTAAAAAGTGTCTTCACTGCAATGCAAGTTCAGCTGTGAGGTTCCTGTAATTCAGCATGAAGGAGGTTTATCAAATCCCCTGTTAATACACTACAGTACTGAGTCCCAAGCTAAGACTGGTGGAATGAAATAGCTTTTGATTATGGAGCAGATTTTCAAATGAAGCCATAAGTGCCTAATTCTTTGCCTTGAGATTATATCTGAACAATTTTTTACAGATCTCAATCCCTCTGAACTTTAAAACTTTACAATAGCATAATTGATTTTAATCTTTCCTAAGCACTTATCTGATAAATGAAACTAGATACTTTATATTGTGATTCAGCCCTCAGGCTTTGAAATTTGTAGATGCAGTTACTGTGAAAAATGAAATATAGAATCAAAAATTATATCTCTAATGACAGTGTAAGACTTCCCAGTTTCTGATTTTATTACTGTGATTAACATACAGCCACTGTGCTTGATGTAAATTGTGAGAAGAACTTCTGTCCAATGTAGCACAAACCAATATTAATAACTGACTTCACTGAAACATTTTGTCAAGGACACTAACTCAGCTATGCAGGACTGTTTATAACACAGGATTTACAGGATAATGTTTAGGATCTTCAGCACTTCTGCCGTGACTATGTCATTTTAATGCCCAGCAATGTCAAACTCCACAGATGAGTTACATTCTTGGAGCGCCGCTGTGGAGTCAGGCCACATGAATATCTAGGTGATGGGGCAAAAATCAAATTCATAACCAAAATTAGATAATGAAGTATCCACACTACCTGGTGGAGTCTGAAACATCTACAAACGGGATATTTACAAGAGCACACTGATTGTGTAGCCAAATACATGAACCAGTAGAAAATGGGGAGAGAAGGGTAGGTCCCAGTGTCTTCCAGGGAGCCTGAGGGTGCAGCACCCTGCTGCAAGATCTGCTCACAGCCAGCTCCAACCAAAAACGTATATGGATGCCTTTTGATTAAAAAATAGTTGCTCAAATTGCCTAAGAATTTTGGATTAGATGATCCCATCTTTCAAGCAAAAGCATTAAAAGATGGGTTGGTTGTATTCAGCCAGATTCACTGTTTCATCTACCGTCAGTGAAGCAGAGCGGGACACTTGGGGAAACTACTTGCAGCTTGCAGATTGTCTACCTAAATTCAGCCTGCTTAGACTTGCCCTTGCCAGAGAACAACCTTTCCTCATGAGATCCTCTACAGTGTCGGGGCTGGCGACGATGAGGGCAGAAATGGGGTGGCTGGAAAGCAAGAGGCTTAACCCTTTCATCAGTCTTTATGCAGTGGAGGGATATTAAGGAGCTTTCACCAAATGCAGCTGCTCCACTCATCCAGAAGTTGTGAAGGCAGTTGGGACAGTCAGGTGAATCCCTCCAGGGCTCACTTGGCCAATGCTGGCACAAGTAGATGTAATTTTGATCTCACAGGTCAGCAGAGGTAAAGTGAAGAATGGATATCTCTCCTGCTTTTAGGGCAGGAAGATCATGAATTATAAACTGAATGTAATGTCTACAAAAAGCTAGCTCAGGTATCTTCGCATGATTTACATGTTGCAGACCTTAAAATTGTGCCTTAATATTGATTGAAACTGGAGGCGATGCATGCCTCACAAGAAAGCAGTGGGACCAAAACTAGAAAATACACCAAAATGTTTGTTTGTTTGTTTTCTCCGTATTTTTATTTTTTCTAAATTACTCACTTCATGGCTACACCACCAGGTGCCAGTCAAGAGTGGGATGAAAGGATACAAAAATAAAGCTGCATTTTGTGCATTTGAGGACCCAGGTGCAGCTCTAACATGAGATTTTGCATTCTGACTGCAAAGCATCTCACAGGGTTTAGGACACAGAAAATAAACAGGACCGAGCACGGACACTATGAAGACTAATTTTAGCCCTTAGCCTCTTATTTCACCATTTTGAACTGGAACAGAACCTGCAGGAAAAAAAATTCCTGAGAGCTAAATCTCCATCTTGGATACACAGATATTTCTCTGTTATTTGACACTCCCCAACCTGTCATGTTCTGCTATCACTCAAAACCATTTATAACTTGTTAACGAGGTGGTGAAAGGGAGCTGAATATTTTCCCAGAATGGTATTTATACATTTTAATAAAGATAAATATCTTGAGCATTCTAAGGCCACATAAAATAGTGCGGCAAAATATCCCTCTTTGACATCTGGAAACAAGTTCATTTGCTAGAAGGTGCTAGAATGTCAGGCATAAATTACTTGAACCAAAATTAGGCTGACCATTGATAGGAACAAAACACATGAACAGATTTCTTGGTAATTTCATAGCTATTATTAATATATGAAAAACAATATTGTAGGACAAACTCTGTGAAAGCTATAGAAAACTCAGGCCAGGAAATAATAAACTACCATGGCCTTGACACAGATTTCTCCTAGGAAATGTGCATTGCCTAATTTCTGAAGGGAAATCAATTTATGATTTTTACAATGCTCACATATTTTTAGTGTCCTTTTGGGAAACTGCCCCAAATTATGTATTCAATTATTAGATTTATATAATGTGAGTGACTGAAGAAGGTAAATTTGGTATGTCTTGGGGAATTAATGTAGATGTAAGTCCTGCCACCATGTATAAAAACTTAAAAGGAATATGTAATTAATAAAGAATCTGTGACGTGCAATGAGAAAAATACAAGGTGTAATGAAATATATGATGAATGTTAACTTCATCTCTGCAGTCCAGGCAGGAAAATATAATTCTCCTTAAGAGCTTAGCAATGCATCTATAAAAGACCCAGTCCTGAAATCCTGAATTAGAAGAAACTTGGCATCTGTGCCAGCATCTGCTGGATCAAAGTTGACATTTAAATGAGGTTTCCCTCTTTCAAATTTTCAGTTTTCTTTGTTTCTTTCAGCCCTCCTTTCCCCTGCACCCACCACCACACAGCCTCTTTTTTCCTTGTTTGTTGCCAAAATGCAGAAAAGTTCTTTAAGCATTTTTCCCAGCCCTATCTGAGGAGAAACATCAAACTAAGTGAGATGCAAATAAAAATGCCATCTGTTTTCACATGTTTTAAAGTGCCTGACTTTTTTTGTTTATAATTTTAAAAATTACTTAATTTTAAAACCTCAGACTTTATATGATATCTTCATTATGCCATGAAAACTAGCAAAAGAGCAAAGGATGAAGAAAACAGGTTTCTAAAAGAACATTTTCTTTTTCCCTGACAAGCTTTAACAGAAGCAGCTGCAAGAGTGGAAAAAATTAGCTGTATGATGTTTAACCCTTTGGACGCCAACTTTAATCTACATTTTTAAAAGGAATCAACATGTTTTGTGAGCATTCCCTGCTTGCCTCCCAAGTTAAGCTTTTGGGATAGATGCATTCTCCTCTCTTCAGCTGAAGAAAGCTCTGTGCTCTCATTTTGCATATGTTTTGTTACGAGTTACATTGCTGTCCCAGAAGAATAACTGAGAGAAGTTATGACCACTGAGTCACTGGCACTCCTGTTTCCAAAAATGTAATCTTTGTGAGAAGATAAATTGCTGAGGTACAACCTGCAGGCACAACTGGGCACTATGATAAATAAATATAGAAAAACCACAAAAAGCCAAAAAGACCCCCAAGGTTTTGTGGATTGTGCTTGTGACATTACCTGAAGTGCACTCCTGAGGTGATGTGCATCTGTAGGTGTACGAAACTTGGCTGTACAATGGTCATATTTGGTGGAGAGGAGATACAGATGCAGAAAATGGGTATCAGCCACTTTTCCAGTCCCTTTGTCCCAGGCTCCTTGATAGCCAAATTGACCCCCAGTGTCACATGTGAGTAAGTCTAACTCTACAGAGTTAGAGCAAAACCACAAGAGGAGGTGCTACTCAGGCTGTCCTGTGTCCTTGGGATCCCTGTCCCAATGGGCACACACTTTTTCATGCTGTGGAAGTCCCCACACAGCCCTTTTTTTGAGCACCACGTGCAGCCTGCTGGCACACAAAGGCTGAAGTAGAGACCACAGGAACTGACCTGATTTGGGAGTACATCACTCATGCTCTCATCTGATTTCTTTAGGAGAAGGAAACTGCAGGTGCCTCGAGGCAGAGCAGGGTGGGGGCATGAAGAAGAAAGTGGCAGTGACAAGCAGCCACAAGTGTCCCCAGATGGCACCTCCCTGCAGAAATGCCACAGCTCCAGGAGCCACAGGCCACTCTCAGAGCTCCAGTCATTGCTGCTGCATGGGACTCTCATGGCAAAAAAAGGGAAAAGCTACCCACCCTTAGTTAAGAGGCATCCTGGTCATCTCCTGGGGCTATGCTTCCTGCTGCAGTGGGGTGCAACCTGCAGGGCTGCCTGTCATGCAGAGACATAATTCGCTCTTCTTTGAAAAGCAGAAGTGCCTTTGATCCACAGCCTGGATTAAAATTCAACTTTGAAGATTTTCTAAGTGGTGCTACATTTAAAACTTTCCCATAAATTAATTTTAAGACCCAACAATTATCTTAGAAAAAGGATTTCTGAGCTCCACAGCTGTGCTTCTGTGACCTTCTTTCACAGAAGCTTGGGTTGGAGTAGGATAGCCTTTCTAAACTCCAAGTATAGGATCCCCCAATCCACATTTTACCTTGGGACACCTCTGGTAGGTCCCAAAATGCTAGCTGAAAGTTATTTCCCCAAATGAATCCACCCTCCTCAGAAGAAGTGGGGTCAGAGGGAAACATGGATGCAGCCATAAATTCCAGCACACAAGCCTGGTGCAAGTGGGATGGGCTAATCCCACTCCTCCATGGACATCAATTACAGCCTAGGATCCGTCACAGCTCTCTTACAGAACAAGGAATTAGCCAATTGTATAAGAAATTTGATCCTTTGCACTACATTGGAGTACTGTTTTTTGGGATGTTTTTGGCAGTCTGTTTGGTTAAAGACGCTCTAAAACCAGCTTAGACCTGATTACATCACTGCGCTAGCCACTGCATATCCTTGTTGGCTGAAAACTCTTACATTAATGGCAATCGCTGGGAAGCAACCTGCCAAATTAGAATAAGGTCATTACAATTTACACCCAATAAAGAAGAAAATGTATTAGAATACATCCCCAGGAAAACACATCATTAAATGGATGGCACACAAGATAATTCAAGGGTTGCATAACCTTACAATCTAGCCAAGCTCATATGCACTAAAAAATATTTGCTGATCATCTAAGGAACCGCTCAGGAATTTTAGCAGCTTTTTAAAGCATGTTACTGTTATGTGTTAGTCCTCTGTAAACAACATTTGCAACAATTTATACACATCAGTGACTTGTGCCAAGCAAAAGATCACTGCTGCTCCAATATGTATCATTTAGTACTCTATGTGTTTCAACACTAGTGCAACTAATTTTCACTCTACTCAGACAGGAGCTGGGACTCAGGTAAATACGCTGATTTTTTCCCCATTGCCAAGTATCATAAATAATCTCTGACCATGCTGTCTTTTTGTGTCTTCTATGTCCATTTATCTTCTTCATCCCACTCATTTAATTTAAGGATGTAGGAAAATATGTTGGGTGGTTTGGTTTTGGGCTTTTTTTTTTTTTTTTTCAGAAGATAAATGTTTTTTACTGTTTTCCATTTTCATGCTATTTGTTTGGCTTTTTTTACCACCCTGGCTCCTCTTACATCTTTAACTGTTTGTCTTCCAAGACCCCCATCTACCTGCCTGGTTCATGCTCCATCTCAGAGGCTATCTTTTTTCTGAAATAGTTTGTGATTCTCTATTTGTTTCGGATTATAGCTAATTCTAATCTTTCTACATGGACAAAGTGGGTTTTGTTAGATTAATATTTAACCAGGCCAGAAATGACTGAGATCATCTAACCTAACTCTAAATAACACTGGCCACAGGACTGCCTTGAATTAACTTCCCTCTCAACTGGAGGAGACCTCTAGAAACACATATGAACTTGATTTAAATGATTCCAGTGATGGTAAATCCACCACAACCCGGGATAAACTGTTTCAGAGTTTAATTAACATCTCTATTAAAAATGTGTGCTTTATTTGTAGTTTACATTTATCTGCTTCATCTTGCACCAACTGGAGGCTATTAAAGCCTAGTTTGTTTTAGAGTTCAAAAAGCCTTTTCATAGTGAGTTTCTGGTTTTGATATAGGTACTTATGCATTTGTTGAGTCTCACCCCGAGGCAAGTTTTTGAGGACTCTGGTCATAATTACAGCCCTTCACCTTCTTGACATGTAGACACGAGACCCTGGGACTATATTTTTTCTCTAAGTTCCATGATCATCTAAAGTCACAGACAATTTTTCAGTTTGAATTTTAAGTCTGTATTCCACCATTCACACATCTGAAGAAAGAAATTTTATTTTTCAACAAAGCATCATGTTCAGATGACAATTGTCTTGAAAACTTCCTGCATAGGAGACTGAGACAGGGAGATAAACATCGTGGCCAACATCTATCAGGACACCATTTATGAAGTGAAGTGTTACTCCTGGTAGCATCAAGCTTTTCTGACTAACGGCAGATAATGGTGCACTCAAGTATTGAGACACAGGTGATCCTGCATTTACAATCTGTCCTTTTCATAATTTACTTCTTCCCCAAGCATCTCAATATCAGAACAAAGTTTCCTATAAGAGCACTAAGAATCATTTTTACATTATCTTTCCCACAGATCATCTTGACAGGCATGTTAAAATATGTACGTATGTTTCAGTATTTCAAGAGAATTTTTTGATTTTAAATGTTCTTCCTTCCCCCAAAAGAACTTGAAGTGAGCTTTACATGTTCTGAGTCCATTAAAGATATTTAATCACCATATATCTTCTTCTACTGAGATAATCATGGGTAGAAAATAAATCACATTTGTCTGCAGCTCCTTGGAACTTCTAGAAACTTTGACATTTAAAATATATCAAAACTGTCTTTGAACAGTGTATCATGGGTTTCTGAACTGAAAAATATCACTCACTCATTATGTGCTCTGTAGAATATTTTAGATTTTATTCTTTCATATCTGTACATCAAAGCAGTATTAAATTTAGAAACAAGAACATAAATATCCCCAGCAGTAACTTTCTGCTACTTGCATGAATTGTAAACACTTTAGACAGGAACAAGTTAAAACAAAATGATCACAGATCCTCCAAGTCTACTGAAATCAGCAAAAGAGCTATCCCCGACTTCAGTGTCTATGAGCCAGTCCCTTAAAACTAGGACTGGAATGCTTCATTCAAAGGTTTTTAACACAAATAAAACTAGTTAAAGAATAATTCACTGTTATACAAAATAGCTAGCTTTCCTGATGATCAAAAGTTGTTAGTTTTAAAAAATAAATAAGTAAACCAAGACAAAACCCAAAACAGGACAACTGAGCTTGGGAAATAGAAAATATGGATACTCCTCTTAGAGAGTGCAGACTTCCCAACCCACAGATCAGAATTGATTCTACTTGTAAATCTCTACTGCTCGCCTTAATACACTAAACTTTTTTTGTATAACTTCTCCCACATGTGCACATGTTTAAAATCAAACTATTTACTTGACTGAGGTGGAAGAGACTTTATTAATATTTCTGGAGCTATGTGATGCCAATATAATATAAATTCTACATCCTGAGGCACTCAGTTGAATTGAGCAATGTTTCTGCTCATACCTGATTGCCCCTGTAGGACTGTGTCACCTTTACTGAGAGATACTCACATGTGAGTGTTTGTAGGACGTGAGGTTCTCATACAGAGCTGCAGCAGTTTGGGTTTGAAAGTGTGTGTGGTTTTACCCAGTAAGACAGTCTTCCTAGCAAGGCCTCAAGAATGATGTGCAGCTTCTTTTGGATTCTTATTGCGCTCTGCAGAAAGCTGGGTATTATTTTTTTTCAGGAAAGATCACAAATTTTGCAGTACATGAGTGAAAATTGCTAGAAATCTACGACTTCAAGGAGCCTTCAAATTTTTCAAATTTTCAAGCCTTTTCAAGTTTTACTCTGATGATGAAGCATCCATTCTATAATCCTGCTTCTGTGCTGTCTGATGGTGAGTTGTTTTTTTCATCTTTCAGTCTACATTTCATCTTTAGTACGCTGTGGACTTGCCTTTTGAAGTTTAAACAAGCCTGGTACAGGGCAGATCCCATCTCTCAACTCTATTATTTCTGGCTTTCTTTGTGACCTCAGGAAAGCAATTCTATTTCCCTACAACCATACAAATGAACTCACATACTTTCTCAAACTTCAGGGCCAGAAACATTTTAAAATTAGGGCTGAGAGGTTCTCTGGAAATTTACCAACTTATTCTGGAATAATTACTTCCATCAATTCCAGTAGCTTCACAAGTGCAGGCACACCCCCAAAATGGAGACAACAATTCTGCAGTAAGGGGTAGATTCCACAACAAATCCTCTCCATAAATTACTGCCTCGGCAAGGATATAACAATTCCTCTACATCTACACATCTGGTCTTGTTTTTAATATCTGCCAAAAGATTTCAAATGGATATTTTTGATATGAGGTGATTTTGTCCTCCTTTGTTGTTCTTATGATAATAATTCTGACCTGTTCCTTTTTAAAACTATTTGAGAATCCTCACCTAGAAAGGTTCACCAATTCAAGACATTATTATCATAATTACTCTTGTGTTAATTGGAAATTTTATTTGCTGTTTTCATGATGGTAAGAACGAACTGGCTCTCTTTGCTATTTTTATATTAATAGTGCGCTCTTGTTCTACAATATTTATTTTATTTTTTAACACTTCTATTACTCTGGAAATAGTTTATCTGTCTTTTGTGTAATTGGTTGCGTTCCATATCCAGTATGCTCACCTATCACAGCATTAATTTCTGGACATTTTCTTGATGTTTTCCTAAGCCTTTTTAGCAGATAAATAATATTTTTTTAAAAACCAAAACGACAACAACAGCATAAAAAAAAAAACCTTCAGAAAACAGACTCGATGTTTTTCTTCCTGAAATTGTCATGAACATATATAAACATACCAATATGACAAGTATGCAGTGAAATAAATGATAGCAAAATTTTGCCACATGGCATCTGTCTGCAAGCATGCACATATCTGTATGTGCACATGTGCATTTGCCAGTGTCTACACTGGCAGTTACGACATTTTACCATCTCAAAGTCACACAGAATGTCCCAAGAATATTTTCCTGTGATCAAAGTTGATATTTCAGTCAAACACTGAACCAAATGAAAATCATTTTACACGGGGAATGACTTAGAGCAGTGAAAAAAAGTGAAAGGTGGTGCTACTAAAAGGTGATCAAAAGGAAGATGTGTTGGTAGTGCATTTAAAGAAGACATAAGGGGATAGCTTTTAATTTCTTTATTATCTTAGACCATCCTTCTCCTGTAAGCATTTAAAACCTTCACAGGATCAAAGGCCATATGGCCTGAGATCTGAAGGACACAGGAAGCTCCAGGGATATTTCAGAGGATGAGGGTCATAATAGCACAATGGGAATTCATCTATCCTGCTGTAATTTGGGGAAGCACAGAGCACAGAGCTTGGTGTTACATTTCCTGCTGATGTTGGGTCTCCCCTCCTCCTGCTTGCTCACCTCCTCCTGCAGCCAGAAGCTTCAGCACTGCTGGCAGCCTTGTGTTACAGTCTTATCACGAGAACTGCATCTGAATCACTTGCAAGTCACAGCTGAAAGGCTACAAGCTTCCTCACCCCAGGCTATGAGATATATGGAAGTGTTTAAACAAAGCTGGTTTCAAAGGCCAGAGTAATTTTTGGTCCTGATCCTTTTGGCCTTAGTGCAACTCCAGAGAGCTGAGTAGTCATAAAGCACAAGTGGTATAATGCATTTTGTATATCTTACCCAGTTTTACCACTTAAAGCAGTAGAATTAAAAAGCAATCAACCAAAAAGTAGTTCTTAATCACTACTTCTCGGTAGGGTGGGAAAGGGCGAGAGAAATGAAACCACTATGAATATCAAACTAGCCAAGATCTCATTAAATGAGCATGATCTTCTACAATGCTTAAACTATTGGCCCACCTCAGTGCCTTCAGGGAGCTCCTCACATGTGGCTCTCGTCGCTCCACCCCCAAATCACTCTCTGCCTCCTCTGGAAAAAGAGGAATTTAAGGGCATGTCTGCCACTAACCGCGTCTCTCAGGCACCCCCAGGAGAACATGTCACAGGTGGCAGAAGGCAGGGCTTGCACAGCAAGAATCAGGGCTAAGAATCACACAGGGCTTCCTCCACAGGCCGAGAAGCATTCCCCAGAATAGGTGTGGTAGAGCTGCAGGTCGCTGTCCTTTGCACAGAGTTGGGATGTCCGTGTGTTGCAGAGGACAGTGTACCACCAGACTGCAGACTGACATGTGAAATGGAGATAACCCATCTTGCTTACAGGTAACTTCTTTGGACCCCGATAGCAACACATGCTGACAGCACAGTGCTCAGTCCGGGATAATTTGTTCTTCACCATGCTGTTCATTCAAACTGCTTCTCACCCTTGAGTTAGCCGTACATTTCTACACTCACCTTAGGGTCAGCACTTGGTCGTACCCTGGAATAAACACAAACGGTAGGGACTGACATAATTCCCAAAGAACCAAAGAGCATGTGGGATATCTGCCCAGCTCGAGAGGGAGTCTCTGGGCTTACAGAATGACAAACAAAGTATTATTTCCCTTAAGAGACCTTTTCAGGAGATTTTCACACACATTTCCTAATCAAAAGTACATCACGTAAGTTCTGCCATGGGAAGGAGAATCCTGGGGCATTCTGATAACCCGGAAAAACCTGTTTAAGACTTCTGAGCTTAAGGCATCTGTGTGCGCATATAAAATATTCTTGAAAGGTGGGTGTATACACGGAACAACTACATCAGATTATACACACTTCCACCTCCTACGGAATTATATATGCAAAAGAGGGAGGCTGCATGTAAAAAAGAGAGCTACAATTGTCTGAATCAAGATAGACACAAGTTTCAGGAAATTATTTTGGCACGAGACCTGGAATACTAAACTAAAATACAATGATAAAGCATAGAACTGTGATACATCTTCGGTTTAGATAAAGCTGCACAGCATAAAACTGTAAAATGCTGTTTTTACGCCACGGCAGGTGGCTATAGATTTCTGCCAGACAAATGACAGCTAACAGACAGCAGTACTTAGAGAACATAAATCACACTAACCAATTGTAATATTCAGAAATTCTAACTAGTAACAGCTCAAGTTACTCTATGGGTGGGCAGAACAAAACAGACTTTGAAATCCATCAGGAAGTACAAGACTTAAAATATGGGAACAGGGCTGATTTTTCATACTAATTGAAGAGCCCTCTAATTCTGCTCACGGTATCTTCTATCTTGCCCTCCTACTGAGAGGAGCAGCTACTTACTGGGAAACATGTGAAAACGTGCTTCAGCACACTGCACATATAATACTTTGAAGTTAAAATTTATATTAGGAAGACTTCAATTTAAAGCTGGTAAATAAAAATTTTCTTTCTAGTAAAGTTCTATTTACTTCAACCAGTACATGTGGCAACCAAAAACATTGAAAGCAAAAATTCCCTTTGTTTTCCACCTTTTGTAACTTAAATGCTTTCAAATGTCCTAAGTAATTAAATTTAAAACACGTATTTTATTTTCCAGCATCCGTGTTGCTTGTTCGCTGATAACATTTTGTCACCTGTGTCATAAACAGAAGCATCTTCATTTTGTTTTGTTTTCAGTCTATGTCCCTCACTTATGAAGAGAAGCTTTTAATCCGAGTAAGAATTTAATGCATTTTTAATACATTTTCATACATTTTCTGGGGGAAAAAAAAGGGGAAAGACTAAGTTAAACTGTGGGATCACAATTAAGTCAGAATTTGCAGCATACTGTATCTTTTCTTTGAGTAAGCACATTTTCACAAAAGAAGCCCCAGACATAATCCTCTCATTTAACGAAAATACGTAGAGATTCTACCTTAGACAGAACCGACTGCTTTATCCATGGATTATGAAACTGTTAGGATGTCAATCACAAACCAGCTTGTAGCTTTTAGGAATTTTTGTGAGGACTTTCATGTGCTGGGATTTTTTCCACCATGATCTGTTACAGGAATTCATGTTTTCTCCTGAAACATCTTTGGAGGCTTTGGGCTGTGCCACCTTGGTAAGACTTTGTATAATATCAGGGCATATGAAGAGCAATTCAATGTGAAAGGAAGTGTCAGATTACTAAAAATTTGGGGTGAGGGCTTGCTCTAGTTATCACCCATTTACACTCCCTGAATAGTGAGAAGTCAGAGAAAGGAACTCTTTGAAGGAGTCAGCAGTCCTCTCACCATGAGGACGGTGGGAGACTTCACAGTGCGATTTGTAGGAAATGTGGAAAAAATAAGTCCTCCAGAAAAATCAAACAAGTACAGACTTGTCAAAACTTGTACTTATTTTTGCAAGTAACGGAGTTTTCAAATATTAGATTTCTTTTTCAATTAAAAAGGTCAAAAAAGGACAGTAGGGCAAATTTACAAACTATTTTTTGAAATTAATTATTCTTTATATAACTCCTTATGTCTCCACCTTCTATACTATTTGTAAAAATACCAAACTTGTTATCATGCAAGGAGACTCCTTTATTCCCTTTCTCCCTATTGTACTGAAAATAATTTCCAGATATCAAAAAAGCAATACACATTAGTATCAACATAAAATTCTTACATATTGCTATATCTACTAGCTGGTTTTGACAGTCGTCCATTTTTGGAGGCTAAAGGATTTATTAAGTAGAACTGGGTAGTTCCTTAATACAAAAAATGGGCAAGGTCTGGGTTCCCTGATGCAGCATAATTCAGGCAATGGGAAGTAGAGCTGTGAATTCTGCACTGGTTAACCCTTAACCCGAGAGCTTTTTTGCCACATCTCTGTCTGCAGTGTTGTACCACAGTAGTCCTTATTCTGTTCCGACTTTCTGCTACTTATTTTAGAGTTTCTTCAGTATTTCTATTGTAGTGGTCAACAAAATTGACATCCTCCTGTACATCCCAAGTGTTCTTCATACTGACGAACATCAGTAAGATGTTTCTGATTCTTTCAGCTAACTCAAAGAAGTTTATTATTCTCTTATGTTTACCTTGAAAGAAGGATCTCATTGCACTAGGGGCTGAGAAAGGAGAGAAGCTGCTGTGTCTTGGCTAAGCTGTGGCAGCTGCTTATGCCTGTTCTAACTGCAAACTTCAACAGAACAAAATGATCTAAGTCAAAGTAGGTAGTAATACTATAATCTAGCAGCATGCACAGGGAAAATTGTTCTGTTTCAGCTGTTAATATAGCAAGCTGAAAAGTCCAAGATGCTGGCTTCAAATAGATTTAACCCACTACAGGTACTACAGCTGCTACTGTTATGTGAACTGCGGCAGCAGCACCATTAAATGTGATTAACAGTTACCAAGTATTTGTATCAATTACTAGTACCAATTACCAAGATATTTGTAATTATTTGGAGGACACGCCACAAGCATTAAATAGAAATACTGGTGCTTTACATAGAAGACCTTGTGACAATTAAAGCTAGTCCTACCCTCAGCATATCTGCTTGCAGCAGTCTCCTCTCTGTGGGCTGAAATCGTTCAGCTGGACAGACACAGAAAGCCCTTGTGAGCTGCATCCTTCAGATATTTCACGGCACTTCTGACCATTACAGCAGTTCACTGAGATACGTGTAAGGCTTTTTGCAACAGCCAGAAAGGGAAGAGATGGGCTTGTGCTTCATACCTCTGCCAGGTAGCATTGACTGACAGCATGATCTAAGGCCAACACAGACCTTAAAAAGTCTGTTAGCTAAATGAAAGTCATTTCACCATTCCCACGAGTACTGCAATCACACCTCCCAACGGCAACATGTACATAACATCACATGTTATGTTATTAAAGACCCTTTTGTTTTGTAAAAGGACTTTTACAAAAAGGGGTTGTTAGTACTTACAGTAGTAGTAACTTGTTACTACTTAGGGTGAAGTTTTCCTGTACTGAGGGTGGCAGAGTTGTGACACAAGCTCATAGGAATAACCAAAATCTTTCTAGCTGATTCTCCACATCAAGGAGGCTTTGGCCTTTTCAGAGAAAGTGTTATTTAAGTACCTTTGCCCTCTCCAATCTCTCTAGAGTCAGCATGCAATTGTGCTTTTCTTGTTCCTTGCATTCAGGAAATTTCAAGAATGTAGATAATTACAACTAACAGACCTACTTCCCCTGCCAGAAAGCATTCACAAAGGACCAGCCACATCTGTCAAAAATGTTTAAAAATCAAGCCAGGCAATATTACAAATATTAGTTTAATGTGATCTCAGCTGTAAACTTTATTGCATCTAAAATAGCTGTAGATAAAACAATACTGTAACACAGTTTTTAAAGATTCTCAATGTTTCACGAAACATATTTTATAAAATTTTTACAAAATAAATTATCAAGTCTTCCAAACTCAATGAAAGTTATCCAGTCTTCAGTCTACCCCACAAGTTCAGCAAGTCACATTTAACCCGCACAGCCAGAACAGGCTGATTTACATCCATTCTTTATAGTTGAGTTAAGGACCTTCTTTTCTTTCATTCTTGTGTTTTCTCCCACGTATATCAGCATATTTCACATGTAAAAATAAATTCTTCAAGGTGGATTAACTCCCACATGAGATTATTACTGGTATATACACATAAGAAGCATGAAAGAGATGAAATAGCAGCAAACTAAAAAATACTAGTTTGGATTTATCCTCATCTTACTGGGTAGGGAAGGAAACTCATCTCCCATTAAGTGTTTTATGGGTTGGAATTTAAAACCTCCAGAGGTACATCAAGTAAGTATATTGCTGAGCATTCATAGTTCAAAACAACAGGAATGTCCAAGGTACGTTTTTTATTTGTATGGTAGGAGGATATATTGAATTTTCAAATAGTGATCGTTTGTTGTGAAAGAATGGCCCTCAGTCTCACTATTTCTTCCCTTTTGTAAAGACAGAATTAGTACAGACGCAGGAAAATTTCATTATGCCTGAATACCAGACAGAAAACAATCTTTTCAAGAGATATTCAGGCTTGACAAAACTCCAATTTATTTCACATATACACATTTTTCTATAGTAGATATTGGTTTTAATCATGAGGATGCAAAGATGTTATTTACCAGTGCCCCATTCTGCTTGAGAGTGCTGACAAAGCACTTCTAGTGCACACTGCTGTGGTGGCTTAGCAAAACTAGGAGCTCCAGCTCTCTGTTCCGCTTCTTTGAAAGAAGAGTCCTTCAAGGGGGATCTACAACAAAGTCTCTGCCACTTTTGTGCCAAACCTAGAATTTTGATAATCCCTTTATATGCACAGCTTAAATCAAGTGAAAGAAACTGTGTCAGGAGAGGTTTAGGCTGGATATTAGGAAAAGGTTTTTCACCCAGAGAGTGGCTGGGCACTGGAACAGGCTCCCCAGGGAAGTGGTCACAGCACCAGCCTGACAGAGCTCAAGAAGGGCTTATACAATATTCTCAGGCACATGGTGTAGTTTTTGGGCTGTACCGTGCAGGGCCAGGAGTTGGACTCAGTGGTCCTTGCGGGTCCCCTCCCACTCAGGATATTCTATGATTCCATGCTTCTAAGAGGTAAGTCTGGAGAGAAGCCCCTGATGTGCTGTTCCTGCTGTCTCCATTGGGAGAACACAAGTAATTAGCTGGGAGTGGTGTGGTGACCTCTTGGAGGTGGGTCTCAAGATCTGTGTGAGCTCCTCTGTGTGGCTTTCAGTGCTACCTCTCTTCTCTTACATCCAGTGAGTCTTCACCTTTTACCAAATTGCTGTATTTTGTTTACATACCAAATTTACTGGGGGTTGGTTGTCTTTGTTCTTCACTCCAGAAGAGAGAGAGGAAAAAAGAACCTTTGGCTATTTTTGCTGCCCTCCTTTCTAGAACTCCTTGGTCATGAAATATTTAAACTTCTTCCCACAAGGTATCAAACAACATTATCTTTAATTACAAACTAACCTGGTGTATTTTTATAATTAAAGGGAAGTAAATAACATCTAGAGTTTAACTGTGAGCTTCTGTGGAAGGCAGTGGTTAAGTTAAACCACTTATTGGAAACACATAATACCGCTCACAAAAGATGAAGATGAAACGGACATAACGATGGGCAAATGTGAATCATATCCACAGTACCTTCTATTTCAATGTAAGTTTCTGCATGGTTTCAGCATGAAGAGAAAGAGGCTAGCTCTAAAATGTAGTCGGGGTAACCATACCATGACACTAAAACACAGCTTTGAACAGAACTATATTTCTTGTGAAATAGGGATGAAAATTGCTGTTGGCACATCCTTAATTAAAAGGTAGCTATCAAAGCCTTTTAAACCTGAGAGATTACAGGTTCCCAAAACG
This sequence comes from Falcunculus frontatus, assembly GCA_013398115.1. Taxonomy (NCBI): domain Eukaryota; kingdom Metazoa; phylum Chordata; class Aves; order Passeriformes; genus Falcunculus; species Falcunculus frontatus. Next base: position 1,835,807 of record VZRV01005707.1, on the reverse strand, counting down.
TAAAGCTTATGCTCTCCTCCTTCTATACAGTCTTCCAACATGAATTTCTGTTTTCAAAGTGTGTATGCTGAGGAAGTGGCACGTGAAAGCTGTGAATATGAAAATGGCAAGACACATATAGCGTGAACATGATTTTCAAAGGATGAAAGATCCAGTAAGTAGTACAATTTTTATACTGATTTAGTCCATTGCGAAGTGGTGTGACAAGCTGCTCCCTACGTGTCAGGCAGAAGGAACCAAGCAGCACAGGATATGTTGCACACTGCCTTTCCCACAGGATGGCAGGCAGTATCTCTGGGCTCAGAGTGGATCACTGCCCCACCAGACAGCCCAAGCCAAAGGCAGCCAGTGCTCACTAGCCAGTGACTCAGGGCCATCACCAGTCCACGCAGGCAGAGCCCCAGGAAGCCTGCACGGGCTGTGGCTTGGGACAGAAGGATGAAGGACTTTCTGCAGAGCAGAATATGCAGGCGAGCTGTTCTTCACCAAAGGAGTCAAAACCCCCACAAAACCTTTGTGTGATCTGAGCCAGGCAGCACTGAGCTTTGGCCAGGCTGAACCAGCACGGCTGAAGGAAGAGTAGATGTGCAGAGCTAATCTACACAGCATACTGGTACAGCCCAAACTGCTGGCAATTAAGTCACTTTTCCATATCTGGCTGAAAGATAAGCTTTTAACAGCGTGAAAAAGTTGCAGTAAATCTTAGGAGCCAAAACGTACACAAATATATTTACAGCACTAAGGATCCTAAGAGGTTCTTAAAACATCAGAACCTTTCATTTTATGTTGCAAAAATAGGGTCTTTATTATAGCACTTTATATTATAGCACTTGCTATTTTTAATTCTCTGAGTTACTGTAACACTGTGCAAGGTCCTATACTTTTCAAGGTTGCTCTGCTGTAAATCCTGCATGAAAATGTAGCACTAATCTGTAAATCTCTGTGCATTTTCATAAATACCGCAGCAAACCTCTTAATTGCAGATTATCATCTTAATGCACATTTCAACACATTTTCATCTATGTTCACTTGCAACTCTGCCCACTGACTTTCTCTGTGCTAGAGATCTTCTCCAGTGATTTAGCATCTTCCACTGGCTTTCATTCTTAAAGTAATGTGTGGGCCTTCATCAGGAAAAGACAGTTTTCATGAAGCTAAACTCTCTATGTAATGGGGTTTGGCCTGTGTCTGCACACTCCTATCAACACAATGAGTCTAGGAAATAAGATTATTTGAAATCACACAACAATGCCTCAAATGACTAGCATTTGATACATCCGGATAGTAGCAGTGTTCTGAGGGTTCTTGAAGCCACACCTGTCACCAAGTATATCCTGAACCCACTGCTGGCTGAAGTTCTCTCCTGGCTGCATAAATAGCATGAACAGTACTGGACACTTCACTATTCAGACAGGTTTATAGAACAAAAGCCTCTTGTTTTCAATCAGCCAAAATTCTAACACTATGGAGCACCTAGTCTTTGAGTAATTAGATCTTCCACCAGGTACAGCCTGCAGCTTTGTGATGCAGGGCATCAGGAAACAGGCTGGGCTCTCTGAGTGAACAATGAACAGTTGTCCTCTACATTTATTGGGAGGTAGTAAGATCCCCCCTTGTCCCTTAGATATATGAGTCTCAGAGATATCAGATGTCCCATCATTGCCTCCTTACTAGTGTTCGTTCATTCTTTTTTCTGTGGCTGGTGAAGAGGTATAAAATGAAATAATACTTAGTCTTTATTTTTGACTTATTTATGTATATTTACCCAGCAGAGATAGGAAGAGAAATAAAGAGCACACATATAAAATGGATTGTTCTGGCTGTTCCCTTATCCCAGTCAGGTGCTTGTTCATCAACACTGCTTGTGTAGGTTTGATAAATCACAGGAATAATTGCCTCACAAATGCCCAGAAACACAGATTTTCCTTCTCTGACCAGAATATCTCCAGGTAGCACTTTAGAGAAGTGCTTGCTATTCAGCATGACAGAACTGATGGCAACCTGCATGTAGCCTGAAAACGTAGTATTAGCAAACCTGCTTATGATCACTGTTAAGCTCAAAAGACAACACAGCTATTAAAATCAGCACCTGTGTTGATATAATGCCAAGTTCATAGGCAAATCTGCATATTCTCCCACCAGCCCCTCACTGAATCCTCCAGAGAGGAAGCCAAAGCTCCTGACATTGGTGGTCTTTCTGCCTCCTACAGAAGGAGACACTGCAAGAAAGTGCTGCTCTTGGCCAATGGCTGTAACTCAGGTCATAGAGTGAAGTAAGACTGGGCATAGACTTATGTGCTTTATTGAATTTAAGTTGTTGGCACATTACAAACACTTTCCAGCATGTGAAAGGGAAGGTCAAACAGGTTCTTCCATTAGACTCTGTAAGGAAATTTGAATACTGGCACCGTTTTTTTGGCACAAAAGATGCCTCTGTAGGAAGCCCAGTGCCTAACCAGGGTTGGAGAAGTCAGTGTAGCTGCAGTTTACCAGAATGTGAGTACAGCACAGCTGTACAGAGCAGGCACTTACAGCTGATGTGAATGATTCACTTTTCCTTATCTGAACAAATCCTATACTGGGGACAGACATACAGAAGCTGATGAAATAAGAAGTTTTATTCACTTTAAGTAAGCAAATACAGCTCAGACCAGTTGGAAATAAGAGCAAACCGTTCTCAGAAATCCTTTCATACATGTTTTTCTTTTAGTAGTGATGACTGACACTTTGTGAACCTTTCACTGATACCAATACCAAGTAAGTATTGTGAAGTCGTAAGTGTCTTAGTCCTACTACAATCTTTTGCAGAAAAAGTCAGTGTCAGTCCAGAACAGTGACTTTTGTACCATGGAGGATACAGGATGTCTTCTTCTAAAATACTGTCTTCAGTTTTGGTCCCTACTACACAAAAAAAGATGTGAACAGGTTGGAGAAGAGCCACAAAGATGATCAAAGGACTGGGGAAACCCGCTGTATGAGGAAAGACTGAGAGAGCTGGGCTTGTTCAGCCTTGAGAAGAGGCTTAGGGGAGACCTTATCACCATGTTCCAGTATTTAAAGGGAGAAAGAAAAATAGAGACTGCCTTTTTACAAGGAGTCACATGGAAAAGATAAGAGGTAATGGCTACAGGTTACTCCTGGGGAGATTCCAATCGGACACAAGAGGAACATTTTTCACAGCGAGAAAAATGAGTCACTGGAGTAATATTTCCAGAGAAGTGGAGGATTACCCAACACTGGACAATTTTATGATTTGGCTGGACAGGGTTCTGGGCCGTCTTGTCTAGGCTGTGCTTTCGCCAAGAAAGGTTGGACCAGATAATCCTTGAGATCCCTTCTAACCTGGTATTTTATGATTGTCTCTATGACTGAAAATAACTTCTGACAGTGGGTGCTACAAAGCAGACTGGTTCTCAGAGGCCTGAGATCTACTCTGTGTTCACCTCTTCTGTCTCACAGGACCGTATTTTGTCATCCTCTTCCTCTTTTAGGACGTACAGATTCTCTACTAAATACTCCAGTCTTCTCTGAGAAGAAGCCGGTGTTTCAAAGAACAGAGAAAAGGATGTGAAAACACAGAGAGTTTCAAGGCTCTGCTGCTTCTTCTACTAGAGAAGGGAGCCTCTGCAAGCAACATCTATTTTGGCTTGCAGGAGAAAGGCAGGGGCAGGGTAGGGCCGGATGCTGAAGGTTCAGGAGGAACAGACTGAAAGATCTGTATTGTGATCAATGGAAACTGTTACACTGACATAGCAGCAGCACCTAAAATGCTGAAAACACTTGCTACTGATGATGGTGACCTCAGTATAGAACCCAGCATTACCCTATAGATCTATTCCCATCCTGTAGCTTCTTGTAGACTGCATCTTCACACAGTTCCTGCCTACAAAAGGAGTCCAACGGGGCAGAGGGCTTAGTCTAGACATTTGCTGTGATGCTGTGGAACATATCAGGAGTCCAACATCTCATAGATCATGGTGCCTTTCAATCATTGGTTATTACTACTAAGTGCCAAATGACATAGTAGTTTCCTAGTAGTATTTTCGAGGTGAAAAAAAGTAACTTAAATCAAAATCCCAAATGTTGGTATAGAACAAATTTTCCCTGTTTATTTCAATATGAGAACTTGTGGGGATCAAATAAAACAAGTCACAAGGTCCAGAATAAACAAAAGGAGGAATTGCTTCATCCAGCACGATGTTAAGTTGTGGAACAATCGGGGCATTATCATGTTGCTGATGGTTTTGGCCATTCTATGAAGTTCAGCTCATTCTTTGATAAAAGTATGTTTTTACCACCACAGTACATAGAATAAATCAGAAGCTGGGATCTGTTATACAAATAATGGATCCACATTTCTGTAGCTCAATGTTTTGAGAGAGAGCAAGTACATCACTCAATAATAAATCAAGTAATAAAACACTTTGTCCTGCAAGGGCATGTTCCACAAAATAAACAGGCTTCTAAGAAATTACTTTTCTGTGTAAATTCAAAAAAGGAATTTAAAAAAGCTGCCTCTCATCACTTATAATATTACTTTGAAGATATTATTAGAACTTATGATTGCTTTTCCTGAGTCATCTTCACTTAGTCTTTACAGTCTCTTGTTTTTTCCATTGTTTTCAACTATTTTTTTCATAGCTCATTGCTTTTTAGAAGAGCACAAAGAGCTTTAAGGTGAGGAAGAGTGCAAAAATGTATCTAGGGAAAATATACTGAAGCTTTGCAAATCATGAGCTAGGAAATGTGTGTCAAAGTAGATACAGAAATCCAGACTAAAAACAGATGAATGTCAGAAGAAGAACATCTGCTTTGAAAAAAGTTGGCAGCAAGTATCAGCTGAGCTGGATCTCTTTTATAACCTCTGCTCTTTTGTTTGTATTTTTCCTCATTCTTTTGGTATTTTTATGGCTGTAGCTAATACGGAAGATTTCTTAAGGACAGTAGGGTAAAGCTGTGAATACTTCATACAGGAAAGGTATAGTTTATCATGTATAACCAGGAAACAGAAAAAAAGAAAAGGAGCAAATCTATCAACTCTTTCAAAGTAGAATACGTGAAAAAAAATGATGTTTTGCAACTGGGACTGCAGACAATTGCTTAGGGATTAGATCTAGTTACTATTTCTTCTGAGACATTGATTCTGTTCAGATGTCTTCTTAATGATAGTGCTATTTATCAAAGTTGCCTACTTAGGAGTGGTGACAATCTGTATATCTTCTTGTCTTTAATTTCTTCAAATAAACCTACTCTTTTCTGGGAGGTGAAACTCAGCCAAAAATTGCACTAATGCTGCTCTACAAGTCAGTTACTATATCATCATCTGAGGACAGGTTCTTTATGTCTGAATATCCAAAAATAACATGCAGGCTAGGCCTCAGCTCAGAAATATGCATTTACTTATGTCCTGTTGACTGCTGCTTAAAGATATGGACATATATGCACTTTGCTATACAGATGGAATTTAAGAAATCTCAGGTCTTTCCCCCTTTTGACTTTTGAATATGATTATAAGTTTTTGAGTGACTAAGATCAGGCTCTTGACTGCAGAGGGAGTAAGTGCCCACAGTTTGCAGTCATTCCATAAGGAACCTAAATTGATCAGCACAGAAACTTGGATTTTTGTTTGCAGTATGTGTATTTTGGAATACAGGATTTGATGCAGGCAATATGGGATTTTCATTTGAACTACTGAAGTGAGCTCCCAGATGGCAAAGTAATGACGAACAAGAGAAAGCAGAATTGTATTGTTAAGGTCTGTACTAATATAATTCACAAGTATTATTTGAACATCTTGACTACTACATTTCTACAGGCTCATGCTTTTACCAAATAGGTATTGAGTCAAAGCTCTGGTATAAAAGAGGATTTTAGAAAACCATTTCAAATAAAACACTGACAAAAAACCGATTTCACTGACAAAAAAGAAGTCAGTAAATTTGTTCTTAGTTTGTTCTTGATTACTTGTGGTGAAAATAAAGATCGGAAGAGAGGGTCAATTCTGCTTAAGATTAACAGAAAAAAGGGAAGAGGAAGGGAGAAGTATGAGATCTGTGAAATAGACTGAGAGTATCTTATTTAAATGGGGAAAATTCTGAACTACTAAATGAAAATAAAGGGCAAAACGGAACAAATGCTTGAAGATGGTAGTGTGGTGATGTGATTGCAGTGTCTCTATGATCAGACATATGTATTTATAAACAATGTTTTGTCTAAAATAGCAACATTCTTTTTAGTTGCAACTAACTTCATGATCTTTTAGAAATTGTTGTGCTATAGTTTCCTTAAGGGAACACTTCTGAAACTCTGTGTTTTGATAACAACTAAGCAGGTGGCCAGCTATGATCTCTACTCTGGATCACTGAATTGCACATCTCAGATTTGTTTCTCCATTCCCTTTCTTCCCACTTAGCCTGATTTCACTGCATCTTCTATAGAACAGTTAGAATTGGATTTGGAATTTGGGGGGGTTTATAATGTTTTTTTTGAAAAACATGAGATCTCATGGATGAAACCTTAGCATGCTTTACGAGTAAAGGTTAGATAATGAAGCTCTCTGAAGAGAAGGGTGTGCTACTAGGTACATAATTTTTCTTTGAAGTAGGATGAGAATACAGTGCTTCGAAAATATCCACTGGCTTCTGAAAAATAAATTACAAAATCATCGAATCTCCTGTTCCAGCTAGATGAGCAATACTTCTAATCAAGCTTCAACAGCCTTGGGGAAGTCAATTCACTGACACAACTCCACCAGCCAGCTCTGCAAGGAGTGTTATAGGTTATTAAAGTTTGCAGGCTGGGGCAGAACTTCACCCACCCTAACAGGCAGGAAATCACAGTGGATCATTTCAGTACAAGTGAAAAACTCTATGTAGAAGAGGGAAGAAGCTTTATGTTTTCATTTAATGAAACAAAAAAGAACAAAGACACAACAGAAGTTTCTTTCTTCACTTCTTGGATGTGCGTGAGAACAGGTAAGGTCTGTGAAACTTCAGTGCACAGTAAAGTGAGAAGCCCTATTGCCCTAGGGATGCTTGTTATTCCTATTAATCTTCAAGAACACTTTCAATACAGAAACTTTTGAAGTTTCAGAACCAGATCATTTTGGTTTGGAATTCATGCAGAATTTTTTTGCGTTATTTCAGATATGGTATTACAAATAATTATTTTCACATTATTCTAAAAGAGATAGAAAAGCATACTGAGGGGAACTGGATGGCCATAGAGCATAAATGACACTATTCCTTTGATTTAATTTTAGCTAAAGCTTACGTGACTGAGGATCTAACATAGTGAGAAAAAGTAACTTGCCTCCAGTCATAGCCATGTAATATAACCAGGAACAAAACCACAACTTCTGACTCCCAATCACAGGTAAATTAGCTATTACTTCCTACAGGGTGCATCTACATTATCCTTGAGGACAACCTCAAAGCCAAATTCCCGACCTTCCACATTATCTAGATGTGGCAATGCCCATGAGGCTTCCCTTAGAGTGATCAACCTGGTGAGCCAAGAATCAAAAATCTCCATTTTGCTAAGATGTTAAGGTACTCCTAAGGGAACAAGTCAAAACTGTCTCCTATGAAGACCCACGGGGGGGAAAAAAACCCACAGGCAAACTGCAATAAAAATTTAGGACCAAAGACAGGCAAAACAAATCTGTTTTCTCCTCCCAGGTCGTGACGTCAGAGACCTGCTATTGCAAAACATGTAAATGGCAGACACGATTTTTGTCCCTGAAACTCAAAAACTAATGGAACTACATCCAAAGCTAGTACTAACTAGAGCAAGCTGCTCTGCAATTGACTGTGCAGAGTGTTGCAGATTAGGGTAAATCTGATGACACACTAGGTGATAACAGTGAGCCAGTTTTTCAGGAAATGCCAAAGGGTCTTGATTTTTCTGCCTAAAGGTGCTGTATCTGAAGTTCTTAACAAACATTATGACTCTCAAGGAGATTGCAAGTGCTGTAGCAGGAAGTGGGAGTAGGTATCAGCAACACCTGGACTGACAACACCCATGTGATACAGCAGAAACAGGATGTTAGCTTTTATCAGGATGACAACACAGATAATGCAGGAGGCTGGATTTGGGTATTCTAAAGCATCTCTCCTGACCACAGGACTGACTTGCCTCATGGAACAATATCACCCTAATGCTTTAAGAGAGTGATGATCAGCACTTCTGACATCAACTACGACCACGATAGACAAGCATTGCTTCAGAGATAGTGCTGATCTACCATAAAAGGTTCTGAAAATGGTCTTCCACCTCTATAAATCACCATTTCACCACTGATCATCAGCAGCCCCAGTAGATGTGCATGATGAAAGCTTGTAACTGCACCAATACTGCTGGTGTGATACTTATAATAGGATATCCAGCATTTATGCCACACTTGGGAGGGCTGCAGCAAGCACAGGCAATGGCTCCATGGCCAGTGAGTGGGCTGTAACAACGGCACCACTTTCCTGGGATGATTCCTGGCCTCCTCTCTGAACCTCTGTTGGAGTTCCTATGTACTGAGGTAAAGCAAAGGGAAGAGGTGCAGTGAAGAGGTGCAGACAGCTTGTATATAAAGCAACATGATAAATAATTTGATGTATATCATACAAGTATTTAACGCATAGCATGAATATTAGGTATGTTAAGTGTGGAGCAGGGGTACAAACCCCTTTATTTAGTTTGTTTCTTCCACAAAGAATTTTTCCCAAGATTTAGTTATATTTAAGAAACATCTCCAGAAAGTTTTATTTCTATCAACTGACTATCTTTTATGGCTTTGACCCAATTAAGCACTTTGGCTGTGAATAGCAGCCCTGGACTTGGTTCTGTTTCCCTAAAAATTCTTAGAGAGGAGTCTAAGAGCTTGAGATCCTCATATGGTAAAAAGAGAAGGGTAAACCAAATAAATGTTTCTCAAGGAAGATTCTGTCTAAATTTAGAAAAATTTAAGCAATTAATTAGGAGGAGAGCATCTCCCTCTGCAGGGCTTCAGAGACACCTCCCTGCTTTCACACAGGAATCACAACTGCTTCTTCCAGAAAAACATTTTAGACACCCAGAGAGTGAGTAAAAGGTGGGTCCCCAGTTTCAGTAATTTCAGGTCTGTTCCTGAAATTACTGTTTCCCTGTTCCCAGTAATTTCAGTGATTAGAATCAAGCATCTAGAGAGCAACCTAATGGATTTCAGACCACTTGGGCTTGAATGCCTTGCTAGATTAGTTACTACAAGGCAAAGCATGAGCTGATGATCAGAAAGTCTAAAAGTGAAGTTTCATCTTAGGTAGGTTCTGTTTCTGGCTCTGGTAGTAGTCTGTTCTGTGCCTTATACAAATCCCAATATTACCCTCATTTTATGTAAGGAGAAAAAAATCATTATCAGCTTTTGGAAAAATATTGAACTATAGACAACTGTTGTTATTATACACACATCTGGCCAAATTTTGAGGAAGCCGTAGAATAGGAAAGAGCAGATAGCTCAGGCTGACAGGCTCCATGGTGAAAAGTAGTGTCATAAATGCAAAATGCAATGCTTAAACTTTAGAAGGTTAAATTTGCAATAATTAACCTTACTTCTCTTTTTCATATGTATGAAAGAAAGATCAAAGACCTCTAATAAGCCATCAGGACTTGCTTTTGCTTAAAATCCAGAGAAATAAGAGGTAGTCTCTGTGAACAGCATTGTTCTTAAAGCATTTTTGAAATTAAAGGGGTTATTTTAGGTCTTTTCAGCCCACCCATAAATTTTGTTTCAATATAAGCATTTACAGTTTTACCATGAAAGCTACACATGGAGTCTTATAAAAAAACTTTCTGGTGATAGAGGGGTTGTATGTCAGAAGAGTGCAAATTAATGTTAAAAGGGAAGTAAGCAGCCTGGATAATTTTATTTATAATAGCTGGAAGTGGAAATTAGAGAAAGAGAGAAATTTATGGTTTGTTCGCATTTTTTTCAGTGGTGTCTATCTGAAAGTCAGATTCATTACCTGCACCATATTCCTTTGTACCTGCAACACCTCTTCTCCATCTCAGTTACCAGGACATCCCCCAAAAACCTGCCTGGATAGGGGACCCAAAACAATATTTAAACTCTGCCCAGCCAGCAACAAAATTACATTCTACAGCACCCTCTGTAAGGTTCTCGAGTCTTTCTGGAGATGTTCTTTGCCGTCTCCGGGAAGCAGAGCGCTCCTTGCCGGCCCGGTGCTGCCCACAGTGCTCCATCCCACCAGCAGAAGGCTCCCTATCCCACCGAGTGCCGCGGGAGCATCGTCCCCGAGCGGAGCGGGCGGCGGGAGCGGGGAGCGGGCGGCGGGAGCGGCCGGGCTGCACAGGGCAGGGAGAGGGGGACGAGCGCGGAGAGGGAGGCAGCTGCAGCCGCACACGGGGGGCAGAACGAGGGACCTCCACCAGACTCTTCATCGCTCCCTCCCTCCACTATCCAGTGCCCGTTGTCCGCTGATTGCTCGCTTTTGGTTTAGGGCTTAAGGCAACTGTGTCTAGTATATTGCCTCTTTTTATTTTTGCCTATTAAATGAATTCTCGGTTACTCGGTGTGCAAATATTTGCATGAGTCCACCAGTTGAGAGGCTCGTATCACTTTCATCTGCACATGTGGTATGCCCGAAGTATGGAGTATACGTGAATGGGAACTTCACCGACGTCTTCAATACGATTGTCCTAAAAGCCATCCTGCTTGATATTTGTATGTTGTATTAATAGCTGAAGTACAGAGGGTTGAATTAATCTCTGTGCTAAAAGCTAACTTAACCTCAGACCACAGAATATGAAATTCAGTGGTACATTTCTTCTGCCTTTCCTCTGCACTGCAAGAAAGTCACAGCAGCTTTGAGGATTCCCCTACTTGCAAGGGCTACACAGGATCCTCCAGCAATCCTCGGGACTATGAACTGCAGCAGCACAGAGAATGTCTGTCCATATACTTTCATGCCCCCGAAAGCCTCCGTCTGCGGAAACGCAGCGGTGACCACTTCAAATCTACTCCAGCTAAAAAATGTCCTTACACTGAAAAACACTTCTGTGAGCTACTTATGGCAGCTTTACAGCTCATTTATGTAAAGGAATCATGAGCCACAGATGAATCAGGCTCAAATAAAATGATTTGCAAAAGGCCACACAGTAAGCAGCAGGGAGGACGTGAGCCAGGGACTAAGAGTATGCTCTATTGTGCTTGGTTTTGCCAGTGCAAAAAACCAATGCCAGCGTGCAAAATACACCATTTTCTCTGCTCCAAATCTCGACAAAGGGACAAACAAAAGTAGTTTTCTCTCATGTCTTACAGCTGCCTAGAAAACCGACCTTCATGTTTGACTTTCAGAACTTTATGGAAAATTTTAACTCCCTTTTGCAGACAAAATTATAAAGCATCTTTTAAAGAAAACTTTATAGCTACACTCTTCTCCCTTCTCGGGAGGAGATTTAAACGCAGTGAAGGCTTTGAAGTGAGCCTTGGGTTTGTTACAATGGACTAACCTGATCAGAAATCATGCAAACTCTTGCTGCTCTTTAGCTGCATTCCCCCACAGGCTGTATTACAGCTCTCTAACCAGTCCCACAGCATTGAATGATGTCATGGGATCTGCAGCTCAGCGAGATGAAAGGGATAAAGCGGAACCCGCTGGCACTGGGGAAAGCTTCCAACACGCAATCCACAACACAGCTTGGGAACTCAAAAGCTACAGATCCAGCCACTCAACCCCAAGCATTTCAGAATCGTGTGCATTCTCCCAGCACAAGCAAGGAAAGGGGGAAAAGAGCTAGTGCAGAGTACTGAAAGGCAGAATTTAAGAGTACAACTACCTGCTGGAAAAGGAGCTCTTTTTCCTCGCCAAAGCACTGCCTTTGATGTACGGCAACTGATCACTGATCAGATTACAGGCATTTGGTCTCAGTGCTCGTCTGCCTTTGATCTGCATGGTTAATTTTATTTTCCCGGATTTGGAGTTTCGTCTGGGCTTGTGCTGACATACTTTTTTTTTTTTTTTTTTTTTTTTTTTTTTTTTTTTTTTTTTTTTTTTTTTTTTTTTTTTTTTTTTTTTTTTTTTTTTTTTTTTTTTTTTTTCTTTTCTTTTCTTTTTTTTTTTTTTAAGGAGGTAAAAGCATTTAATACAGAAGCTCTGGCGGTGTGAAATTAAGCTGCAGAAAGTCTGGCACTGGAAAACTTCATCAGATAACAGGTACTGAATTTTATATATTTTTTTTCAGTTTTGTGCTGCAAGATTTTAAGAAATTACAAAGTTCACATAACCAATAATACTACACATCATTGTGTGTACAAAGTTCAAAAGATTGTGTGTAATTTATGCAGCATTTTATCTACAGCTCTTGGGCAGAATTGTATTGAGAACAGGCTATCTAGAATAATATATAGAAAACTGAAGCAAATCCCAGTATTTTTCAATGCTTTGGGGATACCTACAATTTTGAGTTGCACTGCTCATTCTTACTGTCTATAGTTTTGTAAATTTATATTTGAATACATGTATTACATGACTCAGGGGAGTATTTATTTTCTAAGGAAAGACCAACCATATTTCTTACACACTGTAATACTTTGTTTGCTCTCAGCACATTTATTAAACTGTGTCTTCTTCAAACAACACTTTAAAGCCTAATAGTTCCATACGTGAAATGAAAAAAAAAGGCTCCACTTCCACAAGTTACTAGAACTAAATTTATAAACGTGACATCTTTATACACAAAAGAAAAAGGTTTTAAGACTGAAGAGATGATAATTCAGCTGCACCACATGAAATCTTGAAAATAAAAGTAACATTTTAACCTGATGGTAGAAGATTCCTCTAAGGAATGTTAATAAATATATTAAAGAAATCTTAGGTTTATCTAGAGCCAACAGCTGGTTTTGCTGAAGTTCATAGAAGTTTTGCTGCATTTTAGTCATGCTATTTCCATTCACGGTGTTTTGTATTCTGTTCCTCAAATTCATATTTATAAACAGTATTGTGTTGAAGAAATTTTAAGACATCTACTCCAGAAAATCATTATAAGGGAACAATCTTTTGAAGATTTAGGATTATTCACACATTTGCAGTTTTAAAGGGCCAGATTTTCATGTGAGTTTGGGCCAAATTCATGAGTGTTCTGTGCCTGCAGCTGGAGTCAGACTGTTAAAATAAGACTCAAACTCCTTCTGTAGTATTTAAATACAATTTAGATTTTCAGCAGAACTTAGAACCCATAATTGGGACCAGACTTGCAAACATTCCAGACAATGAGGTCTTTGAAGATCTAGTCTTAATGGTGGCTAGTAAGATCTTCTGAAATACTGACTTTTATATTCTTAAGTCTAAATTTAAGTATATACAAATCTTAACTACATTTATTAACAAATTGCAAATAAAAGTCAGCATAAATGATAGCTGTTAAGCACTGCTTGAGAACTATTCTTTGAGAGGTCTACCAGACCTCTCAAGATGTTCTTGTTTCAGTATGCACCATAGTGCAACATGCAAACCCAAATTTTAAGTCTGCTTGCATCTGAGTAAGATCAAGTTATCAACACTTCCAGATAAATGTAGTTAGCTTTCATTAGTCAGTCTGCAAAATTTGTTTCTTCTAATTAAACCTATATTTGTATATATAAAATTTCAATTTACTGAATATCAAGAGATAATATGCCAGACATAGATTAACTAGGCCTGACTTGGTATCATTTAGTTTTCTATACCACCAATTAATTCATATTCTTACTTAACAAGTCAATTATATTATAAGGAAAGTAATTAGCACTGTATGAATAACACGTGCATAGCTGTCAAGGAAGAGTATCATTTAAGGCACAGCCAAAGCAAAATTTAGTATTTCTCCCTAAGTAGCAATGATGTACTAAAACATGTTCCTGTAACCCTGAAAAGATAGCTTTATTTATTAATTCTATGCTTCACTGATGAGCTTCTCTGCCTTTCCAGTCCCCTCTTGCTTGTTGCCTGTTTTCCAATATGTACATTTATTTTCTGAGGAAAATTGTTTCTAAACCTTACCTCTGCTTGGTGTGAAGTAGAAAAGAGAAGCAAATTTTTAAAAATAATTCAAGGATACTTTTTTCTCAGAAGTCAAAATAGCTATGCAAGCCTAATATAATTAAACTATCACTACAAGGATCTGACCCATCACACAAATGGGTGAAGCTGCACACAGAAGTAACACTGGTTAATCAGATAGATTACACTGTTGAGTAGGATTTGCATATATAATTATTTGTAACATTTGGGCCCTGAAAATGCATTTAAGAAACAAAGGTTTTTTTCATTTTGTAAAAAATCCCTAGGATTTTATGTAATCTCCCCAGATATTGAAACAAAGATGGGCGTCAACCCAATTAAACTGAAAAATATCTTCGGTTGTCTGCATGTGAGGTTGAAATGAAAGCACACTTGAACACATTCAGGCATGGTGGGAAGAGGATTTTCAGCATTTTTGTTGTTTTAAATAACAGTTCTCTGACAGTTTAGCCTGTCATTGATCTGACTTTTAAAGATTAAGTAGTAATAATTCTTGGCACTTGTAACTTTGCTTTTATTAAGAGCTGTATAAACATTAATTAATCCTCAGGCTTAAGCCTTCAGAAACAAAAAGTTTGCAATGCTTTTTCAAGCAAATCTAACTAGGAAACTCACAAGTATATAATTTATTTATTAAAATAGCTTGAGCAATTTCTGATTATAAATAGAGCCATTTCCAAACAGGGTGTCTTAGATAACATCATAAACATATTTTAAGGTTTGTAATAGTTAAGATTATCAAAAGACACTGCACAGTTATACTGACATCAGTTTCCAACAGCTGTCATAACAAGAGTAGATCTATCTCACAGTTGACTGGGGGAACTGTGTTAGCATTTGAGATATGGAGATAACAACTTCCTATTGCTGTACAATTTCTGCTTCCACATCAGATATGTCACGCAACTTAGTCTTATCAAAGGGGTCAGCTGAAACTGCTTTCCAAACACTTCTTTTTTGTCTTCTCTGTTGTAGTGAGAATCTCTGTACTAGTTCCTGTAACAATTCACTCCTTCAATTTCCTGAGAAGCATCATGATTTAAAACAAAATAAACACTGCAATTTTCAACATCTTGGAATGATGAACTAACTCATCCATTTTACACTCAGAGGAAAGATTTTACATGCTACAACAAGGACTTGAACGTTTAGGTTTCAGTTACAGACAACACATTGCTCTTAGTTCATTAGCATAGTAACCCACTGTCTGATGAAAGCCTTAATGTTTCTTTATATGGTAATGTTCAGTGTTTAGTCAACACTTCAAGAACTCTGGGATATTTTAATACCTTTGTCTAACTATACTACTCTAAAACGAGTATCTGAAACATACATGATGATTATTCTAAGAAAAACGCATGCAATAGTTTCACTGGTGGCTCCACGAAACAGACAGCATACAAAAGATTGTCTGTAAATAGTGGGACTGTGTACAATGCTCAGTGCTGTGCAGCAGCTGCTATTCACAACAGATGCTCTGCTGCTGCGCCACAGTATGCCATTCCTCACTGAAATTCCAGCCTCTTGCAGAGCTCCTCCTGGCAAGGGTCCTGAAGCAGAACTCCTCTTTGAAGGCCCTTTAGAAGATAATTACATGAAAACCCCTGTACATTCTGAGTTGTTTGGGCTTTATAATTGAAAACAACTAGTTTTGCAGCAATCATTTTTCTCTTTGCATACATCTTGCTGGACTTCAATAAGCACTCCTTGTTTTTAGAGAAGCCCATGCAGCTGGTGATCTTCAAAATTTTATCTGTGAGTAGCTCCAAAAAATCTGTTACTTTGAAAGTGGTTTACCACCAAGTATAAGCATTTGTTCAGTTTTTCAGAGTCTAACTCGCTCCCTTGTGCGTCCATACAATTGTCTAGACTATAAGTAGATCATTAACCTTTTCATTAGAAGTAAAACTAATGACCTGAAATCTCTGCAACAGCAGTTCTTTTACCAAGGTCTCCAAGATTGGTTTCACCAATGTTGGAGCATCACTAAAGTCAGGAAAGCTCCTAATTTGTGTTGCAGTAAGTAGCAGTAACACCCAATCTAGCGACTGTGAGCAATTTACTGTCCGTGAAGGGCTGGATTTCTCCATTTCTCCATGGATACTGGCATTTGGTATCGACACTGTGCTTACAGCTGGGTAACTTGTTACCTGCAGAATGGATAAAATATTTCAGGCTTTGAGCTAGCAGGAATAAAAAGCTACTCAAGTACTTGCAGAAAGAAGGATCTGCAGAAAGGACCATTCGCAGTGTGTTGTCAGAAAGCCTCCATCACGCTTTTTGGGTGGGAGAGGTGGAAAAGGCTTTGCTGACTTACAAGGACTCATTCTATGCTCACCTGAACAGTGGCCAAGGGCCAGTCCCTTTAGAACAGCCCAGCAGCCATAAGCTGAGCTCCCTCTGAGAGGGATCAGCAATGCCAAAGCTGCAGCCCCCAAAGCCCAGGCAGCCTCTGGAGACAAGGGGTGGGCACAGGTGTTCTGCTATCCTGTCCTCCTGATGGGATAAAAGGGACAGCAGCGCCTCACTTGTGATTCACCCCGGCTTCACACCACTGCTACGGGGCACACACCCCCACTCACGCCCTGCCAGCGTGGACACCCAGTGCCTGCCTGCCTGCCTGCCGTCCATCCATCCATCCATCCATCCATCCAT